>JAPQRP010000001.1:14938990-14976798 GCA_037367295.1 Apogon hyalosoma | reverse complement strand
TATATATAAAGCAATGACAGATTGTGTTTTCATGTTCTACATATTTTTTTTGCTCATAAAAAATTAAATCATACATGATTGTAACATAGGCTGCATTTTATTTTTGTATTTACAGTTCTACAGTCATTAAAGTAAATATCCAAAACAGCAAGAGCCTTCCTGGGTGTTTACTGGCGAAGTGTTAGCTATCTGTACAGTTAGTTGACAAACTCTAGAGAAGACAGAATAGCAGTGGAGCCTAATATTTTGACAGATGTGGCAAAGTTTGGTGGTTATAATGTCAACGCAAACATTTGATTAAATGATTACTGTATTACCCCAGTATGAGGGATTTCCAAAAGCTGACACCAAAAGTGGATTGTGTGAAAATGCAGACTGCAGAACTTAATGCATAAGGACCCAGTATGACTTTTGTGGCACCAACTGAATTTTTCTCTCTATTTAACCTTTCCTAAGTGATTTATCTGCATTTATTATAATATTATCCTCTAAATTTAGCTATTTTTCTGGTGAAAATCATCTGTTTTCCTATGTTTAATTGACTGATCATGTAGATGTTCATAAAAACACAGTAAAGTCAAAGGTTATACAGGCATGCAAACTCCTCACCTTTCGGCCAAATTCGCCGTTTTGATCCCAAAATAGGTCACTTGTGTGAATCGTGTAGATCCGAAGAGTTTTTTTTTTTTTTTTTTTTGGGGGGGGGCTACAACGTTATTGTTGCCAAACATTTGGTCACGTACAAGGTTACAGCCAATCGAGATAAATAGTAATGCGCATTTGTTTCCCATTGCAGTTCTGATCAGCTGGTGCAACCCACTGCTGGTTGCCAGTCCTCGCTTGAGAATATTCCATAGATTCAGACCGTAAAGTCACCTTTTTATAACGAGTGATCTGGCAACCTCATCTCCCGACTGGATCTGAACAAACCAATGGAACCAACAGTTCCCTCTATGGCTCTGGATCCGAACAACGCGTTCCGAGGTGAATAGCTGCTAAATGGAAAAGTCGCATGGTTGTGTTGCTGTTACGTGTAGAGGTAAGTCTTTTACAGCGTGAGAAATGTGTACGTAAATGTAATTTTAACATACGTGCTGATAAATCAAGTCAAGACATAACACGTTAGCTAGCTCTTTAAGACGGCTGCGGATGTAAATACTAGCTGCTAGCATACTTTCTCCAGGTGAGAGATGAAAACGAATACATAATAATCTCAGTGGTGTGGTATGGAGAAAGTCCCTGTTCACACTGGATGGTTTTCAAAAACACAAAACACTCGCTCCGGGCGTTTTTTTTTTTTTTTTTTTTTTCTTGTTTTGTTTTTTTGAGAGTTAGAAAGCCGACGGGGTGTTTTATGAGGAACTCTGGACATGGGTTTAGTTACCGTTCGCTACAACTTGCCTTGAACCCTGTGAGAGCTAGCTAAAGCTCTTTTTTTTTTTTTTTTTTCCAACTTTATTTAATTATTAATTTACAAACAACGTCAAACATTCAAAATATAACACGACACATGAGAAGCTAGCTAAAGCTCTGATGGAAAAGGATTAGCTCCTGTTTGCTCCATATTATTAATAAGGTTAGCGTCAAGCTTGTTGTTAACGCTAAGTAACAGAAACACTGGTCGCCAGGAATGTTATTGATTGAGTCATTGAAATGTAATGGTTTTGAGCCATATAAAAATAGCGAACACTAGTTGTACACTGTTCTGCCTTCATCCATTTACTGACAGGGTGCAAGTGTTTTTCAGCCTGAGAGGAGACTTCAGGGGTTCAGGAAAGGCCTGAAATGCCATGTGTTTAGACCAGAAGCTGCTAAAGCTATTGTTTAGTCGCTGCTGTAGCCTTTGTCGCTCGTCACCATTCAAAGTCAGTCACTTCTGGCTGTTTTACAGCTTTAGTAGCTTCTGATGTGAACACAGTAAAGAGGGTGGTTTACAGTTAGGGCTCTAAATTAACACCGGTGTGAAATGATATCTGGTGCCCCCATAATAAGTGGTTACCCAGATGTGAGAAACACAGTGATTGGTCAAAACTAATCTAAATTAAGAGTGACATTTACTTACGACCAATCAGGCCAGGAAGAGGGCCTGTGAGGTCTTGGTGCAGGCCAAAAAGAAAAAAAAAATGAAGTGGCTGTAAAGAAAGCGTCCGCAGACATTTATGGGTGTATTAAGGTGGTTGTTGATGCTCTAGGTTGTTGATATTGTTTTTAATTGGTTGGCGTTAATGATACAAGTCCTTTGAATTGTTGTCCAATAAAGACATGTTTATGGACAGTTATTTTGTGCTGTATTAAATTCAAGATGTCACTGGTTGCACTTTTTTGGTAACGTAGACTACGAAATGTACTTTTCTGCGCGTGTTGGGTGTCCGTGCACCCTTCTCACCTTTTTCACCCCTGACTAGTTTGCATGCTTGTTATGCTATTAAAACAGGAAAAAAAAAAAACCTGAAGAAAATGTGACTTTTTCAGTAAACTCTATCATTAACTGAACATAATCCAAGTGTGTCCAACTGGGTTTTACTGGTGAATCAATGTTGTAGAAGATGTCGTTGTTTCCGTGGTAACTACAAGGTCTCTAAACATCCAAATGGGTTATATCTGATGACCATGAAAAGATGACAAACTGCATTTTCCACCAATTATTTACATGCATTGATAGGATTAGTGGATGAACAGTTTAGATCAGTGGATGCTTTTGGTCAGTGGTGGATATTTGGGACTTTATGGGTTAAATACCAAAAGAGAAACATAGACCATAGAACTGAAATATGTTGTTTTATCTGTACAGTGTGCCTTAAAAACAGCCAGTTTAAGTCTAATATATTTTATGTGCAGCCTCGATTGTGTAGTCATGATTTTACTCAGTTCATTATAGAGGTCATGAATGCATATTTAGTTTCAATAATTGCTCACAATGACATTGAGCATGTGTTTATGAGGTTATGAAATGGGTCACAGGTTGGGAACCACTGCTTTACAATGCAGTACTCAAAATAGTGGCAAAACCCAGCATATTTATGCCTGTAAACCTGATTACTGACTGTGGTTGGACTTTGGGCCTCATGCATGGACAATATACTATTAATTTAAAAGAAGATGTTTCAACGAGAATACATGTAGTTATTAGTATGAAATAAAAACATATTCTTTTAGGTGATTTCTGCATTAACCCATAAAGACAGCCACTCGCTGACCGAGATCAACTGTTTAATATCTGTTGAGGCACTAATCCTATCAATCCGTGTCAGTAAATGAGATAAAATGTAGTTTTTCATCTTTTCATGATCATCAGATATGACCCATTTGGACGTTCAGAGGCTCTGTAGTAACCGTGGAAACACCATCATCTTCTACAACACTGATTCTCCAGTGAAACTGATGGAGTTGGATCAATGACAGTGGATGGAGACACTTGGTTTATGTTCAGTTAATTATATCTTTGTTCAGTTTTCTCTGTTTTTGATATAATAATTCTCAACTTTAATTTGAGCTTTTATGTACATCTACGTGATCAGTGAATTAAATATTGGAAAATACATGATTTTCACTGGCAAAATGCAGAGGTTAAAATTATAATAAATGGTGATAGATCACTTCAGAAAGGTGAAATCTAAAGAAAAATTAATTTGAGAACTTCCATAACAGTAGCACTGGGTCTTTGAAATTTAATTATTGAATCACCGACTAAGACGCAAGATTTTCCTCTTAAACCCTGGGCCATTGGTTTCCAGTGGGGATCATTTCAACTTACACAAAACAATCGACTAGTTAATAGCAAAGGTTCATTCTGAATTCACCGAAGGAGTGCGAACCTGGTCTGTGCAGCCGGTACTTAGTCGTAGGGTTGGACTCCTCCAGGGCTGCCTTTTGTCACTGGTTCTGTTCATAACTTTTATGGACAGAATTTCTAGATGCAGCCGGGTGGTGGAGGGAGTTGAGTTCAGTGGCGGGAGGATCTCATCTCTGCTTTTTGCAGATGATGTGGTCCTCTTAGCTTCATCGAGCAGCGACCTCCAGCTCTTGCCGGGGCGGTCCGCAGCCAAGTGGCTGGGATGAAGATCAGCACCTCCAAGTCTGAGGCCATGGTCCTCAGCCGTTAAAGGGTAGAGTGCCCAAACACTCTGCACTCATTTAAGTATTTTTTGTTACATATGTGTATTTTTTCCATGCACATGGCTTTGATTATTTCATGACTATTCAGACATGTTGCGCCCCTCCCTCCCGACACAAATACAGCATGTTTATATTTTTATTATATTATATTTATATGATGATAAAATGGTTATCAATGCCCACTGATTTTGATTTCTCCCAGCATCCATTTCATTTGAGTGTAGCCCATTCACAATGTCATTCACAGGTTTGGGCTAATTTGACTCTGTTGTCCACCTCAGTTGTTCCTAGACTGTGGGAGGAAAGCAAGGTGAACAGAAGGATAACAAGAAAATGCTGCACAGGAGTGGAACTTTATATGCTGGTGGTGGAGAACATGATATGGTCCTAGTACAAAATGTGCAGGATAAACAAACTCCTGTAGTGACTGTTGGTATAATCAAAGTTGTTCTAAAATGCATCAAATAACCCCTATTCCAGAGCATGTTCTATATATCATCTGAGATCTCACTATGACATTATTTTCTCAGTCTGGAGTCAGCGTTTCACACACAAACTGAATAAAATTACAGACAGGCCATATAGGAAGCTGCTGGTGTCAGAGAAGTTGCGTATTATTCTGTACGAGCTTTAGCGTTCACTTGTACCTGTGTGTGTTCTGGCCTTGACCAGACAAACATTAATCATTAGCCTCACCATATGGTATCCACATTGATCAAATTCCCCTGACGTGCGGGGTGCTTTGCTCCGGAAGGAGGACACACATACAGGTGAGAACACAGATGTGCACTCAGTAACACAGAAACACACACGCAGAAACACACGTTAACAGCAAGAATCCTGAAGAGACGAGAACACCAGTATTTTACAAGAATTCCCTTGTCTGAAGATTTCTGCTGCCATTAGAAACAAGAAAATTAATGAAAATGGACCTGATACTGTAAAAACGAAAGAAACACATAAAATACACAGTGTACTTCTGTTTATTTCTCCACTACACCAAAATTAACAACAAAATGGAAAAATATATAACAAAAGCATGTGATGTGTGTGTGATGTTTCCAAAGCCAGTTATTTACAGTATCCTTCAAATAACTTGAACGTAAGTCATACTTCTTTTTGAAAATGCAGCCTGTAAGTGTATCTTCAAGTCCATACATTCTCCATTTAAAGCACTTAACCACGGTTTATGAACCCATTCCACTGACACACAGCCTTGCAGACACCATTAGAGGAATATAGTCGCTGCCATTGGACCACTTATGGGTTGCTCTTACCTCATACAGAGTCAGTCTAGACAAGTGTAATGTTTGACAGTAGTGAATAAACACAGAGGAAAAATGGAGGTATGAAAAGACTATGAAACAATCTCGCCTCAGACTGGATGTTCAGTTGCATCCCTCAAGCTTTTGCAGGTAGGAAGATAGTCATTGCTGTCTTTCAGTCAGGCTCTCCTCCCTCGCAGTCATACACACTGAGAGACACAAACAAGTGTCACTTGTGCTTATTTGTAGATGACGTATTTTGGGATGTTGAGCCAAAAAGAGGAGGAAGCTATCCCAATTTAGCAGTGACTTTGCTGTGAGGCTTTTGGTGCCTTATGGAGCGGGGGGGTGGGGTGGGGGGGTTGTTTTGCATTGTCATGAGAAATGATACAAGAGGATGCCTTGAAACATGTAAATATCCTTCCAGGTTGCACACATAGAAGATTATAAAACTGCAACAAAAAGAAGTGGTTTCTTTCTGAGCACCTTTTGTCAGTGTTGTAATTTAAAGCATAAGCAAAGACATAAGATGGCAGTCCCACATTCACTCCAACTTTGAATATGAACTCTTATACAAGACAGTGATATACTTTTTTTTTTGTCCTAATTAAATGGTTGCTTTAGAGCTTGTTTCCTTTATTTCAATTCGAAAGTCATGCAATGCAAATCCTGTTTGTGACTCTTGAACCTTTACATTTAAAAAGGCAAAATAAAAATTAACCCTGCAAG
Source organism: Apogon hyalosoma (assembly GCA_037367295.1). Classification (NCBI taxonomy): domain Eukaryota; kingdom Metazoa; phylum Chordata; class Actinopteri; order Kurtiformes; family Apogonidae; genus Apogon; species Apogon hyalosoma. The sequence goes on along the minus strand of JAPQRP010000001.1, from coordinate 14,970,688 downwards.
TAATGCATTTAAAGTGCTCCTTAAGATTGTGTTGTCAATGGGACAGTGGATATGTAGGGACATTTATTCTTTTTCAGAATATGAGTGAGGGTTTCAGTACTTGGTTTTCTGAAATGTACATAATTATTATTATTACCCCACCCCCAAAGGTGAAGCAAGGGGTGTTGTTTTTGGTTCAGTTTGTTTCTTTGTTAACACTTTAGCAGCAAAACTATTGGTTTAATTCATTTATGTATTGCCAGTGACCCAGAATATATCTCATTACATTTTGGGAAAAGAAGGTCAAAGTTAAAAATTTTTAAATTAATTTTTAAAATCTTTTTTTCCCCCTAATTACTTATAATGGGTGAAATTTCATGTTTTTAAAAAAAAAAAAAACAGTTTTGCTTCAATTTACATCAAACTTAGCACATATATAGAGGCAATTGATATGCTGACATCAGCACATGCCTATACGTGATTACATCAGCTGGATCAATGCCAAAATTAGCTACAATACGTGTGAGGGGTGGGGTTTGTTGTGCCTGGTACCATTTGTTGTAATAATAATAATAATGAATAATAATTTATTATTATTATTATTCATTGAATATTATGTTACTTTTTTCTGTAAGCAAAAAGGAGAGGGTTGAGGGAAAGGCAGGTGTCCAAAATGTAGAATTGTAACAAACACTGTTTCCCAATAAAGTAATGTAGAGTAATTGTGTTTTCAAGATTCAAGAATGTTTATTGTCATTATGTGCACATAACAAATTTCTCCTTAGAGGTAGTTCTTAGCTAGATAAAAAAATCAAAAAGAGAACTCTAAAAACACTCAAGAATATGTACATCAATATAAAAACAATATAGAATAAGTATATCAAGACTATGTACACTGTATATAGAAAATAAATATAAAACACTACATGTACAGTCCACTGCAGGAAGAGTACAAAACAGTATGTGCCGTTAGGATGCAGCTGTGTGCATTATGTGTACAAATGAGACACATTTCAGACACATTCCTCTTTATTTCTATTCATACACGAGTATTCACCTTTGACCTGGTACAGTGATTACTGATTACATACTGAGTTAAACTTTATCAAGAATAAATCACATAGTCACAATCATTTCCTGAAAAGAGGTAGACAAATTTTGTTCCAACTTTATGGGAAACAGTGTATTTGCCAGTAGAAAACAGAACAAATCAGCAACATTTAATTATGTTGCCAGTTTCATACATTTGAATATATTTAACTGCAGTTGCAGTTTAGTTTTTTATGTAATTTCAACCATGAAATTTAATTAAAACTGAACATTATACTCGAATGAAAAAGGAATAGGCTTTTATTATTGTTAATGTGTGCAGTAGAGGATAACTGATATAAAAAAAGAAAAGAATGTTTTATTTTTTGAGACTGATCTCATGAAATCGAGTTATATATCACTCATATCATTTAATTTCATATCATTTCACATCATATCATTTTCGTCCTTTCACACGTTATTCAACACCATTTGATTGCATGTCAATTTACGCCAAGCTCTCTGGTTCACGTATCCATAACTGCTAACCCTAACCTCTAACCCTAATCCTAACCCCTAACCTTCAGTGTGTGGTATTTGACATGGTTTGAACATACACGCTGTAAGCTTATAAAGCGTACAGATAACATGCCAATTAAAAGTGGCGTGAATATTTACGTGATTTCGTGGAATCACGTTGTATTTTTCTAGTTCACAGATTTTTTTGTGCTGTCTCTCCTTCAATAGTCCTACGCTGAGGAGCGGTTTCATAGGTTATATCCATGAACACTTGTGGTAAATGTGACATAGTTTACCTTTAAATGTGCACTATTGTTTGTTTGTTTACATGCACAATAATGCCTGTATCTTCATAAAAATGGATCTGCATGTGTGTGTTTATGTGTGTGCATGCCCTGGCCTGTGCCAAGGCCTAGTTAAACAGAAATAGCTACAAGAGCAATAACATCCCCAGCTAAGCGGCAGGGGATTCAATTCCCGAGTCATTTTACAGAAGCGTGGTGTGATTGAGTCGGTCTGCCCATTGAATTCAGTATTTAATTTCCTAAAGGTCCCAAGAGCCATGTCTCTGTTTCCAATTTCTCCTCCTTCATCAGTAAGGGGAACTAAATGAAGGGCTTTCTCTGTTTTTCCTTGCCTTTTTCAGTCTATCATTTTCTTTCAGTGAAAAACACTCAGGGTTGGATAAGTGGGGGACAGGGTAATGAGTGTTCTTGGTGTAGCGACACTTTTCATCATCATCATCATCTCTCTTTCACCTTTTGCTTTTTTTCAGATGTTATCTCAGTTTTTCCCATTTAAATTTTCTGCTTCTATTTCTGATCTCCTGTTTTTCTTCACATTTCCATATGTGCACACTACACATATATTACACATTCCCCACATTTATTCCCTGAAATATTGTATTTGCTATCTTGTTTTCTTTCCCCACAGATCATTAGAAAAAAAAAAAAAACATTAGGCCTTGATATAACACATTAACTTAAAGTTAACTGTGTTTTTTTAATTAGTAATTAACATAGTCAGCCATGAGAGGTATTTTAAAACCTGTGCAAATAACACTTTCCATCTACAAATTGACCCAACCACAAGACTAGTTCTTGAAACATGAGTACAAAAAGCACATTTAATGAAAGCAGTGGTACCTATCCCCAGGTTCAATAGTAATAACATACACGAATGTGAGCCCAAATGTGTGTTTACTGGTTTTATTCCCGCTCCAAAAGGTGAGATTCATTTTCAGTTTTTGAAATTCATTACATGACTCAGAAAATTAAAGGTGAAAATTAATTTAATAGTCTTATCCATTGTAACAAGGATAAAATCCCAACCAAAATGAAACATACAAATTCAGTACAATACTTCAAATTAGTATTTAAAAAAAAAAAAAAAAAAGAAAAAATCTGACCCTGGCTCTGATGTTAAGGACTTGTATGACTCAAAGGATACTTACAGGATCTACACGGATAAAGGAAAACATTTTTGTCTTTATTGCAGAGGATGTTCTCTGTGTGCTTCTAGGTCGATATTATTGACCAAAAGCCAGATGACCGTTAATGAACCAAAGATGAAAGCACAAATGGCTATTTAATCACCAGAGGATGTACTTGAAATGCATGACAAACCCTGTTACAAAACCAGCAAGATTGATTCAAACTCCTCATGATACTCTTTAAAGTCATTACCCATCCATACACATGCACAGATAATTGGTATTCAATTGCAATAGGTAGTAACCAAGTTACAAGTACCAGGGTGCCAATTATAACCATATTAAAACCCATGAACAGAGACACAAGCAAACCTCATGGAAAGTGAGTAATTCAATAAGAAGAATCTGTTTTAATATCACCATGTTTCTGCTGCTTTGATATCGCAGACCTAGGGACAAAAAAGCTAGCCCCCCGAGGGTTGTTTGCTTAACAAACAATCATTTTTCTCCCTTTATATGACCTCCTGAAGAGAGAAATGATAAAAAGGAGAAGATAGAAAGGTTAGTATCACAATTTACCCTGAGACCCCTTGGGAGAGGCATGGGGGAAGCTGAGAATCAAGGCTCTCTGATTTATGACATCAAAGTGGTTCACTTACAATATCATCTTTCACCACAGAAGATGTTTTATTTTTCTGAATATAATATAACAGAAGAAATAAACAATGTTCTAATTAAAATACAGCAATAGCTACTGCCAAAGTACTGTGGCACGAAATATCGGTTTGTCTATTGCCACAGAGCCAATCAAATGATCCAAATTCTGTAGTCTGAACGCCGTCCCAGTGGCTGATTTATAGGATGGCTACTGTGACGTCACGAAGTACTTCCGTGTCCAAACCCCTGCTGCTAACCTGAACAGCAAAGACTGCAGCCCAGGAACCGGTCACCTTTTCACAGTGACCTCTGACTGTGCTGACTTCCCAAAGTCGCTTAAAAGAGTTCTTAACTCTCATAACTCAAATAGGGTTATAAGAGTTAGTTTAATGCGAGGTGGAAGTCTGACTGGGAAACTTCAGGCATCAATGAAAAAGAGGAGCTACAAGGTTGAGGTGAGAACAAGTAGCTAGCGAACATAAGGGTGTTAGCAATAAAGCTAATGTTACAGTACTTGGGTAATATTAGCATTTAACTAGTTATGTTAGAATAAATACCATATGGCTAGTTGACAATGTAACTGATCTAACACACACACACACACACACACACACCCCATTTTGCTTTAAAGTTACATATAGACAGGTAATGTTAAATAAGCTAACGTTTAGCGCTAGCACTAGCTACTGACGCTAGCCTACACAAAGCTGTATTGTTCATCATTTGAGATCCAACTAACCGTATCAACCTCAGCCATCTTCTCCTTTTCGTTGGAAGGAAAGCGGTAAGAAGCAATTGTTTACATTATTTCTGTTGTTGCAACACGGATCACTGCACCATTTTACAATGTTCTGTTACTTCTGTGTCCAATCACGGAAGTAACATTTTAGATTATGATGATGTAGTGACCAGCCATCCCCATTCATCATAAACGTGGGCAAATTCCTCATATGAGGCAAAACAGTTGCCACATTTCATGTTGTTTGCCTGCATGCTAAAACTGAAAGTGTGAATAGGTGCATAAACCAGCTTCTGCTAACTGGTACCCTAGCCTTTCCCTGTAACCAGATAGGCACATGGCATGTGTGAAACTTACTGCCACAGTACTGTGGCAGCAGGGCGACAGGTTACAGGTTACCAGACTACACATGTTATAACAGGGCACTGAATGGCTCTGTGGTAACAGACAAATGGGAAAGTTAGTCCCACAGTACTGTGGCAATAACCACTTCATTAATGGCTGGGGGGAAAACACAGGTTGACAGTATTGTCCTGAAAAAGGGGTCTGGAGGGATGAAGATAGTGCCATTAACTGCACAGAACTTTTTATAAAGTAAAAGTTAAACAGTTTATATGTTTTATATTCACTATCCGGCAGTTAGATACAGGCTTTTCACTGGATGATTAGTGCATTGATTAATTTGTTTCAGCTGCAATGAGTTCTTTAACTCTAAATGATGCAGTGAGTAGCTTCTCATTTCTTAAACAACCATCAGTTTGATAAAGAGCATAAAGATTGGACTGGATCGAAATAAATGTTGTGACATTTACAGTGACATTGCATTGTGTGATTGTGTAATTAAAGCTAAAGGCAGTCCAACAAGATATTGTGTGTGTATTGTGAGGTTTTTTTTTGTTTTTTTTTTTTCTGGGCAGTACAATATTTTCAACCAATATAGCTCCATTCAGTGATTCATACTGCCCTGATGAAAAATGTTTAGAACCATTTAATCACTGTACAATAGTGGCTGTCAGTGTTATACTATTAAGTATAGTGTTTTTATTCATGTGTATGTTGCATTTTACTGGTGCACAAGTTTAACTTTACGGTTATTTGAGAAACTTTATGGTAATTATTTGACTACAACCTGTGCAGAATTGTGAGCAATCTTCATCAAACATAATGTACATGTTGCATCTGATCAGATGGTTCAGACTAAGGTTACATTGCAAAAACTCTGTCTGATTTGGAAGCACATGTGGAAGTGACCTGGATGAGAACTGGAAAGATCAGATCAATGAAAAAACAAAATAAAATAAAAACTGTTTAAACTGTCATGAAAAAGGACAAAAAAGTGAATCACACAGGTTTTAGCCACAGTCTATTTGGTCTGTGCATTATAAAATAATAACACCCAAGAATAATTAGTGAAATAATGGCAAAAATGTACTCGAGTTTTAACTGGATTATACAAGATGTATGTAATAATATCAGCTGAGAGATCATTGTATGAATCCTTGAAGTATTAGATGCCATTGTTACCAGTGTGCCTAAATGCCATGTGCCATCAAACTGACAATAATAATTCTAAACATTAATTTCATACATGAATTTTGCATTTTACCTTTTGCAATGTTTCTGAAGCTATGTGGTTTGTTCTCTAAGACAGTCAAGACATACAATGTTTTCTTATTAGCGTCTCAGCTGAGTACATTTATTTTGTATCCAAGCTTTAGGGGAACCCCTGCTGTTTTCTCTGATATCTTATTTCTTTTCTGTCAGCTTTTTTCCCACCATTAGCGGCTTTCCTGCGAGCCATCATTTCAGTAACAGAGACATGAGCTGGAAGACGTAACTTTGACTTGTTCTGCTCTGATAGTGATGAAGTGAATTTCATATCAGAATTTCCTAGGAGTTACAAGGATGATGTGTTTTTTTTTGTCAGTTTTGCCTATGTAAATGCATTTTAAAGTATCCTGAGGTACAAACATTAACATGTTACCTAATACACTAAGGACAGGGTTTGATTTATTGCATGTTGCATGTTTGTGTCGTTGGATCAGCCAGGTCAGTCTTAATTGCCTCAGTCCAAAGATCTTGAGAATGAAAATCTCCTACTTCAGAGGCTTACACCATCCGTCTCCTGTTATCATTATCCTGCTTCAGTAAATGTGGCTCTAAAATCTTACAAATACTGTTGTGAATGACAGTGTGTCCACAGAGTTCAAGGGACCCACATCCAGTCTTTGATAGCTGCTAATAACCAAGCTTGAACTACAGAAGACGACAGAAATGTGACACAATTTCACAATGTCAATTCACAGATTAAAAGATCTACTCGTATGTGTCCAGGAAACTCCCTGTGTGTGGATTATAATTGGCTAATAGGTCTGCAGTATCCAAGGTGGCAAAGAAAGGTAATTGGATGATCTGACTTTGAAAGCATCTGTAATTGGCTAACATCAGAGGCACAGCAACCACATCGTAATTGGTAGCTTTGACTTTAGTGGTGTGGATAGGGGCAAGATGTTAATTGGCTTACGGCACTTTGGAACCGTAGGTGTGCTTGTAAGTTGGTTAATTTGATTTTCAAACTCAGATTGGAAAGGTTTTTAATTGGTTTAGGTCTTATTCCATGTTAAGTACAGTACAGCAATACTGACTGCACATGATGAATACGGGCAGTCACATTACATTGATAGTTTTCTATTAGATTCAACATCACAGTCTTAGATGTAATGAATGACTTCTGTTATTGGGGATTATGGTGATTCATGCAAATGTTATAAATCTATGGAAATACATGCAAATGTAGTGTAGCAAGTTTAGCAACCTACAGTTGGCTCAGCAACCTTTTGTTTATTTATTTAATCTGTAAAAAGTATTTCTGTGGTAACTTCCTCGTGAAATTTTCTTTACACATAACCTTTAAGTGATTTATCACCATTTATTATAATATTATCCTCCACATCTTGCCTTTTGTAGTGAAAAGCAGGTGTGAATTGTTCATGTTTTTTTTCCCAGTTAACTCAATTCCTGTGTGTGTTACAGATTATTGTCAGTTTATTATCATTATATTGTATAATCACAATTGTCATTATTGCTGTTATTGTTGTTATTGGCACTATTATTGTGGATATTTTCTTGTGACGTCTTGGCCATCTTTTTTTTCCCTTCTTCCTTTCTTCTCTCCTTCTTTCTTCTCCCTTTCCTCTCTTTCCCCCTGTTTTTTTCCTGTCAGGTCTGGCATCAAAATGTGGTTCAACACAGGGGAGCCTTATATACTTTACAAAGTTCCCCTTGGCAAAGTAAATTTGTTCAGCACAAGGCAGTCAGACCACCATTCTGCTGTTATGATGCTGGACAAGACAAGTTAAAAAATAAATGAAAAACAAAAAGAGCAGGTGTGAATTATTTTAATTATTTAATTTACTAACTATTGATATAAGATCAGGAAAAAAAGAAGAGAAAATAATTTTTAGCAAAATGTATCTCTTAATGGATCATAAAAATAAGCATCTGCAGCCACTGTCATTTATCAAATTACATGGGTAGTGTGAGTCGATGTTGCAGAAGATGACAGTGATTTCATGTTCACAACAGAGACTCTGAATGTCCAAAGAAAGACACATCTGATACTGATTAAAAACCTGGAAAACTAAATTATATCTGCATTATTTCAATGTATTGATCGGCTCAGTGGTTCCAAACTCATTTAACATTTCAGGTCAATAGATGCTTTTTGGTTGGAATTCCAGGAGCTCTTTGAGGATTCATTTGCAAAATTGACCTTTGACCTCCTTGCATCCAAATGAATGTCTGTGGCAAATTTTGGGACATTTTGTCAAGTCATTCCTGACATAATGCATTTTAAATGTGACCAACTGACCAACCAACACACGGACTGAATAACAAACACACCTTACAGAGAAGGATCAAAAACACATATAAAAAGAGCTCCATAGGCTTATGTCTGGAAATGAACGGAGCCTGGTTTTGAGGATTTCTTACACTTTGTTCCATTGTGCTATACTACTACTTTTGTTTCCATTAGTGGCTAAAATTTTCGGTGATTATGTGCATTAAACCTAACACATTTACATATTCTCAGAGTTGACTTGCTTCACATAACACTGAACTCTTAAACTTCACCCACACATTTAATTTCGAGGATCACAACATCTGAATTGAAACCCTACACTGTGCATTAGGGTAAAGCTAGATCTTCTTGATGGTCTCCCTTAGGCTGTGTATCAACTGGGTATCTGTTTATCCTTTAGTGTTTGTGCTTTTATTGCTTTAGGAAAGTAATTTGGGATTTCATACTGTGTGATGGAAGGGGTTGCATATATTTCTCTCTCTGTCAGTCTGCACCTCAGTCTTTCTTCACTTGGTTTGCTTCTCATGCACAACATATTGTTACTCATCCAGACCATGCTGAAATACCTGATTACTCTCCTTTTTCCATCATACCCTATTTAGTTATTTTTAGTTAGCAATAGTAGTAACAGTAGCAACAGTGCATTTAGTAAATAAATAACTTTTCAACTGGCATGTCTGCATGTGACCTCAATTCTTGTCATTGGTCATGATTTAGTTGGCAAATAGGAACATTTTAGAAGAAAGAGGAAAAATTCTTGAAATTTGGGAGAAAAAAAATCCGTAGAAGGCAAATTTTATCTGAATTGTTAAAAAGATTAGAGCAACACTGAGACGGGGCAACACAAACATTCAGTTTCCCTCATGGGGTCACTTCTCAAATGGCAGTTGAAGTTGTCAAAAACAATGTATGAAATATGTTCAGGATGTCTGTAATTATATTTGTTCAAATATTGAGAACACTACAAGGCAAGACATTAACATGCATGATTTAAAAGGTAAATATCGTAGACATCTCTTGTAAAAATTCAGCATTACAGGCACTTTCATTTTAGACAAACTGCATATAGTATATGTGCTGTAACTAGCCATGCACGGCTGCAAAATCAAGGTGGATAACGCTTTGATGCTCCCATCTGTATAGAAGTGACTGTTTTTATTACAGGAAACACCTCAGATGCGTACCATCTTTACAATACAGGGGTAACCGGACTCTGTTTGTTTATGATTATGTCATAGATAACATGTCAAAATCCAGACACCCCTTTTCTGTGTACTATTAATGTCTTTTAATGCTTTAGGCACAAAGAAATCAGGAGTTACATCCACTGAGGTCACACATATCACTCTGCTGCATCAGTTCACCCTAAGAACGTGTGGCTGAGGTGGTTGGAAGAGCATCAACACTCTTCTTAGAGGTGTAAAAATGAAAAGAAACTAGTTAGAAACACATTTGAGAGAAGTAGTGTAGCCAAATGTTTTGGCAAACACACAAACTGACTTTCCATAAATGTGATTAAGGTTCACGTAAAACACTTTGAAACCTATAATATGTGAATAATTGTTCTTCAGTGTACCTCAGAAATATGGAGTCAGGGGACTGAAGCAGCAAAGATCTTTGCCACTGTCTGGTGTCAATTTTGGCCAAAACTGTAGTTTTCTTGAAAAGAAATGTGCCTAGTAGTAGCTCTAGTAAGCAGGCATCTCATGTACTGTATCTTTCTAGCTTCTTGTCATGAATTGTGATTAGTGACGTGAATTTATGCCCCCATGATCTTTATTCAAGGCAAGTGTCAGAACATTAGAAGAGAGTGACTTTTATTTTCAGTAACTAAAGCATAAATAGTTGATTTTTTTTAATCCTAATTCATATGCATACAGTATTTACCAAAGGCTGATTTAGCAATGCTTTAAAAAAGGTTCCAATTTCTGTGAATATATACATTCGATGGTATCACCACCAGGGTGCGCGGCAGTGCAGCAGGGGGAAGGCAGGAGAATGCAATGACTCAGAAATGCCATAGTAGAAATACAGACCACACTTGAAGACCATGTTAATCAACCATGGCCTCACAACGGCAGAAGCTGTTTGTTGGGTGCAGCCAACTGTAGGCTGGTCCACAGTGTCATCGATCATCCAAACATTTTGCAGGGAAAACTGATATATAATCATTAAATACTGTAATTCGTCATCCTATTCCAATTACGGTAATGCTCCGGTACAGCACAATAGATATAATGTGCTCTATTTGTGAATTTTAATGTATAGGACCACACAGAAACCTTATGATGGTGGCAGAAGAGCAATCTTTATGCCTCAGCAGAAATCTGCAACATGGTCAGGATGACTCCGAGACATCCACGCTGCAATTTTAAAAGACTGGCATCTTTGTAGATGTTTGTTTTCTCAATTGCTTCTGCTTCTTTTTCTTCTTTTTTTGCATGGTGGTCTAAAGTGTATAATCAACCACAAATTCTATGATAGAAAGTGTGCTGAGGAGACATCAGCAACTCTACAAAGTACCTTTAGAGCAGAACTAGGACAGTGTAGGGGCTATGTGCAAGTAAGACACTGCTGTGTTGTACACATATTGCCCACAATAGTCATGTCTTTTCCTTTTTTTATGGCCTGTTACTCCACTTGTAGGAGAGAACAGAAAGCATGTGTACTTTGCTGTAATACTAATTCTCTGCAGAATAAATGTGATTTGTTTTGCTGTGGCTGTTCCATTCAGTTTATTGTGGAGGAAATGCTCCCAAAGGAAATGTATTCCCAAACACTCTTGTATTTGTGATTGAGGATGGCTTCAGTTGGGCAAAAGGTTGGGGATTTGTCAGAGACATCATAAGCCACCTAATCACGGTGGACATCTCTGGCTAGTGTGGTGGGAATATAATAATGTATGTCGCAATAAAAATGGTGTTAGTAGACATGGTCCCATCATTGAGCCATACAACACACAACACCTGCTGACACTCTTTTCAGGGATCTCATCTCTGAGAATGACAGTGGTTTGGTGATATATGGCTCGCCACAGTGGTAATACATAAGCGAATGTTTTGGGGTACATTCAAGAAAGCTGATGGAACTCTGCACGGGCGTGTTTTTACTAAGATGACTTGATGGTCCTTGTGACGACATAACAGGAAAAAGCATACAGGCTATGTTTAGAACTGTGGCCAAAGAGGCTGAAACTTTTCTTTGTTGATGTGCTACTGCCTATTGTGCAAAAAAATTAACTCATAACAATCCAAACAGCCACTAGCGACCAAAATCATCTACTGATCTAAACTGTTTAATACTTGTTGATCCACCAAACCTAACAAATACATGTAAATAATTGATATAAAATACAGTTTGTCATCTTTTCATGGTCATCAGTTATGACCCATTTGGATGAGGCTCAGAGGCTCTGTAGTTACTATGGAAACACCGTCATCTTCTACAACATTGATTCAGCTGTAAAACCCATGGAGTTGGATCAATAACAGTGGATGGAGACACTTGGTTTATGTTCAGTTATTGATAGATTTGACTGAAAAAGTCACTGTTTCTTCAGTTTTCTGTTTTTGATAAAATAACCCTAAACTTTAATCTGAGCTGTACTGATTTACATGATCAGTGGATTAAATTGAGGGAAATATCTAATTTTCACTGAAAAAAATAAAACACTTAAGAAAGGTAAAATAGAGAGAAAAATTATTTTGGGGAAAACCACAACAATAGCACTGGGTGTTTTTGGGTTAAATTTGCATTATATCAAGTTAAATGTAAAGCCAGGTGTTTTTTTTTTTGATCTTGTTAGAGTTGTGACGTGAGACAAATATCACAAATACTTACTGTCACACAAAGTAGGTGTTCAGGTAACTTTTTGAAGTAAAAAAGTAAATACAAGACTTTTTCTTCATCTCTGTTTTGACAGGGCTTTAGTTTGCCCACAGCCTCCAGGTCTCCTAATCCTCCTGCTCTGAAACTCGGAATGACAGATCAGATGATGCTCTGACCATTTCACATTAAATTTAGAGTGAAACAATAGGCTGGTCACTGCTAGTCATTCACTTGTGTTTGTATTTGGGCTCCAGGCTGCTAGCTTACAGATACATAACATATTCAGGACAACAGAACTACTCGTTACATATCAGTCTGTTACTCTGCTTTTCTTGGTTTTGTGACAGATCGCTTGTTTTTACACCCGAATATGGAAAAAAGTTGTTGCACTTGTGTCAGCCTGTGATATGACCCTTTTCCATGTAGTTCTCTGGCGTTACCGGCTGCTGTCTCCTGAATGTCTGTTCGTTTCAGCTGTTCTGTGCTGTAGTGTGTGTCAGATCTGACCTGGACCCTCAGAGACCCGACCCCAAGTCTTTCATTGAAAACAGCAAAATGCATCACAGATGAAATTCTTTAGTAAGAAACATAGTTGGGGAGGAACATTTTTTTTAAGTCACTTTTTGTCTGTATTTTGCGTTCATTTCTTCAGTATTTCTTTTCGTCTCCTGGAAGCTTGGAAGCTGGAACCACAAGAAACTACAGGGGGCAGCACTGAGATGTGAAGTAAATCAGTTACAGAAACGATGGAACTTTTCCAAGTGTGACTATGTGAGTTAGTAAAAAAATGACTGACATATTCACATAATATCAATCAGGCGCAGAGAAGAGCATTTACCCACAATTAATAATACCGCCTTATTTGTTGCCATGCTTGTTATCACTGACTTTCCTCTTCCCCTCTAAAAAAAAACTCTACTCCTTGGTATTTGGTCAATATGGGTTTATAGTTTAGAATTATATTCTATTCTATTTTTACCCCATCCATGTTTTTGGTTTGGTTTGTTTGTTTATTTGTTGACACTCTAGCAGCAAAACTACTGGTTGAATTCATACCAAATTGGGTTTATAGATGACCCAGATTACATGTGGATACATTTTAGGAAAAGTACGTCAAAGTTCCAATTTTTTAAAATATTTTTTCAATGGGCAACATTGCACATGTCTATAAAAACCTCAATTTTGTTTCAATTTACTTCAAACTTGGCACATATATAGAGGCAATTGATATGCTGACATCAGCATATGCATAGACATGATCACATCAGCTGGATCGATGCCAAAACAAGCTGCAATATGTGCGAGGGGCAGGGTTTATCTCTGGCACCACCTGTTTTCTTCTTTTTTTTTTTTTTTTTGTCTACTATGTTCATTTTGCACTGTGGGGCCTTAGGGTTTTGCAATTTCAGTTTTCTGTATGCAATGCACATATGGCAACACTGACAATAAATCTGACACCATTTGAAATGCACACATCTGTTTTTGTATGTAGAGCATAAATGAGCTTTTAGGAAAACCAATAGCATATTGAAACCTTTTTGATACTTAAATGACTTAGTACCACACTTTGGTACCCATCAGTGCAGAGAACTTTAAATTTACCAAAGAACCTGAAAAACACCATTTTAAAAGGACCCTGACTCATTTGTAAGACCTTAGTGAGTAAACGTTAAGAGAGTATGTACATATGAACCAAACAAAACAGCTGCAGTGATTCTTTTTGACAACAAACCCATATTTAATGGATTTCACTTATATCATGATGAGACTCCAGTGTTTTGCTCTGTATCATTCAACATTCTATTTTAAAGGTCCTTGGGTGTAAATGTTAAAGGAGTGGACAAAAAGCCCCTGAAGAGCAACCCTGAAAAGTTTTTTCGTTGTTGACTTATTTGCCTTTGAAAGTCCTCTTTTGAGTTTGCGGTGGTAGACAAACTGTGCTTGAGTTACATCCCAAAAACACAGGTCAGTTTGTTCCACCTTCATGAAGTTTTTATGACTTTGGATAATTTTCAGCTACACCTGTATCAGAACATGATTTTTCCAGCCACTAGAGAAACTTAGAATCTGGTTGAGATCCTGGATGGAGATGCATGTTCATTGTGTACTGTATAATCTTCAACGGGATGGTGAATGAACTTTAATTTTAGGTGAAACTATCAGTCTTTACAGTGAAATATGACATAGATGAGCTGTCGTTGGGTGTCTTCAATGAAGCGTCCATTCTCTTGTCACAATCTAAGACATTTCTTTCTGTTTCACTTCACACCACATCCTTTTGCATCACCTTTCTTTACTGTTTACTGTCTTTAAGGTGGCATCAGGTGGTGTTTGTAAGAACTGGCAATGGTCTTACACTCTTTACACTTCATATACTGCAGGTTCATTATTTAAAAATTGACTGGAACAAATTCAGTGCAGCTGGGTTTCATCAGTCAAACTCCAGGGTTTCTTCAGTTTTATAGTTGTGGGCGGATCAATCCAAATACTGATAGTTATGATACCAAGTTGGTATCAGTATCATATCCATACTAGCGTGGTGAGAGCGATACTTTGGTTTCAGTTTTTCTCTTGTACACATTGCTGCAATTTCATCAGAGGCGCTTCTGTCTTGGCGCAGAGCAGGCACACTTTGCTTCTCCTCCCCCCTCTTGTGTTTCGATGTTGTGGCATCACATGACTCAGCAGCGCAACGATAACAAGCATGCCACCGGCTCAGGTGCGCCCGCCCACCAGCACATGCACAGACTGAGACACAGAACAGAAGAATGGCATGGAAGAGCAGCGCCATGTAGCTATATTTTATTTTCAGGCTGAAAATGAGACAAGATAATACGGATAATTTTTATTTAATTCTTGTTGTTTTGCAGTTTCTGAACACTACCTGAAAAAAAGAGATTGTGTTTTCTGGTGATCATTTTGTGCACTTTGTTTAGTTAAGAAAAAAATTCCAGACATGACAATGTATGGGGAAAAAAATTGTTTTGTTGCTGTTCTGTTGTTTCTGAAGAAAACTTATTTTGATGATAAAGCATTTTTTATTTACTTATAAACTTTGCCCTAATTCTGTCCTGGGTTTTAAGTATTTAATAGTAAAAAAAGGAAACATCACAAAACACTTAAAGGTCATGAAAATTAATTGAGATCAAGCAATCCAATCATGCATCCACCTGAATTATTGAAACGTATTGGCATTAGTATCTATATCAATATCGGCTATACTGGCCCTGTATTTACTTGTTATCAGATCGATACCAAAATATGCAGTATCGCACACCACTACCGTTTTATTCTTTCGTTCTATTCTTGACTTAATTCATGACCAACTCAGAGACAAAATACAAATCCTCTTAAATCATTATATTTGATGGTTAAGAATTGTTTTACGCTTAATAGTAGTTTAAGGTAGTTGTGGCTATGATTTGGGTAAATCTTCTGGAAATGAGTGGTAGTCATGTATTTAGGTGTTGTCCCTTGAACAAATGCAATCCCAACTTATACGTGTGAGAGAGTGTGTGAGAAATTGAGGAAGACTTGACTAATCCTTTTCACTTAGCAGCAGCCGTGTCATTGACTGTCATTGACATCAGAGCAGATACCCCAGGCCACCACACTGTTCCCCTGGTGGCCGATGTACACAACAACAGCAACAACAATGACAGCAACATCAAGCTGCTCTGCCTCCCTGAGCCTGACAAGAACAGCTACTGGAGGGCATTCCTACTGCCAAGGTGACTTCTGCTAACTGTGTGTGTGTGTGTTTTCAAGTGGGAGAAAGCACAAGAGACAAAACAGGGACAAATTGAGGGTAGTGGGAAAAGAGAGTGACAATGATACTGAAAGACAAATGCAAAATGCAGACGCACAAGGCAACTAAACATCAATGAATTGGTCTGCAAACCAAATCCCAAGAAGCCTGGCACAATCCCGAACCCAAATTTTATTTTCAACAGGACAAAGAAAATATATCCAATGTTTAACCCATAAAGACCCAGTGCTTCTTTTGGGTCAGTTCCCAAATTACTTTTTCTCTGTATTGAACCTTTCTTAAGTGATTTATCAGCATTTATTGTAATATTAGCCTCTGTAATTTTTTTTTTTTCAGTAAAAGTCAGGTTTTTTCCTATATCTAATTCACAGATCATGTCAATGTTCATTAAAGCTCAGATTACAGTTGAGGGTTATTATATCGCAAACAGACAAAACTGAAGAAAAAGACTTTTTCTGTAAAATATATCATTATTTGAACATAAACCCAGTGTGTCCATCACCTGTCACTGATCCAACTCCATGGGTTTTAATGGTGAATCAATGTTGTAGAAGATGACAGTGTTTCCACGGTAACTACGGAGCCTCTGAAAGTCCAAATGGGTTATACGTGATGACCATGAAAAGACGACAAACTGCATTTTATCTTAATTATTTACATGGATTGATAGGAATAGTGCCTCAACAGGTATTAAACAGTTGATGATTTTGGTCAGCTGGTGGCTGTTTAGGTCTTTATGGGTTTATTAGCATGTATTAATAGGATTAGTGGATCAACAGGTATTAAATATTTTACACGACATGATAGTTTTGGTCACCAGTGGATGTTTGGGTCTTTATGGGTTAAACTGAGAAAATGCCAAATTTTAACATAAAAAAAAATTAACAAACAAAAATATAAATACTTACATACATACATATATACATACATTCATATATACACACTGTACAGACATACATACATACATTCATACTGTACATACATACATACATACTGTGCATATATACATACATAACACAGCAACACATCTGAACACCTGTAAAAGTTTGGGACCTGGAGAGACCATTTGATAAGAGTTTTGGGACAGGAAATTTGTCCCATTCTTGTCTGATATAGGATTCTAGATACTCAAAAGCCCTGGATTTTCTTTGTTGTTATTTTGTTTCATGATTTTTATCAAAAGTTTTCAGTTAGTGAAAGGTTTGGACTGCGGGCTAGTTCAGGATCTGGACTCTTCTACTACGAAGTCATCTTATTGTGTATTAGATGCAGTATATGGTTTAGTATTGTCTGGCTGTGATATTTATGTTTGTGCATAGAGCAGAGTCTATTTCACACCTACTAGATGTTGCGACACAAAAGGTGTGACAGGAAAAAAAAGTCAAGACAGAGAAACTATATTTAATGAGATGTTTGAGACCACAAGTAACAATATGACACATATGATGTGAGGTTGAACAGGTTTTCACAGATACAAACTTGTACTTTTACTTAATGTCCATTAAACGTCAACGATATGAAAAATGACAGACTACCGTACATTAAATAGATAGATACATAAATAAACCCTTTTCCAGTGTACATGAACAGATTATTAAAATATTCAGTGACCTCACATTGGTATTATGGTATTTTGATTTCATAATGATATCCACATTGCAATGTCTTTGTTATTTTGCATCATTTTTGCTGTTGCCTTTAAGGACACGATTCAATCAGTGTTATAGCTATGACTAGTCACTTCATCATCTGGGGGTTGCAGGAGAGAGTACTCTGAATCTTTCTGGGGAACTATGACTGCATGCGGTCCAACTAAACTGACTTTATATATGGCAGTTCTACCTTTTGAATAGTTTTTGTTCTGAAAGTCTTCTTGCATGCCTTGGTGGTAGTAAGAATTTGCATAGATACTGTCTGGATTTTTGTCACTGTGGGTCACCAAGGCATAGACAGAAGAAACAACTGCAGGTTGGCTCTCTCTGTGATGGTCTCCAATTTCATCATATTCCGCAGTCTTGAAACAAAAAAAGAAGAGAAAAAGTTAGTAGTACAAAGGTCTTCTAAATGTTTTCACTGAATGCACATGCCAAATGGGTTGAGAAAAGTCATAGTAGTTCTGGTAACTTCATAGTGAATGCACACTCATGTGTAAAAGTACACTCTTGGTATGATCTTCTTCAGTCTTGTGTGAGACCAAGATATTTTCCATTTCAACACTGTTTTTCTGTGTAGGGTATTTTTTTTTCAGTGAACAGGCTAGTAATGTTAACGGAAAGAACAGCAGTGTACGTTGTACAGTCATTATTTTCCAGATTAATCAGCACAAAGTGGTCTTGAAAAGATAAAATGAGTTCAACCAGTGGAAAACTTTGGCCTGGTTTTCTGTGTGAGAATGACTATCTTAGTCCTAATACCTAACACGAGCCCTAAGTTCAGTGAGATGTGTCCAGTTTTCTTGCTTTATTATCACAATCATCATAATTCATGCAGTTAAAAAAGAGTTATTACCAAAATGTGCCATGGTCTGGGACCTTGAGCATTGACATTCCACCACAATATCTTTTTCATTTATCCCTAAATCTGTGTACCAAATTTTGATACATTTCATGCAGCTGTTCTTGAGAACCTGGGTTTTTATTATAATGGCAAATGACTGACTGGCAAAACTTAAGTCTAAAAACATACACAATCTTTAATTACGTGTTACAGAAAAGCGTTGTGTTGTTGCAGGTAGGCTTCTTTTTTGCATCTTTTCTTGCACCTATACATCCTCCTTTATGACATGTATGAAGTAACAGTACAAGTAAAGATAACTTTGCAATTTTAATTAACTAACTGTATTCATAATAATAAAAAAAATACATTAATGAGTGAACATAGCTAGGAAAATCATCATATACCCTTTATCCCTAATTCATTTTGACTGTGTCCTCACAATTAGTTTCCTGTAACATGATATATTACATGCTTTCTTCAAATGTATTAATTCTGAAAACAGAATTATGGAAATGAGGAAAACATTTTTAAATACATGAAGAAGTGAACTTTTTATGTGACTTTTTTTTTTTTTTTCATTCTAGAGATGTACTTGACTAAACACACTCACCTGTTCTGGATCTGGTTCTGGGCTGTCACCACTGGATACAAATGCTGAAATGACATTAATGACAACCATTTGTCCTTCTGATTAGTGATGTGTGTATGGAGTATATATAGTGTATATAGCTGGTGATACATACTTTTTTGCTTCTTCATCTTCTTGGTTATCATCAGCAAAATCATTAGAATCACTATCAAGACAACTGTACCCACAATTAAATAGGGTACAGTTCCTAATTAAGAAAAGAGAGATGAAAAATAATAAATGTTAAAGTAAACATAGAAAAAGTTAAAGTAAAAATTAACTGCCACAGTATATTGTGTCGTGTATTGCGTGAACTACTGATTGTTTCTCATAAAATATAGATCATTTAATAATCAAATGTTTCTTTTTCAGCAGGAAGTTACAAGAGATAGTTGATTTATTAGTTTATTACCCCGCCCCCCCAAAGGGGAGGCAAGGGGTATTGTTTTTGGTTCGGTTTGTTTGTTTCTTGGTTTATTAACACTAGCAAAAAAAAAAAAACAAAAAAAAAAAACTGTTGGTTCAATTCATACCAAATTGGGTTTATACATTGCCAGTGGCTCAGAGTAGAACTGATTACATTTTGGGAAAAGTAGATCAAAGTTCAAATTTTTAATTAATTTTTTAAATCTTTTTTTTTTCCCTCATTTTCTTCTAATGGGAGAAGTTACAAATGTCTGTAGCAGCAAAACTATTGGTTAATTCATACCAAATTGGGTTTATAGATTGCTAGTGATGCAGAATAGATCTGATTACATTTTGGGAAAAGTAGATCAAACAATCCATTTTTTATGAATTTCTTCAATCTTTTTTTTCCCCCATTTACTTATAATGGGCAAAATTTCACATGCTTGTACCAGCAAAACAATTGGTTGAATTCATACCAAACTGGGTTTATACATTGCTTGTGATGCAGAATAGATGTGGTTACATTTTGGGAACAGTAGGTCAAAGTTCAAATTTTTTATGAATTTTTAAATATTTTTTTCTCCCACTTACTTATAATGGGCGACATTTCAAATGCATTTAAAAACATCAATTTCATTTCAATTTACTTCAAATTTGGCACATATATAGAGGCAATTGATATGCTGACATTAGCACACACGTAGACATGATGACATCAGCTGGATCGATGCTAAAATAACCTACGATACCTGTGAGGGGCAGGGTTTGTTGTGCCTGGCACCACTTGTTATTTTGTTATTTATTATGAATAAATTGTTGCACTAGTGGATTTTGTGCAATAATTTCACTAGTCATTTGATTGGATGATCAAAGAGCAACCAGTCAGCGCAAACTCAGCTAATAAACTACATCTGTAGTGACTTGCATAAGCTAAAATAAATGAGTTTAGATTTAATAGCTGTTTTTCCCAACACACAATGGCCGAGAGAAAAGACATGGATTTGATTGCAAACATACTACAAAATAAGCAGTAGTTTTGGTGACTAAAACGTATTTTATTCAAATTTTTTATGTTTTTGTCATTTTATGAGGTGACTATTGTTGATTGTGCTTCAGATGATGTTTGTGGTGCAGCAGTGAAAGGAGATCTGCTCAGTTGTGTTCAAAGTTGTATTTCTTGCTTTAGTAATAACATTCGTTCTCGCTGCATGACTGTGATCCATTACCCTGGTGCATTTTTTTTTTTTTGTATAATATTAATCCCTTGAGCGCCAAAGTTGCAATATTGCTACAAGCAACATAACTGAATGAAACAGGCAGTTTTTTGAAATCTTGATATCAAAATTGAATCTATACCCCACCCCTCCCAAAAAGAAAAAAAACCCCAAAAACCTCTGATGCCTAAAAGGTTAATATTGATATTCAAGTGTGGTCAAATCAGGACCAGAGAACACCACTGAAGGCCTGGGTGTGAAATACATGGCCTGGCACTGGTGCATTACAACATATGTTAACCACAAAATGGGCATGTGAATGTAATGATTGAAAGTCATACCAGTTCCTTCTGTTATATACACAATAGTTGTGTTTTGTTGCGCTGTCACAACTGTGTCGGTAGCTCTGGAAATGTCTACTGATGACACACTATTACACGATGTTGATGTAATGGGGGTTGTTTCTGAAGCTGTCTTGGGAACAGAATGTGCCACTGAAAACATTAGACATATTAATATTAATCTATAAACTCTTTTGGGAGATAGAGAATACACAGGGACAATTATTAAATGAAATTGAGGATAAACTTACCATCTAAAACTTCAACATTCACCTTTATAAATGAGTCTCTGCCAAACCGAGCCAATCCACAAAAATAAATGTTGGCATCTGATTTCTGGAGATTAATGAAGGTCACAGATAAACCTGCTTGTCCTTTGTTTTGTAACCGTATTCTCTTGGTGCGTGTCATCTTTCCAGTTTCTGCTTTGACAATAATGTGTTTGTCTTCTGTACATGGACTGTAACAAAAGTACTTAGTGTTTGATTCAGTGCCAGTCCAAACATCCCAGCCTGAGCATTCAATGGTCAAATTTTGTCCAACACGTCCCTGTCTTGTTATGGTGCGACTCATCTCCACAATAGCCACAGCTACAGGTGGGAATCAAGAATAATAAGTAAGAATTAACATATTTAACATAATTTCACTATTTGTAGATGATTAAAATATAATTAAAATAAATCAAACCAATATTTCAACATATATTTATAAACACTTAAAAAAAAAAAGAAATAACTTACCATAAAGGAGACACAAGTAAGTGTAGTTTTTCATCATTGTGATACTGACAGTGAAGGGTAAAATTGTGGTCGGTTCAAACCGCCACCTTCCTAGTTTTAATAAGTCCTTGTTCCTCATCTTCACAAAGAATCGGGGGGTCAAGCTCCTCCCTTTTCCTGTTAACAAACCACACACATATAGTTGCTGTAAACTGAAACAAGCCTCAGCCGAACCACATCTGCATGAACAATATGAACAATCATTGTTAAACCACCCCCCACCCCCAAAGGGGAAGCTAAGGTGTTGTTTTTGATTCTTTTTTTTTTTTGTCTGTGCATTTGTTTGTCAGCAACTTTAGGCAAAAACTACATGACCAATTTCCATGAAATTTTCAGGAAAGGTGCGAGGTGGTCCAGAATAAATCCCAATAAATGTTGGTGAATGTAGGTCAAAGGTCAAGG
The DNA here is from genome assembly GCA_037367295.1 of Apogon hyalosoma. Taxonomy (NCBI): domain Eukaryota; kingdom Metazoa; phylum Chordata; class Actinopteri; order Kurtiformes; family Apogonidae; genus Apogon; species Apogon hyalosoma. The sequence goes on along the minus strand of JAPQRP010000001.1, from coordinate 14,948,606 downwards.
TCACCAAGAATGTGTTTTCGCAATGATAAAAGATAGGGCAAATCAGGTAAAACATTTGCGAGGGGCGGGGTTTGTTGTGCCTGGCACCACTTGTTTAAGATGAAATGTAATGTATATTAATGCATATACAAAATATCTTACATTAACTTTCATAGTTTTATATAATGGATTTCAAACAAGCAAAAACATGCATGGAAATAATTAACTCCACCAAGGAGGTTATGTTTTTATTGGGGTTTGTCTGTTTGTTTGTCTGTTTGCTTGTCTGTTAGCAAGATAACTCAAAAAGTTATGGATGGATTTTCATTAAATTTTCAGGAAATGTTGATACTGGCACAAGGAACAAATGAAAAAAATAGTGCTTTTCTAGTTTATATATCAGTTCACATTGTTGTTTTGTGTAGAAGAGATCTGTTTTATCCATGGCGAGTTTCAAGATTTACAGAGCCCCTAGTTGGTCCCTGAAAGCACCATGCGCCCCCCGCCCTGCCCCACCGCCGCCGCCTCCTCCATTGGGTTGAGCTTTCTCTGCAACTTCCCCACTGATGATTTCACTTGTCAATTATGACATGAACCAATGACCACTGTAGATGGGCATCATCTGAATTTCGACACAATCAAATCCATACATGTCAAAAAAAATAAATACAAAAGATTGTAAATTTTATACATTATAGCACAGTGCTGCACTATCAGCATGATCCTGATCCTTTGTGGACAAATGAAGTATCTGATAATCTCCACCATGGTCTTTATTCTGTGTGAACATATCAGCAGTGTGTTAAAACCTCTCGAAAGCCTGGGAACTGAAATTAAACTGAAGGATGGTACATTTATATAACATGTTTACAAGTTAGCTGAAGTATCTGCACAGTAAAAAACTCATAACAAAGTAAGAAGCTGCAAGCCAAAGCTGAAGTCTCAGTCAGGAAAGTAGAGGTTATTTGCTTTTAAGTACAGTAAAAAGTTATGTTTTTTTTGGAATTACAGTGATGCAGTCAGGCGGTACTGTGGAGGGGTGTGGGTGAGAGTGCTCTAGATTTGATTTTGAACTTGTCCTTGATCCATGTTGTGCAGGGGGGGGGGGTTTGAAGACTCCAGGATCTGTAGACCGTTGGAACATAACGTGCCCGATTCAGGAGTTTTGGAGAAATTATGATTAAAGCTACACTTTTATCATTTTTTTAACCCATAAAAACCCAAACGTCTACCACTGACCAAAATAATCTACTGATGTACAGTGTTTAATACCTTTTGATCCACTAATCCTATCAACATGTAAGTAATCGGTGTAAAATGCAGTTTGTCGTCTTTTCACGGTCATCAGATATGACCCATTTGGATGTTCAGAAGCTCCGTAGTTACCGTGGAAACACTGTCATCTTCTACAACATTGATTCACTAATAAAACCCATGGAGATAGATCAATGACAGTAGATGGACACACTGGGTTGATATTCAGTTAATGATAGATTTAGTTGAAAAAGTCACTTTCTCTCCAGTTCTGATTTAATACCCTTTGAATTTACTCTAAACTTTTATGAACATCTACATGATCAGTGAACTTCCACTAAAGTAACACTGGGTCTTTATGGGTTAATACTGATACAGTGAGTCAACATTGTACCTGTGTGGTGTCCCATACTCTGATGGCAGGGGTCAGAATGCTGTAGACATGATGTTGAACTTGATCTTGCGGATGTGGTATTTCAAATACTCCACCAGGATCTGCAGCCTATTGTAACAGAACATGTTTTCTCCATCTTAGATACACAAGTCCTTTTTTTCCCTTCTAGTAGAGGTGTTGTGAGGAAAAGTCTGCAGAAAGTCTGATTTTTAATAACCAGTCCTGAATCAAGAGTTTTATGAAGAAACATCTGAATCATGACTTATTGTAATTAGAGCTGTAGCTATTGATTGCTTTTGTAATCAATAAATCGATCAATTATTTTCTTCGATTCACTTCAATTGAATAATTATTTGAATTGGCAAAGAAACAAATCTAGAAATGTGAAACAGACATGTTTGAAAATGACAAAGAACTTGCCCTTTATTCCAGAATCAGCTGAAACAACTACAAAAAGTCTAAAAGTAAAAGGATATATAAAAATTAAAGCTGCAAGCAGCATTGGGCGGGACCTCGCACCGTGCGTTCTGCCTCCCATGTGTTCCGCCTCCCGTGACCGTCGACACCTCAGCTCAAGTCACACCTCTCCATCCCGACACCAGCTCCCACCCTTTTGTGTCCGTCCTCCTTACATCCCTACAGATCACCAGCGGCCCTTTGCTGAAACTACCATCACCGCTTAATGAGGCTTTTGGTGCTATTTAGAAGCTAATACGACAAACGGTGTCATACGAGTTAATTTCAAAAATTTTATTTTGAAGGCAAATTGCGAACTTCCTGTTGGAGTTAGCTAATGGGTTTCACCATATCATTTGTAGTGGATCATCAAACAGAAATTTTAGCATTGGTTTCATGTCTCTATGACATTCCTACTGGCTGCTAGGGCCGTTTCCATTTTTTTGCATAGATGGCACTAGAGTGCACATTTTGGCACCGGTGGGGTTAATTTTTACATTTTCTAAAATTTTTCGCCAGACCTGACATGTATGCAAAATTTGGTGAGTTTTTGAGCATGTTCAGGGGGTCAAAATCCAGCTGAAAGTGGTGTCTGAATAATATAAAAACAAATGAAAAACAATAGGGACTTGCCGTCCTGGCAAGACACATCACAGAAACATTAAGTGACCATTCTGTCGAAGGCTATGAAACATGTAAAAGTAAAAATCAACTTTTGTTTATCTGACTTAAAAGGAAATCTTTATGTCATGTATTTTATTTAGAGAAAAAATGTGTTGGTCTGTAGTATTTTCTAGTGAATGAGTGAGTCTTAGTAGGAAACCTGGCATGGGTTTCAAAATGGCATCATGACCTTTGACCTTGAGTGACCTTAAAAGGTCAAGGTCACATGATTTTAAATGGTCCTAACTCCAAAAAGAGTGGTGATAAGTACTCAGTTACTATTGCTGACAGATAGGAAACTACATGTAGGCTCCAAAATGGCATCATGACCTTTGACCTTGAGCGACCTTGAAAGGTCAAAGCCCTATGTCCATTCAGAGCTAAAACATTTGCGAGGGGCGGGGTTTGTTGCGCCTGGCAACACTTGTTATTAATATGATGCCGCTACAGCTTTAATCTACAGGTCATACAAAATAACAACACTGACACTGAGTGGTAAAATTGTCATGGATCAAACACATCATCATTAGTAGATGTTTGAAAGTAATCCTACTCCATACTATTTGCTTACCAGTGAATCATGTATCATATCAGTGTGTTTGCCATGTTACATGGATTTAATTGTGTAATTTATTATGGTGGCTGTATTGTTGAAGCAAACACAGTCCAGTTTGCACCTCTTCATCTTCTTATCTCATCCCACTTTTCAGAAATCTTCATTTACCAACTGCTGCTTTATGAGCTGAGCTGAACGCACAGTGAATAATTTAAGCTGTAACGTGTGCTGTTTGAGCTATTTCAGCTGGTGAAACCCTTAAATCATTAGAAGTGTGCAAAGTAGTGGGATGTAAATGCCCTATTGTAGAATGAATTTTCAGTCTAGCTTAAGTTTGAATTAAGACAAAGCTGTTTCAACCCAGTACAGAATACATCGGACTAACAAAGACAAAAACTGAACAGCTGAATGCACTGTTTTCACGTAGACAGTAACTGGACACAAGGACACAGAGTACAGTATACACTATGTACACAACATATACACTGACACACATGCTAATGTATATAATATAGGTATGTATGTATGTATATGCATGTGAAGATGATAAGTGAGGTTAACTGATCCAAGGGACTTGATTGTTCACATAATATGTTGATAGGAGCTAAACGATGGAGTGCTTTGTGGAGAACAGGTGGGATTAAAGAAGTTAAACTTCCTCCCAGTCCTTTTTGAATATGCAAATGAAGTCATATTTTGTTTTCATGTATATGTTTTTTTGTTTGTTTTGTTTTCTTATCTGTTTCATTTACAAGGACTAAGTAGAATTATTTTGTTTAGTTGCATATTAGAAATAAACTAAAGTAATTATTAATAGTGTGTTGGCACTTTTTTTTTTTTTACTTTTGTTTTCTCTTGTGTATTTTTCCTGTGCTATGCTGCTGTATGATTTCATAGTTTGGTCCATCCATCCTTCCTTCCTTCCTTCCTTCCTTCCTTCCTTCCTTCCTTCCTTCCTTCCATCCATCCGTCCGTCCGTCTGTCCGTCGCAGGCATGGTGAAAATGCTGCCAACATACATTATTATCATCTGCTGTTTACCAGTGACACAAGTTGCTTCTGCTTTAGCCATGCAATCACTTTTCTAAACGCTTAATACACAGCTGTTCTTCATCTTGATCTACTTTGAGCTCATATATAAAATGACTCTGAATAACAGTCATCCTAGAAAGCATATTGGAAGTTATTAGCCTTTGGAGAAAAAAAGAACACCTACCTCTTCTACGTCATCTTCGTTGGTGGCAGATGTTTTTGCAATTGAGCTTGTACCTTGAACACATATGACAAATAAACTTGAACAATGACACAAATGTAGTTATTTGCAAGCTTTGCTGCTACAGTGTTTTTTTTTTTTATATATATGTTTCTGATGTATAATGAAGAGCCATTAAAAGTGTTTAATACATTTTAAAGACTATTATTTGCAAATAAATATTTTGGTTATAACCGTGTGTGGTTTCTGCTGATCATGCCTTTGTAAACGTTCAAATAATGTGCAGAGATGAACAGTACTTTACAGTAATTTGAACAGCAAAAGCAAGTTTAGTTTTAATCATCAACATATGGTGAAACTGATGTGCTGAGTGTCCCTGAGTTAAAAAGACTTGACAAACTGACACCCTGAAGCCAAGAACAAGCACTGAGATTTTTCAGTTCCATCCCTGAACCTACCAACCAAATTCCATAACTTTTGACATTTAGATGTTACAGCATTTTCATGTTAACAGTCTGCATGTGGTTACACCAGATTCATGACAGAAACAACCTTATTTCATTCAAGGTAAAATACCATTTCTCTGCTTACTTCACTTTTCCATTAAGAGAAGAATCCCCAGTAATCCACCCGAATATGACTTTTTTGTGAACTTAGAGTCTTAAACCATGAGCTGACTTTAATAAACTACACTCATACAATTGAGGTTTTGAGATTAGAAAGCTAGATCCAGTAAAATTATATTTTCCTTCTCTACATATTTCCTTTTCTTATGTCAGACAGATGGAAAAAGAGTTCATTCTTTTAACTTGACATGTTTCAGTTACAACCTTAGCATTCCTCAGAAGGGTCACTTGTTGTTCCTGTGATGTGTCATGAGTCACTTTTCCATTGAACATATGCACAAAACTTTACTGACATTTACTAAAGGTCGAAAAAACAGAGGTATGTAATGTTGGTTCTTCCATTAACTCACAAATGCGATGATTTGTTTATTATCGCGAGATGACGTGAGAAATCATTCCATAAACATGGCGACAAATGTAAATATCATGTTGATTCACAGATATATTCATTATTATTATATATCACCCCTCTATCCCGAACTAAATTAAAAAATGATTGGGTTTCCTGGTTTGTCCACACATGCCGCACCATGTTTCTTTTTCGCTTCTTCTTCACTTGTTGTAATGTCCATCAACATCTGTTTTTTTTAATTCACCTGACTCTAGTTGTGAAAAAAGGTCTTTCCATTGCAGTTTTGTGCAATATACCATGTGCACTACGCCCCAAAAACCCCCTCTTGCCAGTGCAAAAACATTTAATCGAAAAACGAGAGCTCTGGTGAAATTGACGTTTTTCCATTAAGTCATTTTTTATGCGCAACTTTTATTTGTGTAACTTGAGGGTCAGTGGAAAAGCGACTATTGTCAGCTATTTTATCCTGGTTTGCCAGGCAACAGGGGATGATTATGCTCCCTACTGCCTGGCATCACAGGAACCAGTGACCCTTCTGAGGAAGGCTACAGGTTGTCACCGAAACATGTCAAAGTAAAAGAATTAACTTTTTCCCATCTGTCTGAAAAATAAGAAAAGGAAATCTGTATAAGTTCTGGTAGACAGTATGAATCTAATTGGATTTTCTGTCTCTGTTTAAAAAATAAATACATTCTGTCCACATGATCTTTGTTTTGTAAGATATCTTTGTCCACACTGACACAGACAAACTATGTTTTTGGACAAAGTTCAACACTACGGATTGAATGTTAAATGCAGTTGACATTAAGTTGACTTAAGTGTTGGTTTGAGATGTGAAAATGTATTCTATATATAATATGTAGATTTTGCTATGACACCGGCACTTATCTGGTCTGGTCTCCAAGAGGTAATCCACATACTTACACACTTGTATAACCTATATGTGATGTTGCAGGTTTATGACACAAATCAACAATAGACATGTACAGATTGGGCTGCGATGTCAATGTGTCATTGTTTTCTAATCTCTAAACCTGTAATGCACAGACCTAAAACACTGTTTACATGAGGAAAAGAGGCTCAAAAACAGAGAAAATGTCTGTTTTGCATACAGTTGGTAACAGCATATAGCCTCGTACAAAAATAATCCTTCTCAGTAATCACTAATGAATCAGTAGAAATGTATGGGAAGATATTTACCTGCAGGGACACTGGGCCTGATTATATTTTCTTATTTTCCTTGTGTTTTGCTGTGCTCACTGTTTTTTCCAAATATTGTTTTGGCCAGTGTGTGTGACCTCTTTCAATACCTTTATATATGGCTGTCTCCTCTTTCTGTTTTCTCCACTACAGATCTGTGTGTCTGAGATACAAATTTAGGGCTTAGAAACACTGTCACACAGCTACATTTATTCATCTCAGGGTGAAACACCTGCTTTGGCTTCATTCACCCAGAACCTCACCACAGTGTTGTGCAAAGTTGCAGTTGTACCTGTTGGTGATTTACAATGCAACTGCTGTGACACAATCAGAAAATACTACTTTATTTCTATGATTGACTGGTTTACTTTGCTTGAAATGCAACTAACTTTTTTCATTCACTCAAAGTGGAATTTGAAGTATGATATTTGGTTTAATATTTACAACGATCACAGTCTTTCTTGGTCCTATACCAAACGATAAGATGAACCAGGAACAAGAATGCACTGGTTTAAAATGGTTAGAGAATTTCACCTCTCTTATGAGATCAGTCTCTTCTTGTATTACTAAGAGTAGGTGAATCACCAACTTCCTTGTTCTCTATATTCTATATTCCACAAAAACTGCAATAAAGACCTTTTTCCACAACTACAGTCAGGTGAATAGAAAAAAAAAAAAAAAGATGTTGATGGACGTTACAACAAGCGAAGAAGAAGAGTTTTAAAGGAAACATGGTGCGGTATGTGTGGACACACCAGGAAACCCAATCATTTTTTTATTTAGTCTGGGATAGAGGAGTGATATATAATAATAATGAATATATCTGTAAATCAACATGATATTTACATTTGTTGCCATGTTTATGGAATGACTTCTCATATCATCTCCCGATAATAAATAAACAAATCATCACATTTGTGATTTAATGGAAAAACTGACATTACGCACTTCTGTTTTTTTGACATTTAGTAAATGTCGGTAACGTTTTGCACAGATGTCCAATGGAAAAACTACTATGGGTGCTCAGATCCCAGTGGAATATTACATATTAATAATAACACTTATTTTTTCCACAATAGAATTTTAGTTTAGACACAATGTGCAAATGTCTTAAAAAGATTATTTTGAGGGGCTTGATCAGATCATTAAAATGTATCTTAGTGGATGGTATATATGTGCAAAGTACAACAAATATCAACAGTAGCAGTTATAAGTAGATATTCTACATTCCCACAAAAGTTTTTTAGTCAGCACGTCCTCAAAAGTGATTGGCATTTATTCAGCAGGTTACTAGTTGTATAGTTGTGGCCAAAAGTTGATGGACTCAAATGGACTTTTTACATAAATGTAATTGATTTATGAATAAAAGACTTTGAGACTTGTAAAATGCTTATAATTGTTCTGCTGACATAACCCCCCCCAAAAAAACAAAACAAAACAAAAACAAAAAACATGAAGCAGCAAAGCTTGCCAACACTAAATTTGCATCACTACTAAAACTTTTGTCCATGACTGCAGGTCACAAATGTTATTTTAAGCCATATCTTGTTATCAATTTACTCTGTACTTTTCTCATCTAGCTTTCTTCCTTGTGATCAAAATTCTGATTTCCTTGATTCTGTCTGGATTTTCAGTCTAGCTCTAAAATAAGCGTTTTAATGCCATAAACAGTGTTATTTTAGGAAGTCATCTTTATAAGCATTTCTAAACTTAAACGGATTATTCCTTCACTGTGGATTGACATTAACAGTGTTATTGCATGCTTACTAACATCAAACACCAAACTCAATCAAAAATTAAAAAGCATGACTCTTTAATTTTTGTCTATTTTCTGTAACTTTCTGTAAATAGGCCTTCTCATGCATGACATTACGCAGAGAACATGGCGTACACACTTCTGGAAACTGTTTTCATCTTTTACCGAGGAACGTCTCTCAAGATTGCTTTTTGCACCTATTGGGGAGATACTAGTTCCCTTTAGGTTATTGTTAGCTAGTCCTCTCTTTTATTAGTAAAGTATGACAATGTTTTTATATAAAAGGCAGAAGCTGATTAAATTGACCGATGCCACCCCTTAGCACAATAATTGATTATTAAGATCTGATATTTGCCTCTGCCCCTTTTTAGGAAATTACCAAATATCTGTTGGCCATTTATCTCTAACTTTCCCACATTGCTGTTCCAACTCCCTAGTTAGATTTTTTTTTCATATATTGTGATTGATTGAGTCATTCTCCTTTTTTGCTAATGTGTCTCTATGTTCAAAGGGGGGGAAATGAGAGGATATATCTGTCCTCTGTTGGCATTAACAGTGCTTGCTGTGAAAATAAATTTTCACTGAGATGATCTGTCCTCTGCTGTGTTTGTAGGCTTGTAAGTGCGGTTGGTTTCTCTTTATCAGTGCTTTAGATACATCTCGGTTCCCGTATTTTATTGTCTTTCCTTCGTGTGAGGTGCATCTTTGTGTAGATATTCTTTTAGCCTCTCTGGAGACAAGAAGCTCTCAACATTTTTGCATAAGTTTTTCATTTTTTTCTGTCTTAAACATTGCAGTTTGCAGTATTGAGCTGTTTGGAAAATGTAATGAGCTAAGCTACGGGGACATGGAAAAAGAAGTTTTCTACACTGCAAGCTACTCTTTATGTCTCGTCTTGTCTCATCTCATCTTCATCCGCTTATCCGGGTCCGGGTCACGGAGTAACAGCCTCAGCAGTGAAGCCCAGACTTCCCTCTGCCCAGCCACTTCCACCAGCTCCTCCCAGGGGATTCCGAGGCCAGCCGAGAGATAGAATCCCTCCAGTGTGTCCTGGGTCGGCCCCAAGGTCTCCTCCTGGATGGACATGCCTGAAACACCTCCCCAGGGAGGCGTCCAGGAGGCATCCTCACTAGATGCCCGAGCCACCTCAACTGGCTCCTCTGGACAT
>JAPQRP010000001.1:14892954-14934200 GCA_037367295.1 Apogon hyalosoma | reverse complement strand
CATGGAGTTGGATCAATGACAGTGGATGGAGACACTTGGTTTATGTTCAGTTAATGATATCTTTGCTGAAAAAGTCATATTTTCTTCAGTTTTCTCTGTTTCTGATATAATAATCCTCAACTGTAATCTGAGCTTTTATGAACATCTACATGATCAGTAAATAAAATATAGGAAAATACATGATTTACACTGAAAAAATGCAATATAAAGAGGATAATATTACAATAAATAGTGATAAATCACTTAAGATAGGTTAAATAGAGAGGAAAAATTCATTTGGGAACTTCCACAAAAGTAGCACTGGGTCTTTATGGGTAAAATTTTCATGAATTATGCAATTTTACTTGTACAACACTAAATCATGTTTCTGTGCAGAAGTATTAAGAACTGAAACCAAAACATGAGATGTAGCTGCCAGTAACTTGATGATTCAGGTTATTATTATCGTCACATGGGGAAGCATTTCAAACACTTACCATAGAAAGAAACACAAAACAAACCTGCAGATTGCACAACACTGAAAACCCCAGAGATTCTCATTAAAAACAATATTATTTTATTTTGTATTTTATTGGTATTGTTATATACATGGCATAATTTGTGCTTTTTTTATTATCAAGAATAAAACCATAAGGGAACACATCAGAAAATTAAATGTTAAACCAGGATTGAATCTTTTTTTTTTTCCAGCTGAATATACTGAAGGTTCTACAAAACCAGGAAAAAAGGGGAGGAAAAGACATAAAACTAAATAGATAGATAGGTAGATTGATAAATAGTTTGTCCAGAGACTCTTGCAAAGGGTCCACTGAGGGTAGTGTGAATGTTCAGACTGTGATGTGCTTTTACCAACAGCAGCAAAGGCACCTGTGTATCGCTTTGTTTTAAAAAAGGAGAGTACGCCTCAGGGCCTTGATCCATGTGAATCAGTACGCATAAAACCAAATCCTTCCATAATTTCTTCTGGGGGTGGGAGGGGTTCTGCCACACATATTGATTGCTGATTTCCAGATGTTGGGTGCTGAGTTATCCAGTTAAGTCCATTCACGCCGATCTCCCATGTGAGACCGATAGAAAATATTAGAGAAAAAAAAACAAAAAAACAACAACTATCCCACTAGTCATACACTGGACCTTTCTGACTTTCCCTGTTAAGGTTGGGGAAGTTTTAAAGGGGGATGTGTGAAAGCGAAGGTGGCAGAGGTTGTTTTTGTCCTGATATTTAAATTTGGGATGGCTGGAGAGAGGAAAATAACTAAAACAAAAAAACATAACTGCAGTGATGTGATGTATTATCATATGAGTAGGGAGAAGAAAGCAAATATAAACTGATTGCTGGAAAGAAAATACGGAGCAAGGGAGGGAGGGTAGCAAGGAATAAAACGTAAAAATAGTCTAATAAAAGCAAAGGGAAAGAAAAGTCACACAATGACAAAGACATGACTGAGCAAAGGCTAAGCAAGAGGATCAGAATGGCTGTCCGAAAAGGCTATAAAAAAGTCTGACAAACAACAAATACACAGAATTAAGATGTGCAATGCTCCATAACAAACCTCAAATTGGCCTGACTGCTGGGCTTCGGCCTCACTAGAGGATTGGCACAACATCACAAAATGGCTGAAATAGCACTAAATTTAGCCAAAGACTTAGCTCTATTTCCTCTTCTCTTTTGATTCCTTTGCTTTCCATTGCCGACCAAAAAAAAAAAAAAAATCCTAGATAGAGCATCTCTTGAGACGTGAACAGAGAGATGTGGGAACAGATTGTGAGAGGGTGAAAACTTTGCATCTAATACAGCTGCAAATGGGAAGTAAAGGTGTTTTTTAACCAGTCCAGTGGAAAAAAAAGACAGAAAAAGGAGGTTTTCTATGTGTCGTTTTTGTCTTTTTTTCAAACCACATCAGTGGTAAAAACTGAACGGAGAATGCTGTCTCTTCTTCCTTGTACCAGTCCGGTGGAAAGGTGCATAGACAGAAAAAGCTAACTAGAGCATGGAGAATGGATAAAAGAGAGTAGCAGAGAGATGAAAATGTAAAGATAAAGGATTATAAAGACAGTGAAGAGAAAAAGAACAGGGTAGAATGAGATAAGTAAAACTTTTCTGACGAGGGAAAAAAAAACTTAGAATAGAAGTAGTCTGACCTTGGGAAAATTAATAGATGTGTTTGGGTGTTTCATTAAATGATGTGGAAAAACTAAACAATGTATGGGGCAGGAGAACCAGAATGAATGCAATGCATGGCTGAGGAACAACACATAAGGGATTTGCATTCGTTATCCAATGAAACAGGGGTCAAAGACAGTCAGCTTCGTGTTTAAGTTGATGCGAGGGGATTGGATGTCAGTGTTGGGGATAAAAGACTTGAGGGGCAGGAGGGGGAAGGCCTTTCTGGTATAGATTGGTCCGTTAGCTAGCCTTAGCTTCACTCTAGACTAAAACATTTTCTGATTTATTTGTTAGTTACTGAGAGGGCTAAACATAGTCCTTACAGATGGACAGAGGCAGACACAGAAGAGTCCTCGTCCATGCCACTGATGGACAGTTCACAATCCAACACCATATCTGTTCATCCTAACAAGATGATTAGTTTCCAGGACATTTTGGTCATATGAACACCGACTTCATTTCATTGTGGGAGAGTTCGCTGCTGTTAGTTCACTCCCATATGTACTCAGTTCAGGAACTGTCATGACAGCAGCAACAAAAGCTCTGAAGTGTTGCCACTCAGTCATGTCCAAGAGCGGACGAAACATCATAGCCACCAGTTAACCGAGTGTTTTGCTTTTCACCAATTCATCTGTCTTCTTGACTAGCATACGTTACTGACCAATCCGGGAATAATTTGGTCGGTGAGCTGGCAAGTTGCCAAGCTGCAGTCCACATTGGTCGAGTCCTTCAGCTGGCGTTGGGTCATATGAAACCACTGTCCATGAAGATTTGGTCTTTTAGCAAGCACTAGCTTCCTGCCAAGCTGTAATCCATATTGTTGACAGACCTGAACTTCCTGCCACGCCACAATCCATGTTGATTCGGTCTGTTAGCTGGCATTCGCTTCCCACCATACCACAGTCCATGTTGATTCAGTTTGTTGGCTAGCATCAGCTTCAACTCTATGAGTCCATATGTCCCAGGTGTCTGTCCACTTCCCACTTTCAGCTCCAGAGACAAAAGTTACTGGTGGTTTGGCATGTAGAGCCTTTCTCAGCTGGGGACAGGTAGACTTTGCCATTGGCGCAAGCGCAAAGCTCGTATACAGTCTGTTTGGTGTAGGTGGTACCTGCTGGAGCCCCCTCCAGGGGATCAACTGCACTGCCGAGGGGAATGTTGCCCAGCCTGATGGTGTTGGCATCTAACAAGATCTGAGGACAGAAAATAAGAGAGGTTTCAGAAAACAATAATCTAAGAGTGTGTGGGAACAAAGAAAAAAGGAACATGAAACAGAACAGACAGAATTTAATGTTACAACTACAGAGGATTGCACTCACATTGACTGAGCACCTAAAATAATACCGAAAGGGAAGAAAGTAATGTTTAAAACAGTAGGGTTAGGGGCACAAAGAAAGAAAGAGCACATTGCTGTAGGCGATGACTATACTCTCTCTGGCCCGATGAGGTTGTCATCAATAAAAATCTTACAGACAGGGAATTTCTATTTTGAATGGATGTCTTTTGATGAACAGGTGAAGTGGGAGTGAGTGAGTTGGCGGGCAAAGACAAAGGAATCATGGGAGACAAGTGAATGGAAACGAACTAGGCAGGAAAAGAGTGGCATAAGGGACAATACGAACCGGAACACAAGTATTTTGCAAATACATGCAATTTATAACTTATAATACCACATCACTGGATATAAGTGGTGTGTCAAGCAGTTTAATTTATTATAAGTCGTTGTATTTTAAAACAGAGAACAACATCCACTAGCATGAAGATGAATTCAAGCAGCCTGCTACAAAAAAAAAAAAAGTAATTCTTTACTGCATCTGTTTGACAAGTAACCTCTTTGGTATTTTTGCAGTGCTTGGATTTGAATGTATATAATCTCTTGTCAAAATGCTGGAGAAAACTTACGCAGAGCTTTTCCTTAAATGCTTTCCAATGCAAATGGACCTTCAAGGAACTTGGATGAATTTCAATTAGTTTGCGCTGGAGGGAGGGTCAAGGGGTTTGCTTTTCATGGGGGCCAGTGGATTGATTGATGTACTGATCATGTGCCCAGTCGAGTTTATCTCAAGTAACCACACTTATTTTTTCTTTCATCTAAAGCTAATGGAGTGGGAAAATGGCAAACTAGGATTACTAAGTTTTACTTCTTCAAAGTAACATAACTGTGGTAAAACAGAGACATTGTGCTATTTAGAGAGAGAGAGAGAGAGAGAGAGAGAAAAAGACTAAGTGAGAGATGTGTTGTGTAGGTACATCTCTAGGAAACAGAATGACAAGACACCTATGCAGAGGGGGGAAAAAAAATCAACTCTATAAATAGAATATTGGCAGTTTCTGATAAGGAACTGAAGCCCCGAAGGGATCTTTGCAGACACCAGACTGCCTAAAGAAAATCAGTCATTCTAATCTATCACAGAAGCCCCTTGGCTAGTTTGCTTGTGCTGTGTGACTTTGGTGTTTTAACACATTACTTCAGGTCCAAAATGATAAACAAATTAATTGTCCAGTTCTTTGAGATAGTGTTCTTCAAGATGTGCCCACAGCATTTATATTAGAAGGCTGGTTGGTGAGTTCCCAATAGGTCCAAAGTACGATATTTCAGGAACAACTTTACAGAATTTTAAAAGGTTCGGCCTCAATGTACATGTTGATTTAAGAGTGAATATATTTTGGTGACTAAAGGTCAAAATCAATGTGACCTCTTGTCAGTCTCTCAGGAACTCTTTGATAGAACTGGAATGATTCGAAGGTTAGTCAGTAAACTAAAGGTTAAAGTCTGTCACTAATTGTAGGTTGCAAGTAACTAAACGTGAAAAGTTTGTGATAGAATAGAAAATGCATCCGATTCAACTTTTTCATTGGGAAACAGGTATGATTTAAAGGATGTTGATAGACTATGCCGGATTCTAGGGGCAATGTTCACACCATGCAGGTGCAGACTAAGAGCAGCATCCTGGAAAGACCTGTGACCAAGTTATGTTTGTTGCAGGAAGCAGCATAAATGGACATGAAGGACTATATGTTAAAGCGCTTGCAGAAACGAGGTTGAAATTATATGTTGTAATTTCTGATTAAGAATGTGAATGGCTCTATTTGTTTTAAGTAGGAGCAGGGTATGTTAGAGCCATGATGCAAACAAGTGGAAAGGAATTTAATTTTGTAAAGTACAATGCTTAATGTGAATGTTTGAAAGAAATGACTGTTACCTAATTTGTAGGGTTAATCTTAAATTTAATATTGCTTAATTATTAACATCTGTATTGCATTATTCTCTTAAAAACTGTAAGCTGCATCAGCCAGTAGGGGGTCAGAGCTCAACAGTCTTTGACCGTGACTACATGGCCCTTAGTGATCTCCTGTAATGGATCAAAGATTCTTTATTTTTTTGTAATTTTATCCTTGTAATGTGAATCATTTTCTTTAGTAAATAGTTCACACTTTCAAAGAAGTCTTGCATCAGTGACTTTAGCTCAAGAACTGGACACAAAATGGAATTTTAAGAAACTGCACCTACAGATATTTTCCATTGAAGGAGAATTGGGGCACACACCTTTGATTAGAGGGTGTTAAGATTTTGGATTTTTAGGATGAAAATTAGGGTTAGGATTAATATTTCTGAAAATTTTAATACCGGTACATGACAACCCAACTTATTTCCATCCCTATGCCTGTGCTGTAAATAGGTCCTGTATCCTCCACTATTGTTCTGGAATAGGAGTATAATGCCACGTTTCCACTATGTGGTACTGGCTCGACTCGACTCAGCCTTTTTGCGTTTCCATTACAAAAAAGTACCTGGAATCTGGTACCCGGTACCAGTTTTTTGGTATCATCTCCGCCGATGTTCCAAGCGATACTAAAACCTGACGTATAAACACTGCAGACCGTTGATTGGTCTGACAGTTGCCTCTGTGACCTGCCTGGTTTACAAAAAAAACGATGTGGAAGTTGACAGTAAATACAGCGGTAGGTTAATCCACATGACAGCCCGTAAAACTACACCATGGTCGGTCGAGGAGATTCAGTCATTGGTGGCCGATGTGAAAATTCAGACGAGACAACACGCAACAAGTGAGTTTATCAGCAACTCTGAGCAAACGACATGGAAGTAACGCACTGCATCCCTATGACATCCAAGGTACTCTAAAGTCGGTAGTATCCTCTAATGGAAACGGTCTCCAGGAATAGTACCTGGTACCCAAGTCGAGCCGGTTCCATGTAGTGGAAACACTGCATAAGTTGTAGTGCTTGTCTAGCTCTTGGTTGGCACTGAGCACAGTTGCAACAGTGAATTTACAACATAGTATCAGGAGAGAAGCTGTTGTGGTGGAACATCTGCACATGAGGAAGCGTGTCATAGAATCAAAATAACTAAATGCCTGCAAAGGAAAAAGCACATAAAAAGAACTGTGTCGTTGTCAAAAATGGATGTCTTCAAGTGTTGTTGGAGCTCAGAGGTTGTTTTTCCTTTTGCTCTACATGAGTACCACACAGACAGCAGATGTAACCGTTGCCACAGCATGATGTAAACATTCACCCTTATTCAGAGCATAAAGGTGAATATATCCAACAAGCCAGACTCCCTACCTCTTTATTAAACAACCTCCTTCGCACTCTTTTTCTCTCACACATCGTTATCCTTTCACTTTCTCTATCTATACTGACCACTGCTTTTCCCAGCGTTCCTTCAGTCCACTCATCTCATCATCTCAGGTTTCTAATGAGAATCATTACGCAATCTTGTTTTCTATTGGCTGCATCACTGGCTTATTTATTTACTTTTCAATCATCGGTGTTCAAGGAAATCTGCCCTTTTTCTCTGCTCACTCTCTGTCTCTATTTCACATCCCAAGACTAGATGATAGTATCAGCAGACATCTGAATCCCCCATTATTCATGTTCTTCATTTTAGAAACGAACACGGGGGAAGTGTGAGGAAAAGTATGTGGGAAATGGTTATGAGTGCAAAAAAAAAAAAAAAAGAGGGGGGGGTAAGCAGGAGTGAGATGAAAGAATAGGAGGATGACAGAGAGAAAATGTCAAATCAAAAGTAGTTGGAGGAAAATGGGGGACATAAAGAGAGGGAGATAAGATGAATGAAAGTAAAAGTAAAAGAGAGGAATAAGAGATTCAGATACTCCAACAGTGAGGAACCAATTAGTATAACTAATGATTTCACATTGGCTGACAGGGGCACGTCTCGATCTGTATAAACAACATCCACACATACCACTTCTACGCACATACCCACTGTCTCCAACTCTGCATGATGGAGCAGGCTAGAGGTGCTGCTCGAGTTGCCTTTAAATATCTGTGCAGCTAAAAGCACTAGATCTATTAGCAGTCACCATAAAGGATGAGATCTTCAAACAGTCAGTCAAACAAGCTCTCACATAATATTAGCCTTCATTTTCCAATATACTGGGAGCTTTGGGTTTAAATATATCAGTGATGAAGTATTTAGCTGTTTCAATATCTTGCCTGAGGGTCATTATCTGAAAAAATGTTGATGTGACTAAAAGTCTTATATTTATAAGTTTATAATTACTGTAGTCTGTATGCAACGTTCTGACGTTTTTTTAAATGGATATGATTTTCAGTGTCATAATGTCGGTAACTTCACAGAGATGCGTGTTCCATCACATTTTTATCTGACAGCTAACTAGGCATACAGGTCATATCTTCAGCCCACATGCACACACTTGAAAACCCTCGGCCTTCAGTCCATGTCAAAGTTTCTGCACATACTGACGGACGGACCATGTGCTGGACGCCCACTCCCACCGCTTACGGACCTCAATCCAGACCTCAATACATAATTGTATAATTAACGTGACGGACCTGCATGTGGAGAACATGTCGATAAAGCTGTGAGAAAGTGCTGTTGACTATCTGCTGCCCCCTACGGTTGAGAACCAGAGGTGTATGCCAAAGTTTTTACACATACATAGACAGACAGACGGACAGACGACCAACTGATAACGATACTCTGCGGCCAGTGTGACTGTACATGCCTGAGAGCATGTGTTGTGTGTGTGTGTTTTCTCCTCCCTCTCTGTTCTCCCTAGGAGCATTGTGGATTGTGGGTGTGGCTTTTTCCAGGACCTCCTCCAGGGCTGTTCTTGAAGAGACCGGCTTAAGCCTGATTGGAAGATGAGCTTTCTAATCCTGGCCTGCCACACTATATAAATCCACTCCTACCTCTCTGGCTGCGGGTCGACTGCTGCTCATACTGATAATCGTTTGTGTTAGAACCAGCTTGGTCTTTGTGTTCAGCCTTTCTTGCAACTCTTTGGTGAGTTGAGTTTGGATTAGGTAAAGACAGGGTACCTCATACACTACACTTATCACTGTTTTCTGTTACACACACTAGGTTAGTAGGTTGGTGCCATCACTATATTTTTATTTTGGGACTAGTAAGGAGTCAGAAGTTTTTTGGCCCACTAATTCCTTTTGTTAGTATAGGGCAGTGGTTCTCAAATCCGGTCCTCGAGGGCTGGTATCCTGCATGTTTTAGATATTTCTCTCTTCCAGCACACCTAGTTCAGTTAATGATCAGCTCATCATCAGGCTCTGCAGAAGCCTGATAATGATGTAATGGCTTCTAGGAGTGATGGCAGAGGGGAGTATCTAAAACATGCAGGACACTGGGCCACAAGGACCGGATTTGAGAACCACTGGTATAGGGTCACCAATCAGCTTTGGTTTTGGTTTTGCTAAGTTCTTTGGTTTGTTCTGGTACCACCTTTTGTATCCAACCTCACTCACCTTGACTATTTTGTTTTTTTTGTAAATACTTTGTTTGAGAAAAGCAGCGTGTAAATAAAACCACTTTTATTGAGAACCCTTTGTCTCCACGGTACTTTCAGAGACTGAAGAGGTGTGACACCCCCCTCTCCTAGACATCTTGGGGGGTGGTGGGGGGGTTAACAGTGACCGAGGGTAAAAACCAAGTAAAATATATGAAAGTCATTAAAAAGTATTAAAATACCATTGGACCTTTGCTTTCTTTACAGAATGCATTTACTGTGAACTATTAATGCCATTTAGGCATTAATAGTTAATGCCATTTAGTGAACATGCAATGTCGCAATAAATCCAATGTCGCAATAAACATAATTTACTGCATTTATTTTTGATGAAAATCTTGTACTGTAATGGAAGTGTCAGACCACTATGTAAAATCCCACAGATTTCCAATCAGGTCTGGACTCTGTGGTGGCCAATCCATGTGTGAAAATGATGTTTCATGCTCTGTGAACCATCCTTTCACCATCTGAGTCTGATGAATCCTGGCATTGTCATCTTGGGATATGTCTGTGTCATCAGGAAAGAAAAAAAAAATCCACTGATGTACAAACCCGGTCATTCAGTATATTCTGGTAGTCAGTTGATGTCATTTTTTTGGAGCCATAACCCAGTAAACCTAGACCTGCCCCCACAGGCATGTACTGTAGGCACTAAGCACGATGGGTAATCACTTCATCCTCCTGTTTTCTCACCCTGATGCACCCATCACTTGGGAACAGGTTCAATCTGAACTTATCAGACCACCCAACCTTTTTCCATTGAAACATGGTCCAATTTTTATGCTCTTTATCAAACTGATGGTTATTTAAGAAATGAGAAGCTACTCATTGCATCACTTAAGGTTAATCTTGAACCCATAAAGACCCAGTGCTACTTTTCTAGCAATTTCCAAAAATGAATTTTTCTCTATATTTAACCTTTGTTAAGTTATTTATCACCATTTATGATAAAATAATCCTCTTCAGTTTGAGTTTTTTCAGTGTAAATCATGCATTTTCCTATATTTAATTCACTGATCATGTAGATGTTCATGAAAACTCAGAGCAAATTCAAAGATTATTATATCAGAACAGAGAAAACTGAGGAAAAAGTGACTTTTTCAGTAAATATATCAATAACTGAACTTCTTTGCCATCTTCTTCTTCCGTTTTCTCCCCCCTTCACTCTCTCCTTCGCTTCTCCCCCTTTCTTCTCCGTCCCCGTTCCTTCATGTCAGGTTCGGCATCGAAATGTGGTTCAACAAAACTCAAAATAAAGACAATAGAATATCAAGGGGAGTATCATATACTTTATGAAGTTTCCCTTGGCAAAGCAAATTTGTTCAGCACAAAAAGGCAGCCAGACCACCGTTCTGCTGTTATGATGCTGGACAACACAGTTTAAAAGAAAAAGACAAAAAGGAAGACACCACAAAAATAGTAGTAGGTCTTTAAGGGTTAAAGAACTTGTTTTTTGACTTGTCAAACTACAGTAATTATTCACTGGAAGGCTCTGACCTATTTACTTATTAAAATCTAGGTGGCAACTTCTCTTGGCCAGGCACTTTATTTGCTATAATAGCCCTCACAGAACCACAAAACAACAAACCGCCTACTTGTGTAAGATTCAATATAATTCAATATAATTGTCGAAGTGTTTGTAAAAGAATGTTGCAACATTCAGTAAAAGGGTTTATTTAGTCTATTTCTCTAAAGTGACTGTGTAGAGCTATTTCATTAGTTTACATTGTGCATTACTTTAATGAGACCAAGCCACAATGACAACTAGACACTTTAAGAGCTTGTGGAAAATGAATATGTGCACTCTTCTCCCTGTGTGCTCTGCAAAGGAAAATACCACACTATATGTTTAAATGTCAAGGTATGCCTTTAACAGGTCCCTGGTGCACACCTGTCATCTTCCTTTGACTTCCCAATAAAAGCTGCCAGGGCTCAGTTGTAGCTGTATAGAGGAAAGGACTCAGTCACGGTTGGCAACATAACCCAAATCTAATTCGAACAGCCTGCTTGCTATAGCAACGGAAAACTAAAATGAACTTGAGCATGGCAAAGGGATCGGAGAATGAGGAGAGATGGGCGCATGCATGTTTATGTGAGGTAATGCCAATGAAATTACTGGTTTCTCTTCCATAACATTGGAGACATCACAGCAGAAAAGAACAGGGGAGTAGGAGAGGGAGGAAAACGGATAGAGGGAGGAGAAAGAGGAGGAGAGAGGGAATGATGGAGACACAAAGAAGGAGGCAGATGATGCCGATGATGACATTGGAGAATAGAGAACAATGGGAAAAAGCCATTAGTGGGGATATAAGGTGGGATAGAAAGATGTGAGGAGGTGAGAGGGAGGTAGATGGAGGAGGAATGGAGTCTAGAAGCAGCCAATAAGGGTAGGAAAAAAAGAAGTTGTTGGATGGATGGAAAGAGGGAAGGGAAGTAAAAGTCATTTGTTGTAGCTTAAGGTTGGATTAGCGGTGACATTCATCCCAAATGAAAGTGTCTGTAAGTATTAGGTCGGTGTGTTGTTAGCAGTATGTGGCAGTGTGTCCGTGTGTGTTCCTGTGTGCATAATTGTGTGTAGGTGGAAGAACATATCCGTTTTTGACAGTTTATGAAAAAAAAAAATCCTTGTTTTTAGCCTCACGTTAGATTATAGATTTCACGAATCACGGAAATACGCCTGCTACTCTGGATATGTTGTTCGTCTTGGGAATGTCATTGTACATGTGTCCACAGTCATATGCACTATGTGAGCTTACGTTTGTCTAAGCAGATTTCTTACAGACTTCACTTTTATAAATACACGTGGCTGTGGTGTCAAGGAGATGTGAAACATGCAGAAAGCGGCAATTATGGAGGGTCAAAACAGTTTTCATGGATGACTTCCCTAGGCACAGCTGAGAAACAGGTGAAAATCTGGGTGGGAGGCGATTTAGCTGCGAGGAGGGAAGGGAAGACCATGATAAAAGGTGAGGCTTTTCATCGTATGGAAGGAGGGAGAGACAGCCGAAGAAATAAGAGGGTTAACATGTCTTTGTGAAGAGGTCAGGAAGAGTTGTTGGGAGTATAAATGTGTTGAGGAGGAGGTGTGGAGGAGGAAGAGAGGGTGTCTACAATTCACCACCTTGCCTGAACCGACAGACACTTCAGACCTTTATCAACAGGAAGAAGAAATGCAAGCAAAAAGTAAGAAAGGGATACTTTTTCAAGCTGCATTTTCATTTTTAGCTTGTGGTTTTGCTGACGCGCAGCTACAAATCAATGCTATAAATCAAGATACATTAATTGCAAAGTGAAAACAATAAAACTACCATAAATTCAGAAAAGTAGATTAAAACCGGAGTGAACTCTAATACCGTTATTTATCTTGGTGTTTTTAAGTCCATGAAGTACTTTCGTCTGTTGTTATTAAAAGTCAACTGTCCTTTCATTGTTGAAAATGTTACTCAGCCTGGCCATAAAAGTCCCCGACTGGATTTAACTACACAGATAAACAGTGTTGTGCAAGTTACTTCCAAACTGTAGTACATTACTTGTTACTGTTATTTGGAAGTAATTCCTTACCTTACAATTCTATGGTCTCAGAATGTGTTACATCACTCCTGTATTACTTTTGAGTTACATGTAAATTTGCACCCTGAAGTACATGTGGATTTTTTATTTTTTTTTTTACATGTTCAAACAGGACACCGGTAGATAAATCCACAATCGATAACAACTATGGTTCACAGTGAAGGTAAGAGTCCTTCCATGTGCACAATGCAAGGACAACTCTAACTAAAGCAGTGAGTAGCTTCTAATTTCTTAAACCATCCGTTTATAGATCACATAAAGATTGGACTGTGTTTCAGTGGAAAAAGGTCATGTATTCTGATGAGTCCACATGGGCCCTATTCAAGAGTGATGGGTGCGAAGAAAAACAAAGCGATTACCCATCATGCCTAATGCCGACAGCATAAGCATGTGGGGGCAGTTTTATGATTTATCCTTTGGTCAGGTATAGGTTTACAGCATTATGTGTCCATAAAATGAGGTCAGCTGAACCTGAAAATACTGAATGACCAAGTCTGAACATCAGTGGATTTTATTATTCAGTGAAGAATATGACAATGGTTCAAGAAAGAATGTGACATAATTTTCACACATGAATTGGCCACCACAGAGTCCAGACCTGAACCCCACTGAGAATCTTTGGAATGTAATGGAGACTTCACACAGTGGTCCGACTCTCCCATCATTAATACAAGATCTTAGTGAAAAATCAATGCAACTATGGACAGTATGACATTCATATACTTATTGAAAAAAAAAAAAAAAGCCACAGTGAAGGTGTGCCAAAGCTAAAGGTGGTCCAATAAAATAGAATGTGTGATTTTTTTTTTTTTTTCTAGCTTGCCTGTGTATTTGGATTTGAAATTGGTTTATCTATAATTGTACTGAAATCGCATTTATGTTACTATTATCAGGAAAGAATGCAGCCTGGGTTGTTCATGTCAGTTTCAGTCACTTATTTGAAAACAAAATGCACTGACACGTGTCGACCGTAAGCCTTTGCCTGGGAAAATGGAGGAGAGGAGTGAAGAGAGTGAGGTATAAAAGAGGTTGAGAGGACAATGACAGTGTAATTTTACTCCGGGTATGTGCATACGCACACACACACACACGATCGCACACAGAATTCAGCACACGCTAACACACAGTTGAACCTCTCTGCTCATCTAGTCTGAGCTCACCTCACCTCCTATTCTTCTGTTCCTCCTGGCTCCCACTGCATTCACACGTACAACACAAATAGGTGGGGGATGAGAAGCTATCTGAGTGTATTACACAGACCATTAGGCTTGTAGAATGGACAGACACTGGAATGGGAGCTGACAATGGCCTAAATGACAGAGGCTAGAGATAGACTGAGAGTGTAGTAACCCAGATGTAGCGGGGACATGAAGCAATATCACACTGCTCTACTGTACTTTGCACACACACGCACTGCCACACGCACACACACACACACACAGATAGACACAGACATGCAGAAGCAGACGAGAATGGAAACCAGCATGCACTGATACAGAAACAGTGATGCAGGAATAGAATAACATGAACACAGACACAGACTGACAGACTGTAACACAAAAAAAGAGACAGAGACAAACAAACAAAACTCCCACACACAGAATGACACAGACTGAGTCACATCAGACTGAGAATATTACCCAGACACACACACACACACAAACTCTAAAACATTCACTTCTATGACAATCGCCTCTGGCAGTGTGAAGTATGGGCTAATGAATTTCTGACGCTAATCATACCTTTTGAAAAACATCCACTTCTCCGAGCTATCTGTTAATCTGTTATCGCTCTTTTATAGACACACACACACACACACATATATAGATGCAAACTCTAACCGAGTGGAGCTGGATAATGAAAACACGATTCTGAAGTAAACAAAAAGGCTCTGGAGACCAAAGAAGGAGAGGACATTCATGGTGTTTGTGCACATGCATATATGTGTGTGTTTAGGTGTGTGTGTGTGCATTTTAATTTGGCATTAAAAGTTGCTATGTGTGGATATGAGTGTGAACAGCACATCCTGGGTGTGTTTAGGGTGAGTTTGTTTTTATGTAGTTCATTCCTATTAAATAATTTTTTTTTTGTTTGTAGGCTTCAACAGCATCAATGTGAGCGATTGGGAGTTACCCCCTGCTAGTATTCTAATTCACTCACCACTCTGCCTTTACCCCCAGGTAAAACAAGTGGCAGAAAAACCAAAAAAAAAAAAAAACACCACCAACAACAACAAAAATCCAGTCCCGGTGTACCCTCACAATAACACCTCCAGGCTACAGCGTCTTAATAAACCCCAGCACTGTGCCAACAAAGAATAAAACATCATGGTAACCTAACTTTGTTAAAAGTTTTTGTAGTTAACCCAGTTTCACCTTGTCACAGCAGAGTGGAATCAAATTAATATTGCTGTATTCTCATACAGACAGATGTAGATGAAGGAGTAGAGTGGAGTTATCTGTCATGTGGGTAAGTAGTCACACTATACTTGTAAGATTGTGACATGAAAGTCAGCTTTTGTACATGTAACATGTTCTAATGAGGTTACAGGTCTAGATGTCACCAACAGTGAGCAACAATTTTTCCACAATATAATGTCTGAAAAAATAATTAAACATTTATGAAGTCCTCTAAATTACATAAGTGCATTTTGTAAACTATTTTTTTCCACTAATTCCTAATGCTAAGCTAAATTAAGATGTAACCCACCTAATCAAACATGGCAGTTTGGGGTAAGTTGTCTCACTGATTTTGTCCAAGTAAACATAAAAACAGTACTCTGTGCATATAAATCCCTGATATACTGTCTAAACAACTACTTGTTTAAAATGGTTGAAATATTATTTTAGTTCACATATTGAAGTATTAGGATGAACTGTTTAATTAGTTAGTTGTTATGGCTTTAACAAAGGATTCATTTGTTTAATTTGTTTTAGTTCAGTAAGTTCTTTGTGACCAGATTTATGTTTTACCCTGTTGTAGATAAATAGTTGGTCAGTATGTTAAGCTAGAAAACATCTGGATGCGTAGGAGTTAATTATCTTCTGTTTTTCCTTTAGATACATGTCTAAACACACACACATATTCACATACATAGTATTGTCTGACATAGGTGATGAGAAGTAAACTTATTGTTGGTGTAAGTTTACTTAGAGTTGAAGCCCCACCTCTGTTTGATCTAGTTAGATAAAGCTAAGTTAAAGACCAACCCATTTGTGTGGGTGAGCCCACCCATGGGGAAATAAATGTACAATTTATCTTATGTTCGAGGCTCATTGTTCTTCGAGTCCTCAGCGCTGACTATCCATCTTATTTGTGGTCAGAATAAACTTTGTCAGCTTTGAGACTGAGACGAATCCAGATTCATTCCAATAAAAGAACACGCTAACATGGTATTAAATGAAACTCTATCCATGAGACAAGCAAAAATCCTACGAATAACTGCAGTCACTCGTACATTAAAACCACATTGCATGTCACATACGTGCTCAATTAGAGAATTTTTATTATAGTAGTTAAACGAGTCGGAATGAAAGTAAGAAGAGTGATGCAGTGCTGCAGGTTACAAGTTAAATGTTGAAGGTTTGGCAGGCGTCATTTTTACAAGCTCTGATCTGTAACCAGTGAGGTTAATCCTTCCCTGTCATTTTATCAATGTATATATTCCTATAAACAAATTAAATGATTTAACTACTTTTTTCTTTTTTTAGCTTCTGTTCTACTTACACTTCTGTAGTATCTCTCCCCGGGGAGCATTCAGTCTCCTTTTCAACAAACAGCAAACAAGCATCACATTGTGGCTGCTTTGCATAGTAATGGATGCCGTAGTGTATTCTTCTCTGGACCTGTTCTGCTTGATTGGATATCTGGCCTTAACGTAAGAAAGACTGACAAAAATGTTTAATATCAAGAATACAGTCTAAATGATCAGAGCTATGCCTGTAAATACATGGTTATTTAAAGCTATGGTGCTCGATAGTTTGTTTTTTTCCCCTCCCACTGTGCAAAAATCCCATTATAACCTTTCAGCATTTTAATGCAAGCACTGTGAGAGAACATGAGTCTTCTGCACCTAATCCTTGCCTGTGTTTTCAGGCTGTAGAAAATCTAGCCTCATGAGACAGGTTTCTGGTGTTTTCGGATAGGTAAGGAGGATTAAACACATGATTGACAGCTGTATTTACCAGTCACTGATCAGAATCTGTTAGCTATGACCTGAACAGGACTCTACTGATCTACTCTGTATCTTGAGGCAGAATCTTGGAAAAGTGGCATCAGTTTTCCACAAAAGTATCAGGTAATCTACATTTGTATTTACTCTTTTGATTTGGACCAAGAGGAGAGAGCTGCAGGAGGGAGGTATTTGAAAACTCTGGTGTTCGTCGTTTCCACCTGATTCCTGCAGCTTTAAAGACTTTAGTCAGCAAATTTAAAATAAATCTTTCAGACACATTTGATACTTCCAAATGTAAATTCCATGTTTCAGTTTGTTCTCTGAGGAACCGTCTGTTGAACTGACCGGCGAGTGAAAGTGAAACGACTTAACTGTTACAAAGACATAAGATAAGAATGAGTGCTGGGTGTAGAACAAAGAACGGGAGGATGGCATGAATCGATGAGACTTTAAAGTCAAAATAATCAACAAAAACCGAAGAGCGGATATGGAGGTAATGAGAGGTTGGAAGAGGGTGAATAAAGTTGAAGGGAGAAGAAAATGGATGGACAAGGACTGAGTGGAAAGAGAGATAGATGGAGATGGAGATGGAGACAGAGAAAGGGAGCTGAGGAAAAAAAAAAAACACAAGAGGACTGCTGGAATCCTGAGAGATCTGTCAGCTCTTGTTGGCTTTGATTTTAATGGAAGGTAGCGCTCCCCTACCTCTAACCCATTTGGCCTTAATTCCAGTGCTGCTTTCCAAACTTTTTAAACTTTAATGGCCCCTTCTTAAGTGCCAGCTGCTGACAACATTGATTTGGCTTTAGGCCTTGCTGTCCTGCACGCCTTTATTTTCTCCTGCAAAATCGACAGAAACATCTATTTTCTGCCATCCTCCACCTCCTACTCATCCAATCCTCCTTCTATCCTCTCTTCATCCGCTTTCTTCTGTTCATTTGATGGTGTCAGCGGCTGGGGAAGGCTTGTATGAGAATGGATGAAAAGGAATGCTATTTGGATAAGCTGCTCTTTTTAAGGATGCATGTAGGTACTACTTAAACAAACTGGGTTGGCAGACAGAGTGACACTTTCTTCAAAGACTTGTGGTTGATGTGG
This sequence comes from Apogon hyalosoma, assembly GCA_037367295.1. Taxonomy (NCBI): domain Eukaryota; kingdom Metazoa; phylum Chordata; class Actinopteri; order Kurtiformes; family Apogonidae; genus Apogon; species Apogon hyalosoma. The sequence goes on along the minus strand of JAPQRP010000001.1, from coordinate 14,916,385 downwards.
TGTTGTGGTACCCAGTGAGTGAAAATAAATACATCCAAAATATATACATGTGATGGTGGCGTGTTTTATCGGTAAGTTCTGTTTTTCAAGGTAATTGTGCCAGGTTGTAAGGGTCACATCTAAACTTCCATTTCAACTATAATTACCACCTTTCTTTTGTCAAACGGTCAACTTACAATTTACGTACTGCTTCAAAAAAAGCTACAAATCAACAGTTTTATCATAAAACTGTTGGCAATGATGTTGAGACACAGGTTATAGCACTTGCAAGTGCTGACAACTAGCATCAGCAGAGTAGTTTATGCAGTGCATTTAACAACTCCACTATGCTCTGTCTATTGCTCTCATGAGAATACATACCATATTAGCTTGAATATATTTGTCTTGAATCTTTCAACTATTTAGCTTTTGTCTACAGCAGGGTTTCCCCACTAATGGAATCATGAGCCTATGCCTGAAAAAATTTGTGGAACGGGGAGGTGGTATGTAATTCTAAAAGTAACAGAGGACGATGTGCTGGATGATGTGCCCCCGCCCCCCCCCCACACACACACACACATGGAGCTGGAGGGAGAGTATGTATGTGCAGAGTGATTTATACTATTGAGAGATACAACAGTAGTCGCTAACACACCTGCACGCATGCATGGTGATGTCACTCATGATCCACCCATGTGCTCATGCAACCCCCCCCCAGTTCAGAACCACTGGTCAAGGGGAATCTTGCATCAACAACATCAAATATTAAACTTAAATGGGTATATTGTAATTACAGTGTTTAACACAAAGTGCTGTATTGTGAAACCTGCAATGAACTGGCGATACATCCAGGGTGTACCTGCCTTTACCGGATAGGCAACCCTCTCTAGGACCAAAGTCACTTTCACACCAGAGCTGTTTGATTTGAATGAATTAGAGTTTGTTTCCTTATAGTCCACTTTGTTTTTGAGTGAGTTGGTTTGAATGCGCAATTGAATTCACATGAAAGAATCGAACTCCTAAAAATGTAGGGCTAGGTCTGCCTCAAATGAACCAAATGCAGGAAGTGGACTACAACGCAGGGCATCGTGGGTAAACACAACCAAAGGAGGGTCATGATAACACTGGTGTAAATGAATGTTTGGGCCAAATTTTTAAAAATTCTCTCAATATTTTTCTGGGATACTGTGTTCACTGTAATGGGATGGATTGAACAACATGTGGACACAAAGCCTCTGGCCATAACTGTCAACAGGGCTGAGGCATGAAAAACATACAGCACACCAATGATACCACCATAAACTACTGATCTGTAACTGACCCATGACCTGTTAAACCAACCAGCATGATGAAATAATTATGAGCTGACCACAAATCAGGTGAGTGAGGTCTGACACACTAACAAGCACTTGGTGAAAACAACATCTGATAATTTGGATCACTGACAATGGACATGACAGAAATTACACATGACACCACAAAACAGCACAAATGAGCACAACACTTAAAATTAGAGATAAAATGATTAATTGAATGGATAAATGGATCGTAATTAGGTTATCACTCAGGTTTTACAAATTTGAAGAAAAAATTGCGATGAAAATCATACGTTGCTTAGAGTAATTTTTTTTTTTATTATTGATTGATTTTGCACATACATAACATTGATCAAAGTCATAATAAAACAGTAAAAGTACATGGAGAGGCAGAAAGCCTAAACTGGCTTGTTTTAAAGCCTCCACCTTAAAAATACATAAACATTATAAAAGTTATGAGACTTCCATAGTCCATACATATTCAGAATACATTAAAAAAGACAGACTATATATATGTATATGTGTATATATATCATAATTGATTTCCTTAAATATGTCTTAAAAATATCTCTGATGTGCTATTTCCAAGAACATGTGAAAATTGGCTCCACACTTTACATCCTTTATACTTAATACAAAACTGAGCTCTTGATGTGACACATTTAGACAAATGAAAATGTTCATTTTGACAAGTATTATATCTATGAACTGCAGCATTGGTTGCAAAATACAAAATGAAATGCTCAGGCTACGTACTTTGATTATATGGAATTTTATGCATAAAAATACAAATTGGGTAGATATTAATCTGAAAAATATTAAGTAAATTTAGTTTGAAGAATAAATTAGCAGAAGAGGTCAGTGGTTTAGAGTGGGTTGCAATTCAAATGAAGCGCTTTTGTAAGATCAATATTTAATTTAAAGTTGATGGGAAAGTGCTTGCCCACAATATATTACAATACGACAGATATGGCTAAATTAAACTGTAATATAAAGCAAGTGTACATTTTAAATCAACATGATGACTAACTTTTGTTATAATGCCAAGTGATTTATTTATTTTTCTAGTCACCCAGTCAACGTGTTCTTTCTAGTGTCGGTTCTCCACAACAACACCCAGGAACCTGGTGGATGAATTAGATGAATCGATTACAAAAATAATCAATAGCTGCATGTCTAATTAAGACTTTACACCACAAATGAGGTTAGTGTGAACCAGATGAAAATTATGTTTAACATCAGTCACATTTGCTCTGATTTATTAAATGAAAAATAAAGCTGATACTAAATGGTTTTAAGGACTACAACAATGGCATCTGCGTTGTTCAAGGGTAGTTAAAGGGTATCTTAACTGTATATAAAGATGTAAATCAAAATGTCACAGATGATAATAAACAATGTCAGAAAAAATGCGGTGGAGTCGAATGTGTCACCTGATTCACATTCACATCAGGATGGTACCACGTATCCTCATGTAAAATGGGCTCTTAAAATGCAGAGGAGACTGCTCCATGCTAATTTGTCCGAGGACATTACAGTCATAAAACTGCAAAGGGACACAGTGTTTTGTGAGAAAAGTCAGGATAGAGATTGGCCTAGTGGTCAGACTGGAGACAAGAACACAGTGAAAACATGACACGGTGCCATATTCTTTATCTGTGTATAATGAATGTTTCCCCTCGGATGACTGCTTTGGGGGGCAGATGAAATGTGACAGTTGATAGATGAAAACTGGACAGATTGGACAGTTGGTAATTGTTATTCCGCCCCTGTCTATGAAATGAAAGTGTTTTTTTTAAATTTTATTTATTTATTTATTTTTTATTCCAATGCTTCAGAACAGTTGGTCCTGAGCAAACACACAGTTAAAGGAGTCATATCTTAGATGTTTGGCCATATTTTATCTATCTTCTGATGGACAGATTTCAGGCCTGAAACTGTACATTTATGAAGTGTGGCCCATCTTTAGAAGAGGCAGGGTGATTGCTTAGATTCCTAGCATTTGTTTTTACTGTTATGTTTAATTTGATACCAATTAGTAATTATCGTTCCTTTAATTACTGTACATTACTGTCATTACATTCGCCCACTTTTCTGAAACTGCTCCTTGTGTTTAATCACAGTCTGGATAATTTTAGGGGGTTGAATTAAATGTACATTTTCATTTACTTTTGCACCCAATATTATCACTATCAGTCCTGTAGAGCCATGAGTATTTCCTCACCGACAGCCAGCATGGGCCAAAGCCTGTCCTCCTGTGCTTGTCGATAGCGCAGCTGTAGCAGTTGCTTCCCCACCATCAGCAGCACAGGTGCAGCCGCTTTTGTCAACGTTGCCAGATTCAGGTTGGATGTATTAAAAAAAACAAAAAAACAAACCCAAAAACATAACTTTCAAACATGTGAGGTCTACATCTCTCCATCAGTGGTTTGAAAAAGATTAATTCTTGTTGGGAAGCATTCGCTGCCCTAAGTCGACCTCAACTCATGTAATATTTTCCTCACGTCATCAGTCTGTGCTTTGCTGCTCACTGGAAAGACACCCTAACGCTGAACTGAACTGAAACGAGTGCACAGGAATCAGACGGAAATGGCAGAGAAAACACTGCTCTTCTGCCTGCTGAAGTTTCTGCGCGTTGCACTTTTTTTTCGAACATTCTATCTTTACGGTCCGTTTTTATCTGCAGACGTACAACAGAACAAGTCCAGCAAAGATCGAGAAGGTACACTCAGGTCAGTTTAATCTGTGCCGTGTATACTTATATCACATACAGTCTTTCCACTTACACCCTCACCTACACACAAGGAGAAACTGTCAAGTCTGCACTAGTTGGAAAAGTTTGAACAAACCTCACCGATTAATTTGTCGCTCCTCTGATGGAAGGTCAGAGGTCAGACTCAGCTGTAAGAGATGACAGATTTAAGTTGTTGCTTACGAAATGTTCTGCTGAAATGGTGGTTGCATCCCAGGTGTCTGGTTAATAGGTTAAATATCTCTAAAACAAATAAACAGGCAATATACTTTTTCTTTGCTAAGACATGGATAGAAAGTTTGAAAGTTATAAAGAAAAAGTAGTATTTCTACTTACAAACACAAAAGAACAAGAAATTGAGTTACTGTCACTCTTGTTCCTTTATTTCTGCTTCTATCCATCTTGCCACTACCACATTTGTCATTATTTTTGCTTTTTTATAGCTTGTATTTGTTTATCTGTGTGGGTACTGCTGCATACAAATGATACTGTTGTTTTCAATACAACCGAATTTATAATTGATAAAGTGACGCATATAAATGTAAAATGAAAACTAAACATAGCTGGGTTGTCTTTAGAGAAGTTGAATGATGATTTTGTGATGTAAAGCTGAAAATAATTATGTAGAATGTCGTAAATAATCAAATTAATCTTAAATGTACAGTTCTCATGAAATTATACTGTACTTTTGAGGACACAAATATATTCAATATGACTTTATAATAATAATGGATTAGATTTATATACCGCTTTTCTGTTTTGTGTACTTAAAGCTCTTACATTGGATCCATTACTGCATCTGTAGCCACAGCTGCCCTGGGCGGACTGACGGAAGCCTGGCTGTTAATCTGCGCCACCGGCCCCTCCGACCACGAAACATTCATACACCAGTGTGAGTAGCAATGGAGGTAAGGTGGGTGAAGTGTCTTGCCCAAGGACACAAAGCCAAATGACTAGGAGAGAGCTGGATTTGAACCACCAACTCTGGTTATTGAACAAACTTCTCTACCTGCTGAGCCACTGTCAAATTCCCAAATTTGTGATTATTACAAATAACAACTAGAAAAGCAGTCATAGAGCGCAGACCTCCGCCAAGGCAGAACCCCCCCCCCCATCACCACCAAATCTGAGTAATATGTTCCTTGTACCAGTATCAACATTTCCTGAAAATTTCATCAAACTCCCCCCTCCCCTCCCCCATCACCACTGAAATTTAATCATTTGTTCCTTGTGCCAGTATCAACATTTCCTGAAAATTTAATCAACCCCCCCCACCACCACCACCACCAAAATTTAATCATTTGTTCCTTGTGCCAGTTTCAACCTTGGCGTCGGTAATTATCGCAAAGAAACACAATTGCACAAAAAACGCACTATAACTGAATATTAGTAAATACTCTCTTTATGTATATAGTTTATATGTAGAGTTTCTTTTTTCTTATTTTACTTTCCTTATATATTTTTTTATTATATTGGATTCAAATTGACTAGAGACAATAACTACCGACACCGAATTCCTTGTATGTGTTTACATATTTGGCGAATAAAGATGATTCTGATGGTGAATGACTCACGCACATTAGAAGTGTTTTCATGTGCAACCATTTCTGCTGGATATGATTCATAACTTGGATCACTTTTTAAAGATAATTTACACTTTCTGGTAAGGATCCTGACAGACAAATCAGACACAGTATTTGCTTTTGCACAAAGCTAAAATGTGCCATAAGGTGATGAGGTTGAGAAGCAAAGCAACACAAAGTCTTTGCACTTTTTCAAGCCTGTCACGGTATCAAACCTCGCCAAAAGCCCACACCGCAATCCTTGTTTCACCCTGCTTCATGCTTTTGTTCACCATCAATAGGGAGACATCTATTTATGCACGGATGACAGAGAGAAAGACAGAGACCGAGAGAAGTAGAGGAAGAGAGACAGATAATGGATGAACAAAGAACGGAGTAAGACAAAAGAATACATGAAACAGAAAGGAAAAGAAAGAGGTGACAGAAAAGAGGTAAAAATTATAATCCCCTCCACCACCACAACCCCTCCCTTCCCATTTTTCTATGAAGTGACAGACACAGTGATGTATAACCCTGGCAGTGGAAAGTTAATTAGATAGGCTGGGTTACTTAGAGATGAAGGGCTGGGAGGCTGAGAAGAAGAGGAGGAGGAGGAGAAAAAGATGTAGGGAAAGAAAGTATAAAACATAACAAAAGGGGAGCAGGGGAAGGAGGACCAGCAGGAGAAAGAGGGTGGTGGGAGACATGAGGAGTGAGATGAGTCGGGGAGGAGACAGGGCACCGAGAAGAGGAGTGGTAACAAAGAAATGAGAAAAAGGGAGGGACATGGCAGGAGGAAGAGGGGAAGATTAATTGAGAGGCAAAGGGCCTTGTTAAAAATATCTTTTGCCTTCACACTCAGTTCGAGTGTAGATGCATAAAGCCATAACACAAACGGTAATATGAGATGGGTAGCAGGGTTTCAATCACTGCTAAGTATTTAAAAAAAAAACAAAAAAACTCGACATAAATTAGCCGTGGCCACTCTTTAGCAGTGCTCTCGCCTGTGCTCGGCTCAAGGACACACTTTAACATGTAATTTAAGCTGCTGAGCAGGTGAGTGGATGCCTATGCTCAGCACTGGAGTGCACAACATAAATGAAATAGAAAAAAAAAAGAAAAAAGATATGATGCTTTTTGAAAAACGTCTTGCCAGAGCACTGCACATTAGGCTTTCACCAGTAAACACGCGACTGGCAGTCACGTTGTTATTCACCCCCTCTAAACACCTAAACTCCTTAGAGATTATTCCAGGACTCCACTGACTCATTTAACTGCCGGCAATTTGGCCATTGTGACCACAGAACATGTAGGGATAGGAACAGATTCCAGGGGGAAACATGGGATATGTCCCTGCCCGTATTTAGAACATGCATTTGTCCGCCCTGAATTAAAACATGAAGAACAGAGAACTTTTATTTAACCCGTAAAGACCCAGTGCTGACATGTAGAGACAATCACTCTCACATGCGCACCTATGGGACATTTAGATTAACCGATTAACCTATTAGTGCATGTCAGCCCTGCGATGAGCTGGTGACATGTCCAGGGTGTACCCCACCTTCGCCCATAAGTAGCTGGGATAGGCTTCAGCGACCCACATGACCCTAGTGAGCATAAAAGCGGGATCAGAAAATGAATGAATAAATGAATGAATAAAGACCCAGCGCTACTTTTGTGACATTTCCAAAATATTTTTTCTCTTTGACTTTTCTTAAGTGATTTATCGCCATTTATTATAATATTATCATCTGTATATTTTTTTTTCTGTGTAAATCGTGTATTTTCCTACATTTAATTCAATGATAATGGAGATATTCATAAAAGCTCAGATTAAAGTTAAGGGTTATCATATCAAAAACAGAAAACTGAAGAAAAAAAGACTTTTCCCAGTAAAATATATCATTAGCTGAAATTAAACCAAGTCTGTCCATCCACTGTCACTGATCCAACTCCATGAGTTTTACTGGTGAATCAAAGTTGTAGAAGATGACAGTGTTTCCACGTTCCCTATGGAGCCTCTGAACGTCCAAATGGGTCATATCTGATGACCATGAAAACAGTATTTTACACAAATTTTTAACATGGATTGATAGGATTAGTGGATCAACAGGTATTAAACATTTACACCAGTAGATGCCAGTGGGCGTATGGGGCTTTATGGGTTAAAAAAAAAAAAAAATTAAACATTACTCATAGACACAACAGTGTTTGATACAGACCATGCATTGTTTGTTTTCCTTCCAAAATTATGAAAATGATGAACAGAATCTTCTTCTTTGTAATCCTCTTCATTATCTTCCTCACTGATCTCATTTGATCAGTGTATTAATAAGCGAACACCAAAATGTACTGTTGGCCTCAGTCAGCTGCAATATTCCAAAAAATCAGCCCAAAATTAAAATATGTGGGATATATTTATACAATTCTGAACATTAACAAAATCCTTGCCTGTAAAAAGTATTCACAACCTTGAATAGTTTTTGTGGATGTTTGGGTCCAATCGTGTTTTTTTTTTTTTTTTTTTACAAGAATTTACAAAACAGTTTAATTTTTAAATTTCTACAAATACATTTTATAAAGTAATGTTAATGTTATGTCAAAATGTGACATTTCAAAACGGTGCCAAAATTATGAACAAAAAAATGAAGTCTGAAATGAAGTTTAACAGCAAGAATTTCCAGAAGGACCCCCCCCCCAAGACAACATGTCAATCAATCAATCACTTTGTCACTCCATTAGTCAGTCAGTCAGTCATTCTGTCCACCCAAACAGCACTTATTCTTAGTATAATTCTGAAGCAGTCTGGATGCTTTATATAGAACCTACGGCCTCAAACATCCTCTAAACATTTAGACATTTAGACGGTATCATACACACTCACATGTTTTTCTCATAAACACTCTTATTGCTGCAATATTTTCTTTGTTCCCCTGAGAGTTTTTGTAAAGGTCCATTGACTCTGAAATGTGGGTTTCCTAAAACCTTTAAGCTGTCTTTAATATCTCTCTATGCAGTTTTATTATGTGACAAATATACTGAAACTTATCTGCTGTGAATTAGATACTTTATTTACACAGATCAATTTATTCCTTAGCCTTCATTTCTAACTCTTACTAAGACACTATTGATCAGTACACCGCAGCTCCAGAAATGTATTACTTTACTGCATTCATTAATTGGCATTTCTTTTTCAGTTTCGGTTTGTTGATTGTTAATGAGCTTCAGCACCTCAGCTGAGTTTGATACTGGATGAGCAGTGTTTTTTTTTTTTTTTGTTTTTTTTTCCCAGCCAAATAACAAGTACCCCAGCAATTCTGAATTATACACATTTTATTTCTAGTGCTTTTTGCTCATTATTATAATGATGTGAGATTCAGGGCACAAAATCTTTTACCTGAAAATAAAATACTCACATATAGACTTTCAAGAAACTTTCAAAGACTGTCTTCAGTCATGTAGTTTTGTCTAAATGTACTCAAATCTGTGTCCACAGTCTCCAGCAAACAGTAACTGTCAAATACTTTAAAGGGGTTATAAACGTCCAGCAGCAGGAGGACGTCACGTATCGGAACAGACTCACAATGACCAAAACCATGAATGAATCAATGCCGTGCCTCCACAGACTGTATCACTCACAGAATAAAGTATGAATTGTTTACCTACATCTGTATTATGGTATTGTGATATTGTCAATAGCTGCACTAAACACGTTTGGAATCGTCCAAACACGGTCAGAACGGTCACAGTTTAGTCTGAACCGTACATCAGGAAACGCCAAAGAGCAAAGAAAATAACACCACATGCTATCTTTAGACCTTCACAAGCTCCATAATCAAACTCAATGTAGGGGAAACACTGTTTTCTCAGCATCAAACTCCATTCTTTTAGACCTCTGGTGGTGAAAACAACAACAGGGCTTCTAGCTTTCAGGTCATTTTTATTTATTTATTTATTTTTTAAATATGTCAAAGTAGAAACACTACATATAACCCAAAAATTTTACAAGTCGGCCATGATGTGCAGACCATCCACAGTTACTTGCAATGTATTAAGTTTAACAAAATATAATTCAGTCCAAGTCTGTCAGAGAATATGTATTTGCAATGAAGACACGCATGTTATTTTCTGAATTTGGCTGAAACAAATGCGATGTTTAGAAAAGTATAAGCTGTTACTACTGTAAACTGGTATTATGAATATGAATGTAATCTTTATTCATATAACACTGTTAAAAACAGCAGTAAACAAACTGATATAAAAGTCAAAGCAAACTGGACACTCAAACTGGTGCAACAGTCACCAATTAACCTCAGTTAATTAACTATAATGAACAAACCTAAGATAAAAAACAAGCAAAAAAAAAAACTGGGAAACAGCTGTCAGAAAAGATAAATAATGGGGGCTAACACATAATTACAGCACAACTAAATACCTAGAAAATAATTTAAAAAAGAAAACAAAAAAGTCTGTACTATTAATACCCAAATCCCAATAAAAGATAAGTGACGACATCGCATCATGATGGTGTGTTTTCCTCCCTGTCATCATCTATTCCTTAACAGCTATAATGCAATTTATTTAACGCTGCTTTGCATGGCAGCACAGGTACAAATTTGGAGAAAAAGAAAAAAAAACAAACTAAAGCTAAAGGAAAATGCCATAAAAGATGACTGGGACAGAAAAGAGGAAATGAAAAATGACTTAATAAGGTAGGCAAAAAAAAACTTTTACTTTTGTTTTCAGAGACCGTTATCAACTCACATTTATGTGTGTGTTGATGTGATAGTGATTGTGTGTCTGTGTGTGAATGACAATGACAGTAGGTACACTGCGAGGGGGCCATTCTTCTGTTAATTACTGAGTTAATGACACACTATGCTCCAGTGGACACTCAACATGGCAGGCCCACACACATGCACACACACACACACACACACACGCACACACATGCAAAGATAATGGCTAAGTCTGCTTTGGTGCTCACGCAATGTGGCAGGCTGCTATGCAAAGAGCTTGACAGCGAGATAGCAGGCTAACAATGATACACACACATACAAACACACAAGGCAGCAGCTGACAGGGAACCTCATCAAACCAGCTTTAATGAAGTCACTTCTCCCAAATAGAAGAGGGGGAAAAAAGGAAGGATGAGAGGAGGAGGGGAGGAAAGGAGGACAAGGTCGCCTGGATTGATGACGCTCATTAGCCTAATAAGGTACTTTAATGAAGCGGACCCAACACTGTGGTGTGGCACCGAGTCTGAAGACACACACATACATGCGCACACCTCACTGATTTTGCTAGTTTGTGTTGTCCCTTGTATTTACACATGAACACAGCTATTTTTGTTAGTCTGTGTCCTTTGTTTCTCTGCCAGACAGAACCCTACACAAGTACATACCCAGATATTCATAGATGAACTTCATAAAAACCTAGTTCCACATACAATCATACATATATAAACTGTATACAGAGGTGGGCACCCCATGTATTTGTGATGTATTGCATTAAGAATCACTCTGGAGTCACTGAACTCTGCTAATTGGTCCATTCTCCAAATGTACATGCGCCCTTCTGCACATGCTCTGTTCAACCGAGGTCAAAACTGGATGTTTCAGCAAAATAATTAAACACATCCAGAACATGGCATGTTGAAACTGTCTCAAATCTAGTTCTGTTGTTTTTCTTTGTTAACAATAACCAAAAAAAAACTAAAGAAAATTACATTTGTTTGTGTCTGTCTAATGAAGCCACAGCGTTTAAAACACAAAAAAGATTTGTTCTTCATGATGCTGATAATTGAGATTTCCACTGCTGTATGTGTAAATGGGAATAAACACTCACCTCTCCTTCTGAGGATTGCAAGAGAAGGTCTTTCCTACAGGATGCAGTGAAGTCTCCCACTCCTGCATTAACCTCCACCCCCCTGGGAGCCTCCAGAGTCAAGGTCCGTGTTGGCGACTCCAGCCTGGGGAACCGCAAAAACACTTTAACCAGGTATGTACTGTAACTGCACAGACAAACAGCAGGCAGGGTGGATTTAGTCTGGTGCTACAGTAACCTATTACAACAGGATCAATAATGAGCTGAGTGTGAACACGGTCTTAAAGCAGAAGACTGTGGTTGTACTAGTGAAGCAAACATGACATAGGAAAAATCAGCACATGTTAATTTACCGCTCAGTCTTAAATGATGTACTCTGTGGAGAATAGCACCCTGGGGTTACAGCAAGTCAAACATGGAATAGTTTGAATACATACAAAACAAAACAGTGATGGTTGCCTGATCTTTTTTTTTTTTTTTTTATATGTATGTCACCTTCCTAAAATAATTGCTTGCTTGCTTATTTATTTATTTATTTATTTATTTATTTCAGGAAGCACAACAAATTTAACCAAAACAAATTTTTCTCAAAAATGACTATTTTTAGGAAGGTGGCGATATTCAGTTCAGACTGACCAATGATTGTCTAATGTCGCTGCTAAATTGGTGCACGCAGAAGTACTTGATTTTGTGAGTTTCTATGCATTGACACCTGGTGGACCTCTAAGAATAAAAAGCGTACCCTGCTCTGCTCAGAAGTGTTCTGGCCACGGTTGGTGTCACTCTCCTTGGAGCATGAAGGGTCAGTGGCTAAGTCTGTTGCTCAAAGTTGAAACCTATATGAGATGATTAAACGGCTTTGTGGTGTTAGACAAGCATAGAGCTTTGCTGAAGGGCACGCTGGCAAGTGAAATTAAATAAAGAACACTTTCAGAGCAAACAGAATTACAGTTTATGAAGTATGACAAATTAAACACCGCACTCACAACAAAGCAATGGTTTGCTATAAGGGCGCTTTTCCAAACATAGTTTGCTCAAGGGCACTTCAATGATGTTGGTAGCCAATCTCTACTGAGAAACAATATAGCATAGAGGCCACAGGGTGGATTAAGTGAACATATGACGTACATCCACTCTGTGGCCAAAGAGGAGGGACATAAACAAAAGAAACCCTTGTGCCATGGGGTGACTGTGCCAGGCCTCCTCTGTTAATGTCCTTCATTTGATCGAGTCCCCGGGATGACGAAAATGTATCCACCGCTCACAGGCACAAAAAGGCCAATAACAATTCCACTGTTCAGAGTTTGAATCTGCAGAACCGCACATTAGCTGACAGAGAATACCTCCCTTGGCAGAAGTTTTTCATGTTTGGTTGCACCCACGTAATGAACACACACCTTAAAAAGACGTCTGTACTTCAGGATTGCTCCATTTCTGCTGTCAAGTTTATTTCCAAGGTGTTTACGCTTTATTAGTTGTTTTTTTTCCCCTTTTTTCTCTTATTTCACTGCTCAAACCATTCACCTTGAGACATGCTTTCGAGTACTGGGTCTTAAAACACACAAAGTTGACAAAAGCATCAGGCAATTTACTGAGGTAATTGAATTTATTTCAATTGCACTTTCACTGGAATCTAAAGACTTCCACGCCTAAAGAGGATGAAGAAGAGTGGATCACAAATGCCGTGATAATGTCATTTGATTTAAGGAAATGCTTAATACATGGTGATTTGCATAAAAATGAAGTCATCACACTGAATTTCCACACTTGTTGAAATGAAGCTGGCGTTTATGAGTCGGGAACAGATGGGTAATTTGGTGAAGAAGTGCATTAGTTGTTTTAACTTTATTAGTGTTTAGTAGCACATAAAAACATGCCTCATGGGTGGACACTTCAATGTCCTTTTTCTTTCTAACCTTTCTTATGTAACACAGGATGACAAAGAATACTTTTTTTCTTCTGTCAGTATTTCTGAGCGTAGTGTTTGTCAGAGCTGACTGTGGTTTTTATTCTAGGTCGAAGGTAAAGGTATAGAAGGCATCTAGGAGTCAGGAGGTGGATTAGAGGTGAGGGAAGGTTTGCTGCTGTGCACCACTGAGCATCCAAGTGATATAATAAGTGTTGGAAGCAGACACTTCACATTGGCCTGACTTATTGATCTGTTGAGTGTGCGCTGCAGCAGTCAGAGGTTAAGAAGAGGAGAAAACAAGAGAGACGGGTGAACAACTAAACAGATAGACAAGCGATTAAAAGCGAGCGAGGGAGACAGAGTGGGAGAGAGAGAGGGCGAGTGAGAGAGCTTACTGGTCTATTCAACAGCGGTGATGTGCGGATCTTCAGCTGGTTTGACAGCTGAGGCAATTACAGTGACGCTGCTGCAGGCTGAAACAGCCACTGATGGGCAGGCACACACATACATACTGACTACCTATCACTCTATGTCTCTCGCCCCTCTCTCGCCGTGTCAATATTATGCTCTCTGTTTGCTTTTACCTAGGTTTAAACTCACCTGTCTGCTTCCCTCACAAACTCATATATTACTCCTTACCTCCATTTTTCTTCTCAGTTTTCCACATAAACACTTCTCAGGTGGGAAAACTCAGATTGTCAAGTTATCAGTAAGACGGCTCGACTACCATCAATGTTTAGAAATCTGGTATAGAGTGGGCAACAAGGTTCTGATCCTCAAAGAGTAGCATGGAATAGCAAACAACATGTGTATATTGGTGACACAGCTGAAGATGCTGTGTTATATTCTTAAAATAACAAAGATAAGTTAAGTCTCTTCCTGTTGGCAACACCAAAAAAAAAAAAAAAAAAAAAAGAGTAAGGCATTATAGTGTGACCAGGATGAATGTGATTCATAATAAAATTGCCAAGAACATTGATTAACCGCTGAAAAATTAGGTTTGAGGTTTCATACAAGTTTCAAGTTGATTAACTTTGTCATAATTTATGTGTTAAAAGATAGTCTGGAGGCCAGTGTTAATGCTGTATAGTTTATTGCTGTTCAGTGAATGATGGTGTGCTGAATTTATGAATTCTGCACATTCAGACCTCAGCATTCTGAGGACTATGGCACTATTTGCAAATTGTTGAATTGAGAGGAAATCAGAGGGCAAGTAAAAGAAAACATGTCCTGGGAAGGCTTTTTTAAAGGATTTTGCAATGGATATAGTTTGATGTTCTTTCAGAACTAACTAAAATCCGGTGATTGGTGCTATTTTTAACTAATTTTTGACTCCAGTGATGACATTAGTGTAGACTGGAGTTTTGGATGTATTACCTTGCTCAGAGCTCAAATGATCATAATTGAGACAGAGTAACCCTCAGAATTTTGGGGATAATTTTTGTAAGAATGAAGTTTAAGTTTGCCTGTTGTATTTTTTTCGACTCAATATTTCAGCAACATTTGCCTTAATGTATGGAATTTTGAAGTACTGATCTATGGAATGGAAGCATTTTCTTTTACCACTATAAAAGAAATATGGGGGCTCAGAAAATATGATTAAAATATGTCGACTTTCATTCAGTGGATAAAGACACTCTGCCTCTTTTCAGATGACTGGGCCTGAGTGTCTAAATGATGGTATCCATGTCACCAACAGGAAACGGGCAGGAACAGAACAATATCTAAAAACCAGAATTGTACAGACAAAAGCATAATGAACAATCAAAGTTCAAAGTTTAACTCGTTGTATTACCCTGGTAGGGGATTAGCATTAGCATGTGGCACGTTAGGAGCAGTGGGCTGGGAGTCGAACCTTCTAGGTGAAAGGCAGACATGCTAACCGCTATGCCACTGCACCGCCCAATCTGTGACATATTTTGACCTGACAAAGTAAAAATACATATTCAGACTTGAATTAACTTCTTAAATGGATATTTGACTCTTACCAGTGTTTCTAACTTGGTATATTTGATAGATGTTTATGACTTTTGCAGACTGGTTCTTGATTAATTCATCTCACTGACTTTGGTGTTCCTGTGACTTTTTCTCAGATTGATGATGGCATTTGTAGTTTTGAGTCAAATGTTTACCAACTACTGGAACACATTTAATTTGTTTAGTGCTATTGTAATGCAAATTGCAAAAGGAACCTGAACCTTTTCAAAGTCAGACACGGCTGCACTGTTCACAAGATATTGAATTTGGTTTCTGTTCTTTCTGAATGTCTTGTCATTGTGCAGTCTATTACTAAAGCAGATACTGAAGATATATAAATGACGAATAAGGTATGACTAAGAGTCAATCAGATATCAGTACTTTTAATTTTATCTCACTGCATCTATCTAACCTGCTAATAGCACCAACCACTCACAAATACATCTTCCCTTTACACACACCCACAAAAGGACATAAAGTTTCTGCTCAGGTTCTGCTTGGCTCTGTTTTTCCTGGTGCAGATAGTGGGAGTCTGTAGCTAAGCCCTTATCTTTCCAATTCATTATTGTTAGAGAAAACTGTCTTCCCTCCCTCTTTGCCTCCAATTCCTACATTAATTTGCTCTTTCTTTCTCCCTCACACACCAACAATCCTTAAACCCTCCCACATCATAGATCTGTTTTGACCTTCAGTTGTGACACGGCCATTTTATACAGCGTCCATATTTGTCCAACCTGACAAGATAAGCAGGACAGAAATGTATCAGTGTGAAATGCTTTGTTTTGTTTTTGTTTTTTTTTTAATCTTAATTCATGTTTGGTGAAAAAAAGACAAAGGAGGGGGAGGTGAGGGTTGGAGATATTCACGCAGAAAGACAAAGAGGAGGAGATAATGAAGACAAAAGTGGAAGATTTTATAAAGCTTTTGACAAATAGGATGCCTCTTATGAAATGCACTCCAAGAAGTATTAAAACAGAGCTGCATGTCTTAATCTTATGTTTATAGCCTACATAATAACTATGTGTCAATTTTTCATCACTGAACAGCTCATCTGGCCTCAAATAAGTGGTAGTATTTTGTTCAAAAGCATGAAAAGCATTAACAAGAGTACTAATTTCTTGAGCTCCGGCAATGTACACGCTAACATGTTTCTAAAAAGCATAACCTTGTCTACATTTATACCAAGCGTCAACACTACTTCCTTAAATCCTTTTGGAAATCTTGCCAATCCTTTTTCAGTTTGGCAGAAAAGGAGACTTTTGGAAACAATGGCCATACAAACATGTGCTACAACTACTGTGGGGTTCTTGAAATATCCCGCCATTGCGTTTGTGCATGTGAACGTCTCATCCCAATTTGAGCATCCCAGATTCAACCTTAACAAAATACTGAGAAATGTGGCTACTATAACTGAAGTACTCTTAAAGTATCTGGGTAGGGCTGGGTGATACGGAAAAAAAATATATCAGGAATTTTTTTTCCCCATATTAGACAATATCAATATGTATCACGATATCAATCAAATCACTATTTTTGTCAAGCTTAAATTTTCCCTCAGTCATAAGTTAGTTGTGAAGACACGAGAAGGTTCTTTTGGATATAAATATGATTTATTTTCTGTCAAAGGTTGAACATGACAGATGTGCTGAAGAACATTATGCACCTGTTTCAGATAAATATATATGTATATTTAAAACTAAACTACAACAAACCCCGCCCCTTGCAAATGTTTTAACTGATTTGCCCTATCTCTTATCATTGTAAAAACACATTTTTGGTGACCTTGACCTTGGACCTACATTCACCAAAATTTAATGGGATCTATTCTGGACCACCTCACATCTTTCCTGAAAATTTCATGGAAATTGGTCCAGTAGTTTTTGTGTAAAGTTGCTGACAAACAGACAAACAAAAAAAAAAGAACCAAAAACAATACCCTCGGTAACAATACCGGGGGTACATACGTGAGGGTGTGTTCCATAACTGCGATAGCTGGCTTAAAATCGAAACTTCAGGAAAGGTGAGTGTTTGCGTTCTTCACATAGGCTACATGTATTCCTTCGGTACATCTCCGTATTGCATTGAAGGCCCTGAACTGAAACGGTTCGCACCCTACTTTTCAGTAACTCGGTCGCCCAAGTTCTCGGTCACATTTTCTCCTTAGGGAACACTCATAATCTCCCACTGCAGCACAAACATTAGCACTTGCACTGCAATGCTCTTACGCCTGTACTACCTGTACTGTGCTTCAACCTAACTTGACGTGGCTCTACCGTGATTGGTTCAGTGCAGCGCCACTTAATTATGAATGACTGTTCTTATGTGTCAAAACATGGACGAAGGAACTCTATAGAAATTGTATCGAGCGTGTCTCATATTTCTATGGAGGAAAAGTTATTTCCTAATATATATCATTATCGTTTTACTGACCAGCCCTATATCTGGGACACAGTTACAAATATGTATCTTCTCCTGATTACTGATAGTTGTGGATCACTGTGCAGATGTAAAATAACCTTTCCTTATGCTACTTGGTGACAGTGACAGAATAACAGCTGGAGGACGTTTACCTGTTGATCTCGTCTTCCATTGCTGGCAGTACTTGAATACCATTAAGACAAATCCACACCACAATGTTAGCAATTAATAGAGCTAAGTCTACTGTAAACCAAATTGAGGTCATTTTTCATATCCACAGTGACTTTAAAATTAGGCAGCAGCTACTGAAATGTCAGATTAAATGACTATGTTGTGTTGTAAACATCACAAGCGCCTGTGCAAAAAACAGCAGTAATGAGTCATCAGGATACTAGTATTTATCATGTACACAGGGAGGTGTTCATATGTCTATGTATGATATGTATGATCAAAACCAGGATAAGCCTCATAACAAAGACAATAATGTGGATATAAACACAAAAAAAAAAACTTTCCTAATTGGCTATCAGTCCCTATGTGTTTTATCCTGATATGTGACCCTTTCCGGATGAAAAAGTAAGTAAGTAAATTTTATTTATATAACGCTTTTCACAGATAAAATCACAAAGTGCTTTACAGTTTAGAATAAAATGTTTATAAAAGCTAAACATAAAAATAAATAAAACATCACACATAAACCAGAATAAAAACAAAACAGTAGTACAGAGAAACAGACAATAACGCAAGCCCATAAAACATCAACTCGGGCTAAACGCCTGCCTAAAAAGGAGTCAATGGAAAGACATCGCCATGAGTATTCACTTTTAATTTGATAGGGTTAGGGTTATAATGAATGGCCCACTGGCAATTTTGTCATGCTAGCAGCTGTTGTACCGTTTAATTCTGTGTTTTTATCATACTGGTAAATACTGGTATTCTACAGTACTTCTATACTTCTATTCTTTATACAAGATTACAGATGTGTACGTGTATGGCCATGTCACATGAGCTTCAGGCGTGTTAAAATGCACATAATGAAGACTAATTTGAAATCTTTGTAAAAAAAAAAAAAAAAAAAAAGCTTGACTGGCCTGAATTTGTGTTATTGTGGATGTAGCCTTATACTGACAATTACCCAAAACATTTGAAATCTGAATATTTTTGATTTTTAAGACTTAAGTATAAGATATTACAGCCCCAAAAGTCCTTCCTCTTTAAGTATGGTTATACTTCAAGGGGCACAGACTGAAATGTATTCCTTCATGAGTTAAGGTGAAATAAAATATTTCTATTGCATTCTGTATTAATGAGCTAATAACTCCATATATTGATGAATGACTTGAAAGAAGAGTCTTTCTGTAATGCTCTAAATCCCCAACTTTGACAAAGTTACTCTTTGAAGTTGCATTCTTTCAAAAGAAATAGTCTTATTTTGGTGTATTTTCTGAAAGTTGTGTAGTAAATGTCCCCAGAAATGTTAAAATTGCAGCTTTCGGGTGTGATTTATATTTCCCACAAGACTTTGCTGACATTCATCTTGCCCTTTTCTTCTTCTGAGCCAATGAAGGCCACACCACCTTATCGCCACCTTGCCATTTGGGACGCAAACCTTTAACCTTTTCATGCTAAATGCTCCATCATCTGCCTCAGTGCTCCTGCTGCCAGAATCCAACACCAGTCCAAGAGGCACTTTAATAAAAAACTTTTTAAAATGTAAAAAGTGAGGCTGAGTGATACATAGAGACAAGACTGAAGACAGGAAAATGGACAGCCTTTGACTTTTGCTGGGAAAGATGGAGACGGAATGCAAAAATATGGCATTTCTTAAGCCTCCCGACTCTTACAGTGTCGGTGTGAGGGAGGGTGATGCAGCGCGTTTAAATCGCCCCATGAATCCTGCAGGTGTTAAAAAAAAAAAAAAAAAAAAAAGAGAGAAAAGAGAAAGCCTTGGGCTGTTTTAAAAAGTTATAAAAGTCCCAACTGAGTTACTGAGGTGGGACAGGAGAAAGTCAAGGTACATTAGAGGTTTGTCTTTGTGGAAAGAAGGTGTGTGTATGTATGTTTGTGTGCGCCACAAAGCACAAGATTGTGTGTATGTGAAGTGTTTGATATTGAAGAGGAGGTTATGACCACTCAAGAGTAAAAGTTCTACTTCAGCAACTCTGGGTACTGAAATCTGAATATATTAACACATCTGCTTATATGACCATTTACCTTACAGGACCTTAGAATATCTGATTATAACACTGTGCCTCTGTCTGATCTGATAGCATGCACAACTGCCCTGTCACGATGTTCAATGTCCCGTAGATCTGTCCACCTTCACTCGACATTATCTCTGACAAATCCTCAAGCTACTCCAAAATGACTTTCAGAGGCTCTCGCTGTCCTCCTCCCAGTGAAATGTAGCTGAGGAAATGGCTAATTGCAGAGTGTGCAAGGAGAAAAAATGTCAAGCAATTTCATGCCTTTTTGCCCCCGATGGGGCACCGAGTTGATAATTTAATCAGCAGTGAAAGACTATCTTCATTCCTCCCAACTTCCGCCAGCCCATCTATTGTTCACTTACTTGTTTTCGCTAGTAAACAGTCTTGAAAATTTACATAAATAAAAATGAGTAAGCGTGAGCAACAGAAGTGTGTTAAGACTGATAAAAGATGGAGATTTGGCGTCCAGTCTGATGATGGATGCACAGAGGATAAATGCTGCATCTCAACTCCAGTCAGCATATCTAGAAACAAAACGACAACCTCCCTCTGTGACAAATTTCACATTAATACAGACGCTTTTACGTTTTTTACTCCTACGAATGAGCAGTAATAGAAGATTACTTAATGTCACAGCGAAACTCGGCATTAAGACTGTTTCAATTCCATCTCCTGCGCGAGACATATAGGTAAAAAAAAAAAAGAAAAAGAAAAAAGAGCATCCCCCTATAAAAATCATAAGGTTTCGATCTCATTTTCATTTTTCACTTGGAAAACTTTCTCTGTTCTACAATTTCATACTGTATCCAACTGACTGAAAGAACTAATTCAACACCCAGACAAAGTCACTGTTGTTGCTTTCTAACAGAACTAGAGTCCAAAAAAGAAAAAAAAAAAAAGTTGTCTTTTGATTTTCTTTAACACATACATAAACAGACAAATAAAAACGATACACTGTATGTCTTCGCTCTGCTTATGAGGTCAGAAAACAGTGTGACTGTCTCGATGCTCTGCTTCATTAACGTAGTTTCAGTATTCCATACAGGACAGAAAAGAAAACACATCTGAGCCAACAACATTAGAGTCTCTTATAAAGGCAATAAAAACACAATGCATTTAATGTGGGTAAAATATGTGATGCTTTTACCATCTGTAGTTCACGCCTCCTTTAACGCAGCATAGTTTTTTTAATGATGTGATAAGGAGTAGAGGCAGAAAGCTGAAAAAAAACAGCCTATTTTAGGTGTAACAAATGATATATTAAATAATTTATCTGATAGAAATAAATTTTATCCAAAAAAGTAAAAAAAAAAAAAAAAAACATTGGGAGATATCAATCATGCTGGTATATTTGAGACTCATTGTGTCACCGGAAGGAGTCATCATCTTAAAAGCTTCAAGCTCCTGCTGTATTAATGACATCTGTAGCCTTTGTACTGCAGCTTTTGTTATTTAACATGCCTTATAAATGGTGCAATCATGTATTTTTCTAAAGACTGGATGAAACTTTAATGATTCCTCTGGGGGAGTTGAGTATTTGCCGTAGCACAAAGAAAGATACAGAAAAGAGAAGAACAAATACAAAATACTGATGATGAAGCAGAATGCACCAGAATTAACAAAGACACATAAGAAACAGAAACACCCTGCGTCTACTCCGACAGATTTTCAGGTTATAAGAGTATGTGTAAGTGCAACTTTAGCTGTTCACCTTAATGGTTATACAGATGGATGAACATATGTTGGGAAATTACATTGTGACTGTCAGTGTATTCCCATAAAAACTGATTAAATGCCTCTGGAAAAATGCTAGCCCCTACTGTCCCTCTGGCTTGACTGCATTTTGTGCTGATTATATGATCAAAGCTTGTTGTACAAAGTGTGCATTTTTCCATGTTTCTGTAACATATTTGCTATTTTCTAAACAAGGAGCCCTCTTTGACTGGGTGTATGAGCTTTAAATCATAAAAGCTTATACTTTCTGTAACCTTAAGATTTTTCCTTTGGCAATGAATTTACCCAGCTTTATTACAAAAGAAAAACAAACTGCATGCTGCGTTTTTCCTAACAAAAGCAGGCAAAATCACAGCCAAATGAGACTTAATGCTTACACCCTTTGCTTTTCATTTTATTTATTTATTTATTTATTTGCACATCATAAACAGCAAGAGAAAAATTACAAAACAAAAACAATTTTCAAACAAGTAACATCATTGTGCAGGAGAGGATGGAAGCCAAAAAAAGGCTTATGCGAATGCTTCCCAGGAAATAAACAAGGAAGAAGAAACACAGGAAGAAGAGAGAAAAAAAAAAAAAACATTAAAAACACGATATAACTGAAATAATAATCTAAAGTAAAAAGAACAGAAATACAAATCATCAAATACAAATCAAATGATATAGAGCCTTACAGTTTTTCATAAATTAGAGTCCTTTTCAGATGCTTTTTAAAATAATGATGTTGATTGAAGTTCAGGACATAGATTATTCCAAAGATATGATTCACGGTATTTTAGAGAATCACTGACAGAAGTTCGGCAGTACGGAATATAAAATTTGCTTGAATATCGTGTAGGATAATTGTGAATAACAGAAGACAACATAAAGAAGTTCTGGAAAATTTTAGTTAAATGAACATATTTGTACGTGAAGACACAAGTCTGGTAAACGTGCACATCAAAAACTTAACTTAATCTTTTATCCGACCATAGATTTAGTGATTTTACAGCCACTATGGTCAAGAGCAAGTATCAGATCTTTGCTTTGGGATCTGTGTTACTAAATAAATAAGCGAAAAAGAAAGAAGAATCCACGTTCCTCAAACATCATTGAGAAAAGGGAGGAGGAATAACAGATGCATAGATAACTGGAAAATAAGGCAGTTCATACCCTCCCCCTAGTGGACAAAAAAAGAAGAGCAAAATGACAGAAAATGGGACGAAAGGTAGAAAGACAGGGCACGGGTAAGAGGAAAGAATGTGTATTGAGAGGGAGGAAACAAAACCAAGCGAAGACAAACACAATCATAAGAGCGAGTCTGTGCCTTTCTTTTCTTCTCTGCCTCATTGCCTCCCCTCCTACAGACATCCTATCAGTTTTTCTCTCATCTCCTGCTTCCAGTGCCGCACCACCTGGGTAGATTCTGGTTGGGCTCTTCCTTTGTCTCTGTCTTTCATATCAAAACATAAGCCCTGGTAGAAAGCACATAAAACTCCCCATTGATTTGTCATTTATTTTTAATGGTTTTACGTCTGAAATAAAGGCACAATAGTAATGAGTAACCTTCGCATTAAAACTTTTGTCTTCTGAATCTTGCAGTTGCTACTACAGTTGCTTAACCCTTTATCGGGCAAGTGACTAGTTTTGGTAATTTCTGCACACATTACGAGACAGTGATAACAATAGTTACAGCGAGGACAGTGAGGCAGCAATCTCAGGTCCAATGTGGTCTCCAGGGTCTGTAAGGTCCACCTCTGCATGAACAG
>JAPQRP010000001.1:14868930-14892854 GCA_037367295.1 Apogon hyalosoma | reverse complement strand
CCATGAAGTAATGGTACTAATGTAAGGAATGATGTTCAAAGGGATCATGTGGATGTGGACAGGGGTCTGGATCAGCAATCAAAAAACTATCAAAAAGTGTTGTTTCAATTCAAAGCCTCTGATAAATGAATGGTTTCATCAGATTCAGTTCAGATCATTGATATATTTCAGTGTAAGGTTTGAAAATCAACCCGACAGGTCTAATATTAAAAAAAAAGTTCTTATAATGTTCTAAAATACATGATCCTTTCACATTACATATGTTTTTCTTGTAATTTGTATATATACTTCTTGGATTTTTATTTTTTTTTGCCACTTATGGGCAAGGAACCAAATATGGTAACTTCATTGACTTTGATTTTCTACAAAACAATAAGAAATTTATAAAAAATTTCCACAAGTAATAAAGTCTTGTCATGTCCTCCAATAATAAATTAAGGTTGAAATTTAGATTTTCAGAGTATTTCTATGAGTGCCCTTTAAAGGGTTAAGGTAGGAGCTTGTGTGTGTTTGTGCGTTATTTGACACATTTGGATATCTGTGTGTGTCTGTTTATTTACATGTGTGAATTTGGTTTTTCTTATGTTATTTATCTGCTGTGATTTCTGACTCCCAAAAAAACAGCCTCCAGCCATTTGTAAATAGTCTTTATCCACAGCGGAACATTTGGCCCAGTCTGAGAATCTGATATTAACAGCCGTCTATCTTTACAACCCACACACTGGTACACAAAACAGCTGAGCCTACACACACACACGCACACGCACAAGCACACGCACACACACACACACACACACACACGCACACACACACACACACACTTAAATCGACCCGAGAAACAGATGCGTAGCAATATGGTGAGAATGTTTAATATTTGCCGGCTTTTTTTTTTTTTTTTTTTTTTTTTTGCATATTTCCCCTCAAGATGTGTAAAACAGCATCTGATGATAAACAGAAGCTGATAAACAATAACTAACAAAGATAAACAACAATCAATATAGATAAACACTGGTGAAACAACAGTATGTTCAGTCATCCGAGGCTTTATTCCAAGGCAAATAAAAAAAACAACAATAATAGGCTAATGACGTGTAGGAGCAGTTTGTAGCATATGCTACGAGAAATGAAGCTGAAAAAACATTGTGTCAATATGAGGATGCCAAGCACTGTGCACTAGGGTATTAGTGACTTCAGATTTCTTCAGATCGACTTATTTGTCAATCAAGTCACAGTCGAGTCGACTAGTCGTACGATGATGCCATCACATTGACAGTGGAGGAACAACACAGACACACAGCTGTTCAACAATGAGTAACTTGTACTAACCTTCACTGGAACATTAACAATGTACAGTAAAGTGCAGAATAAAAAACTTACAAGGCACAAGCATCAACAGTCCTTCTCAGACTTTTAACCAAAACAAAACATAGGCTAACACCTTGAATTTTCTTTTAGACTGACGTGAACATAAAGTAGGTAAAGCTTAAGACGGCAGCAGCCAAGACGCACAGCATGTTAGAGAAAAGAACGCATTGTCCTCATGAAATAAATGAACAGAATAATCCAAACACACTGGCTGTCCAAATTATTATTCAGTATTGGTGGTGCTTGCATGGTTCACAGAACATTACTTAGATGACAGTTTTTCTAGATCACAGTCAGTTTAGTAATCCTACCCTGATCATCCTCTTCCTTCAGTCTTGGCCTTGCATTTGTGATGTGCGGGTCGGATTTTTTTTTTTTTTCCAACCCGTTTTTGTGGAATTATTTGACTGAAATTTTTTGGACCTGCACCAAAAAATTTCACTACTACTACCTTGCGCTCTATGTTTACATGTAGAAAGATAAGAGTATCGACATGTGCTGAATGACGGCTCGCGCGGTGTCGGGTGATGGAAGGGAGAGAGAGAATAACACACGACTAGTCGACGCCGCCAAAGTAACATCGACTTGTGCCGTAGACGTCGACAAACTGACTTTTCATTTAATGCCCAACTGTACACTATAACTATAACTACTATATGTATGAAATTCATCTGTTGCTGTTCACGTGGTTACATTTGGTTATAACTGGAGAAATAATGGGATTTCATACATATCTAGCCTGAAAATTCACTCTTCCTGTGAGACAGTACGAGTTGATTTAGCAAACAGACAAACATGCCATGGCATGATGTTCAATACAAGAGGTTGAGATTTTGTTATACAGCTGCAAAATACATGGAGGAGGAGGTCAGGGTGAATAAATGTTGGGTGAAAAAAACCCATGTGAGATTGTTGTTTCTGATGTTAATGCGGGTACTTCAACCTTGACAAAGTAGTTATTTAAACCTCCAGCTATGATCTCTCCATAGACATAACCAAGCTGCTTTCAGATCTAAACCCAATAAGACCATAATACACAGCTAAGACCTTTAGAAACCTCGGGAAAAACCCTGATCAAAGCAAAGCTGAGATGTTGATTCTTTCAGCCATCAATGTCTCGCAGCCACTGGTTTATAAACTTGTAATGAGGTATCGATCCTACTGTTGTATTGTAGAATATAGACATCAGATGCTCACAGGCCACACCACTTAGGCTGCAGACATGATGGTAGGTGAGGGAATGTTCATTAGAAACACAAAGGAAACTGTAGAGTCTGGGCAGTGGGCTGGTGTCTCATGGATGGATGGATAACAGACGGATGGATGGACAAATGACTGGATGATCAGTACATGAAGGAACGGATGGATAAACAGATGGATGGATGGATGCACAGATGGATGGATGGATGGATGCATGGATGGATGGATGGATGGATGGCAAAGAGAAGGGACGGTGAAACCAGCTAAACGTTGACTGGACTGATATTGGACGCTGCTGCGAATCAGGAACCGGCAAATCTTCAAAGAGCGATTGACAAGTTTTAGAAACCTGGAAGTCCAAAGCCTCTGGGAACAGGAGGCAAACTATGACAATTCGAAATCACTCCAAGAAAGAGGAAACCTGGCCTAGATTCAGACACAAATGTAACCTGGAGATATTAATAACGCTGAAATGTTTAGATGACGACATCATTGCGTGGGCAGAATGGGCAGGAGGTGCATTTAGGTGGTGACATCGATATGGGAGATTAGTAGGAGACAACACACACCACTATCCCTCCAGCTTTTCTCCTTAAAAATCTAATAATTCAAACACAGCAAGTCAACATATGGGAAAAAGGTACCGCATGAGCGTCTGACATATACACCAGAACGCACACAGACTCTCTGATACATTATGGATCGTTCCCATAACCACGCTTACTTGTTATTCGGCTTGGCTTCACTCAGTCTCTTTGTTCTCAGTGATTTCCCTGTGTGTCTAATCAATAACAGACAGAACAGAAGAGGGCAGAGCTGATTGTCCTTGTACCAAAAAAAAAAAAAAACAAAAAAAAAACCCCAGAAGTGTTAGATGCATCTAAAATACAAGTGAAGTACAATAAATTATAGGAAACTTTGTGCTTGTTTAAAGAACTTGAATGCGATTGGTTGGGGTTGCCGGTCTCCTTCGTTGTTCGTACTGTGGGTTAACAATTGGAAAATATGTTGGATCAGTACTGGAATAATTTCAATCTACAATCAGATTCATAGGGGATAAAGATCTCTCTGAAGGCACCACGGACGAGGCTGATCAAGGATGGGAAAAAAAAAAGAAAAAGATGACGAGATTAAAGCTTTTTAGTGTCCAAATGATAATCAATCTGAAGTATCAAGTTAACCCTGGGTCAAACAACAAACCAGGAATTGTTTAAAAACCATCATACAAGTGAACTGCTATTCTTTAAGCAAAACTATACTGGGATAAAGAGCTTTTCCCAAAGGCTCAGTTCAAAGAGAACGTGGCTCATTCTAAATTTTAATGATTTCCAATTACTTTGACATGAACCTCAACTTTTTAATCAAAAAAACAGCTAGGGGCTGACTTTCTGAGTTTGAGGGAGCTAATTAGGTAGCGTTCCTTCCATCCCACACCATGCTCTTCCATCTTGCTGCTCACAGGAAAACCTGGTTAAATAAACTTTGCTCTGATACTCCTTCAAAATGTGTGTGGGAAGTGCCCCTAATTCAGATCCCACTATTGTTTCTATGAAGCATTTTAGGTTTTTAACCTCAATTAAAATGTAAATAAGAAGCGTATCTCTCTAATGTGTGGGTTTAAGGCACTGGATTATTTGTTAGACCTCTGACTTTGGGTCGTTTAGGTTAAGATAATGAGTGTGCCATTGCTTATGGGGTGCCGCGATTTATGTGCTTGTCAGGATCCACAGTTTTCAGTTTCATGCAAGCAGACGTACAAGAAAATATGGTAATTAAAGATATTTTTTTGACCTCAGAAACTTCCAGAGTTGAGTTGTTGAACTGTCTGAATGTACGGTTGAGGGAGGACAGAAAAAGGGAGGCCACAGGGTGAATAATTTCCCCGTCCCTTACTTCAAGGACTCGTAAAATTTTACAGTCCATAATTGGATGGAATTGGAAGCACCCATAGGATCCAGGACCATTAAGTCCTATTAGTACTCTTGTCATTTTGGGACACACTACAAAGACTGTAAAAACAACTTTTAGCTTCCTCTTTGAATGAAGAAACCGCAGCTGTACATTAATTACACAGAGAGGTAGGACGTCAATGTGTCAATCTACATATGGGGCCAGCCTATTAGTGAATAGAAAGTGTTTTAGTTAATCGAACAGGTAATCAATGACTGAAAATCAATAGATCTGACAATGACAATGACAAGAACAGGACCGGAACTGAGAGAGACGTTAATTTCACTAAAGCCACTTTCCAGGATTCATCTAATGACAGGATTTGGTTTAATTTCTATGGAAGCAAAATTTTTACACTCGGCCCATCAAGTTTTTGTAGGGTTTCCGTCATATTTCTTTCAATTTCTCCAATTCTCAAAGTAGCTGGGACTTTTTCTGTGTATTATACATTCTGAGTACTTGTGTTACTGTGAAAATTATGTGTGGTTTTTTTTTTTTTTTTGTTTGTTTGAAGTTTGTTTCCATACCTGACTCCCAAGTTCTGGATCTCACTGTTTCTAGCTCAGTTCTACAGCTCTTACCCAAGCAGTACACGACTCTTTATAAATCAAAATCCTTTCCCATGCCCCGGCCTCTGATAGTGCTCAGAGTTTTGCTGCAGTCCTCTTTAACTTTCTGATAGATAGATACATAGCATTGGAGTGAGGGGATAGAGGGAAGGGGCACAAAGCTCAAATCCTTTGCTGGTGCCCTTGTCTGTGCTGGGGCTAGCTCTCCCCGGGGAGTCTTCTCATGACCCCAGGACTTGGATAGAGACGAAGAAGGCACTGAGGGAGGGATAAGAGGATGAAAGCGTGGATAGAACAGGCAGATATCGACTGTGCAGCAGCTCCTTTCCCTCCTCTGTGGAGCTGGGCATCAGATGAAATTAGAAACCTTAGGTTACCCGATGTCTGTTAGCTGCCAGCCCCATGATGCTGCTCTTATTTGGTCGGTTGATTCCTGATTAATATCTGTCTCTGCTTTTCCTTGTTGTTGTTTTAGCATTTTTATGCTGACCAAGCCTGTTTGTTTTGTTTTTTTGTTTTGTTTTTTTACTGGACAATACTATCACATATGCCTTCAACAAGGTGATTATGCATTCATCTCTATTTGTTGTGTGATGGTTGATGCATTCATTAATCACACTATATTATTTGTACTGTCTATTATTACCCCGCCCCTCGAAGCCGAGGCAAGAGGTACTGTTTTTGGTTCAGATTGTTTGTTTCTTTGTTAACACTCTAGCAGCAAAACTATTGGGTGAATTCATACCAAATGTGGTTTATAGAATGCTGGTGACCCAGAATAGATCTCATTACATTTTGGGAACAGTAGGTCAAAGTTCAAATTTTTATTAATTTTTTAAAAATCTTTTTTTTTTTCCCCATTTACTTATATTGGGCAAAAGTTCAAATGTCTGTAGCAGCAAAAGTGTTGGTTAAAATTAATATCAAATTTGGTTTATAGATTGGCAGTGACCAATAATAGAAATGATTACATTTTGGGAAAAAAATAGGTCAAAGTAAAAATTTTTAATGAATTTTTAAAAATCTTTTTTCCCCATTTACTTATAACGGGCAAAATTTCACAAGTCTGTAGCAGCAAAACTATTGGTTGAATTCATACAAAATTGGGTTTATAGATTGCAAGTGACCCAGAATAAATGTTATTACATTTTGGGAAAAGTAGGTCACTGCACTGGGTTTCATGACACTTACTGGAAGGGTTTGACACAAGCTAAGGATGAACCCAATAAATCAAAGAGCAGATTCATGAAAAGGACTGGACATACAGTACTATGGAAAAGTCTTATGCAGCATTTAGCGTTGTTGAATTTGCAACGCTGCTTTTATTTCTAACAAGAAATATTAAAGAAATATGAAATGCATTTTGTTTTTAACACTGTTTGCATATTTACTGTATATTCCAGTTGGACACAAAAGCCCTCTTTGGAAATAATTCATTTTACATAGGTACGTGGGGTAAAATAATAATTGCCATAGATTTTAGTCCCATCCGAATGTCAGCAAAGATTACCACGACTATTACCTTCTGTAAAAGGGTCTGGGAAAATGACCCCAGGTAATACAAACCCCATGCAAATAAACCAGTAGTTAATATGTGTGTAGATATTCCGTCATATCCTGTTTACAAGTGGTTTTTCATGGATTTTCAAGCATGAAGGCTGTTGAAGAAGCACTTAATTTTCCAGTAGGCAGTCGCATAAGTGAAACCTCGTGTACTGTCAGAATTGGCATAAGACAAACACGACTCAGAAGCAAAAGAAGGCTGAAAGCACTTGTTAGAGGCATGGGACTTCTGATTGCTTTAGGTAAGCTAAGCAATGTAGCAGGGCTATGTGGCTAATAAAGAAAATGTTAGTAGCTTAATCATCTGGTTGATGGACAATATTAACACATGACATGACGACAGGAGAGGACAGCGGCATATGAATGGACTTACCCCTCCCACTTGTGGTAATTAACTGATATTTCTTATCCTGTGTGAATTGGCCATTAATATTACTGACATCCGGTGGGCGAATTTGTGAAACGCAGGATGGTAGGGGAAGGTACCGCCTTTCTTGCCTCTGATTGGCTAGAATGGCTCTTCTCCTATTGTCATGTACCTTTATGTCCATGTGTTTGTAACAGAAAGACTGTTCACGACTTGTTTTCTGAGTGACCAAGGACACAACAGACAAATTCAATTCGGAGCGGGATTCGAACCAACGACCTTTCAGCTGGTCCTGAACCACGACCGCCCATATCCTGTTATCCTGTGATATCCTGTTATTCGCTGCTCCTTCATTCAGTCAGGTCTTTTACAAATTCTTTCTGCATTACTTTATTTTTGTGACTTTTGCTTACCGTGTTCAGAGAGGTGGTTTTTATGAGGAAGTGATCACTGGCAAATAAAGTGCCAAAGCATCACAGCAATCCTAAAATAGGATTTAAAGGTATGCAAATTGTAGCACCATTAAACCGACTTGGCTGCGTGACTGTCAATCTAGCTTTCCAGCCACTCATCCGCCTGTTTTGCTATCCTTTGTATAAAGAAGGTTTTTAATGGTTGATTGAAGTCCTTCCCTCTTTACCTCAATCTCTGTCCACAAATTTGGCAGCTTTCTGTCAGTGTTCCATGAGAGATTTCAGGATTTTATACACTAGCATTTGTATTCTTTTAAATGCATTCCACTTGTCTTATCACGTCGGGAGCGTTTAAAGTGACACTCTCCTCACGCCGTCTCGCTCATCAAAAACTGAAGGGAGAGCGTGAAGTCCAAAACAACATAACAAAAACTTTAAAACATTTTCAAGGGGAGTTATTGTGCCTGCGAAAACAGCCACGCCTTAGTAAAATGTGTTTGACACGGGATTTGACGCCTGAATAAAAGGTAAAAGGAAGAAGCATGATGGTGTATAAAACATCCAGTGTTGAACTAATTGAATGCCGTCAATCAATCAATGTCCAAATGAATTGATTAAAATGTATTACAACTACAAAGGCTTTAAGAGGAGTAAAAGACAAGGAAAAACTTGCAATGAGAAAACACATAATCAAGGCTTATTCTATCTATTAAGAAGACTATAAAAATGAAGAGACCCTAAAGTAATAAAACTCTAACAAGTGGTGCCAGGCACAACAAACTCCGCCCCTCGCAAACTTTTTACCTGATTTGCCCTATCTCTTATCATTGCAAAAACACATTATTGGTGATCTTGACCTTTGACCTACATTCACCAAAATTTAATGGGATCTATTCTGGACCACCTCACACCTTTTCTGAAAATTTCATGGAAATTGGTCCGGTAGTTTTTGTGTAAAGTTGCTGACAAACAAACAAACAGACGAAAAAAACAAACAAACCAAAAACAATACCCTCGCCTCCCCTTCGGGGGGTGGGGTAATGAATATCCACAAAGACATACACACATAGAAACCCTTGATGTGGATTACTGATGCAGGGTAAATTATTTGTTGCATTAACATGATTCTTTCAAGCATTCTGATTTGAATTAAATGCATTGACTTTACACGCGCTAGTTCATAGAAACAAAGTGAAAAAGCGTGTCAGACCTCCTCATTCTGATCGTATGGGACCGATGTCTACAATAAAATCAAGGAAACTCAAAGAATCTTTTTTTTTTTTTTTTTCCCAGTGTGGTACCTCAGATATAACAATTCAATTTCAATTCAGCATTCCGGACTCAAGGTTCAATATAAAAACAACAAGACAAGGCTGGCTTATTTTCATATGAAGATGGTTTTGGTCTTGTGTCCCTTGTGATTTATTTCATCAATTTACTTTACTGAAGCCATGTTCAGACTGACAGTGGATGATGTTGGCTTCTATTTCATTCGAAACAAACCACAGTGTTGTCACAATGGGGACCAGATGCATAAAACTGTGCAGATTCATGACTAAAACTCTGTACACACAAAGACAGAAATTGCCTTTCATCAGATTTATAAATGCATGCGTATCGATCTGCTCTATAAATCTCAATCTGGTGGCATTATTTGTACAAGGCAGACCCCGAGTCCATTTTTCCTTGCGCTGTGCACTGTAAGTGGATGTCAACACTTCTATTTCAACTTCTACAAATTCTTACACACAACAATAAAAGCACAATAAAAAAAAGAAGAAATACTACTTCACTGAGTGTGAAAATGAGACTTCCACTGGAGAAGAAAAGACACAAAATGTGTTTTATTTATTTATTTCTCTTTGAAATTAAAAATCAAAAGGAAAGCTACTGAAGGGGAACAGAGGTGATCAATACAGCTCAGGGCTGAGGTTTTTTTTTTTTTTTTTTTTTTAATGCTTAGACTAGATAGTTCCTGCCTCCCCAACACCACAGCTGCTTTTACACACAACAATTATACACAGTGGTCCATAGCTCTGTTATTAATAACCCTTTGCACAGGTCTAAATGCAAAATCATTCAATGACAGACACTGCTGATGTCTGCTATTTTGTAAAGTAAAGGTCTATCTAGCAAATCGCTAATGAGTGCCATCATTCAGTCAAGACACAGCAGGAAAGGTGCACAGCATTTTGTTTGTGATCCATCATTTAATTCTGCCGACAACTGTAAAGACGGACAATTAATTGAAGAAATTATAGAAACTCCCATCAGGACTTTTTAACAAGCCTCGTGTTTGTCAGGTCAATGTTTGATGAATTAGTTGCTTCATAGTTTTCTCCTCTTGTAAAAGTATACATTCTCTCTCAAGTGAAGTGAAGATGCTTTAAGTGTTGTTCTCAGGGGTGCTGCTAACAACTGTGGGCCCTTTTATAAAATTCAGTATCTTGTTGATCTGTCGCAGCGGGGGGGGGGGGTGTATGTGGAGGTGTGGTCCATACATAACGTCACTTGCGCTAGCATGGAAAACGAAACTGAAAATTAACATGCTTTCAAAGTCCTATTCCTGACTTCTATACCTCTCTCATACAGTGGATCTTACGTGTCATTTTCACAACTTCTTCCCTGTATCCACTGGACCCCCTCCTCTGCTCTATGGGCCCCATGAATTTGTCATGTTTACCCTCCCTTATCGGCGCCCAAGGTTGTTCTAGATGGTTTGGACTATCTGCCACGAGTGACACTACAAAGAGAAAAAACAATAAATATGAAATTAAATAAAAATGAGAATTAACAATATGCAGATGTTAGATGCATGGCTGCCTGTAATAGGAGACGCAGCACACGCAGAGGATGAAGTTGCACCAAAAAGGTCCCTTAGATTAAAATGCGCACAATCGAGTGACGTGAAAATATGCTGGTAGGGGTTCAAATGAATGACAGTGCCAGTAAAACAGAAGCTGTGTTATCATGTGACTGCACTTAAAGGTTAAATTAAACTATTGTAGGGAAACATCAGTGTAGGAGCAAGATAGTAAGAATTAAGACGTTATGACACTGAGCATTTCACTGTGTGTGAATTCTGCTTTCATTAATGCCACGTTACCCTTTTGTGGAACCAGCTTCAGTTCAACTCGACCAGGTACTACTCCTGGAGACCGTTTCCATTACAGGATACTACCGACTTCAGAGTACCTGGAATCTTTTCATCGGACAGAGATGCCTGAACCTCCTTGACCAATCCACGGTGTCATTTTGCGGGCTGTCATCATGGATTAGCCTACCGGTATATATTTACTGTACACTTCTGAAACAGTTTTTTTTTTTTTTTTTGTAAATGCGTGTTGCGCATTGATGACGTGTTGACAACTCTCTGACCTATCAGAGGTCTGCAGAGTTCACACATCACATTTTAGTATCTCTTCACCTGTTTTGGAACCTCAGCTAAACGAGTACTGGAAAATTAGTACTGGGTAGAGTCCAGGTTCTTTTACGTAAAGGAAAGGCAGAGTCGAGTCGAGCCAGTACCACATAGAGGAAACATGGCATAAGATAATGTTGTAATCTTGTATCACAGTGTTTGCCATTTTATTCTACCAAATAATTGCTCATATCATGGTATGTTTTTTTTTTTTTTTTTTGCCTTAATTATGAAATAATATCCAAGCATGTGTAAAATCACCCACACCTTGTGGTGACTGTAATTGCAAATTATTTTCAGTCCATCTGCACCCACCAACCTTCTTTTTTCTGACCTAAAAAATGCAGCCACTCTTGCCTATGGAAACTTTCTTATTTACCTAGGGCTGCTTTTAAACTTAACCCTCAAAGACTTTCACAGCCGTCTGCAACCAAAAGCATCTTCTGATCTAAAATGTTTAATAGCTTTTGCACCACAAATCTTATCAATACATTTCAATAATTCAAGCAAAATGTAGTTTCTCAACTTTTCAGTGGCATCAGAAATGACTCATTCTGATGTTCAGAGGCTCTGTAGTGAACCTGGAAACACTGTCGTCTTCTGGAACATTGATTCACCAATAACACTCAGACAACTTGACAAATGATAGTCATTGTAGGTGCTTGACTTTACAATAGTTTGATACATTTTCCTAAAAAACGTCGCTTTGCTTCAGTTTTAATATAAAAACCTTGGAATTTACTCTGACTTTTTATGTTCATCTATGGGCAGTGAATTAAATAAAGAAAAATATCAGATTTTCACAGAAAAATGCAAAACACAGATGTAAATATTACAATAAATTATGAAAAATCTATTTGAAAAGGTTCAGTTTAGATGAAAAAAAATCATGTGGAAGTATTTAAGGGTTAAATATTTTATGGTAAATTAAACCACTTGTTGATTATAAAAAGCATCTTTATAATCACTATGACTCAGTCCCACTATCAGTAAACTGTTCCAGCCACAACTGTTAAACATTTAGAAACTCCCACAGCACAACCAATGTGCTCCCATCAGAGAAACATCCACCGCGAACTTTTCTACAGCTCCTTCCTCCATTTTCTGTGTGCTTGTTGTTGTTTTTGGCTGCCAACGCACTGTCAATCCTCTCTTCTTTTTTATGCTATTTAGTCAGTCACTGTCATGAAAGCGTCTCTGAGATACTGAACTGTGCTGCTTAAAAGATGCCAGCCACAGCACTTTTTACAAAACGGCTGCTCTGTCTGCCTCCCGGCTGCTACCAGTGCACTTTAAAGTGGAGTTACAAAAAAAAAAAAAAGAAAAGAAAAAGACCAGAACTGTGTGAACATAGATTTTACAGTGGCGATCACACCAGAGGCTTTGAAATCACAAGCGTAGTGTTCTCTGGAAGGAAAGCAGGTGAGCATTTTGTTTCCACACCGCTAGAATAACCCAGTTCTGACATTGTGTATTATGCATTTATCTTCTTCCGCAGCATCACTGATAGAAATCCTGGGTGGGTGAATGGGTGGGTGGGTGCATGCCAGTCTAGTCATTCTGACTGACATATTACATGATGTCCATTTTGCTTATAAGGACCTCTTCTTTGGTGCCCTCACTGAACCTTAATACAAATAGAAACACTTTGAAGATGCATTGTGTGGCACTATTCTTTAGATTGCGAGGTTGAATTGCAGCACAAGTGAAGTTATCTTGAAGCTGTCAAGTGCTTCTTTTCCATATTCAGCTTGCCGTCAATGGCTTGTCCAAATATAGCCTGATGTTAAGCGTCTCATCTAGTCTTTCGTCTCCTGCTGCCTTGTTCTCAGTGTCACACAAAGAAGCCAAATACTTCAGACTTCAAAAATATATGGACAATGTATGTCCATATAAAAACCAGTCATCAGTTTATGTATACTGGATATAGGTTACCTATAAAGATCTGTCTTAATAGAAGGAAACAAAGAAAGATAGATGGCACAGGATGGTAGGTCAAGAAAATCCTTTCTCTCTCCTCTCACTGTTAAATTGTAAGATAGATCATTAGCTTTAAATGGACTTCAATCCGCTCATTACATGTCCCATTTACCTTCATTGCATAACGCTCTACTTTTCATATTGAGACAGAAAAGAGGGGGGTTAGAGGGAGGAAGAAGGAATGCACAAGTGAGATCATCTAGACAGAATGAGAGTGGGAAAGAGAAAACTCCGTCTATGTAGTTGTAAGTGAATAAAGGAAATGATCAAGAAGAAAAAGTTTGGAAGTGGAGACAGAAAGAAAATAGACACGCAGGGCCTTTCAACTAGGAGAACTCCACTGATATTAAGTTTCTGTGAATAAGCAAAAAAAAAAAAAAAGCCTGAAAATGTGCACTGTCAGTATGAACTGCCTATTCAAATTGAATACACCTCAGTTATCATCATGATAAAAACTTTGCTTCAGCCTGTTTTTTCCTTTCCCTATCATTTAACAGCTAATGACTGACGACAGAGAGGGGGAAGTATTTGAAGCATGTAATCGCCTTTTTATTAGTGTTATTTTTTTTATGGTTTTCATTAACCCTGCAGTATGCGATGCCGCGGCGAGGTACTGACATTATGTGTGCAGGTTTCAGGCTATGTACGTTATGTCTGATTCCTGATATTCTCATACTGTTTTTTGTGTGGGTGATGAGTGGTTTCACTTCAGGTATACTTTACTTCACTCAGTGTCTCTTTTCGCTCTTGTATTATCTTGTTTTATTATGTTCTCCCAATAGTGAAGGTGAAGCTTGCATTCACTATGTAATGCATTTTCACATTTATTTACATGTTTATGTGAGTACAATACAGGGCATGTCAGGAGAAATGAAACATTATTTTTCTTACATTTTAAGGAAATCACTGTGTAAGAAAGATATCGACACGCATGTTAGCTGAAGTATGCATCTAAGGTGTTTCCTGTAATATGACTAGATCTGTCAGTGCATCATAATGTGACCCTTGCGTGGCCAGTCACAACTTCTAACATCTCCTAAAGTTGTTTTTGATTATAATATTTGTCATTTCCTGATAGAGCGGAACAGACACTGATTGTCAAGCAGACAAATGAAGACCATTCAGTCGGAACTTTCCTATTTTACTGAGTAGCTCAAACCTGATTCAGTCTCATTTCAGCGTAGTTTTTTTTTTTTTTAATAAACCCAGAACATTTTACTTGATTGATTCATCCAAACCACTGCTACACACGGCTAATTTGAGTTACTGTCAAAGAAAAAGTGACGCAATAGCTGAAGAAAATCTTTTGTTTGCCCGATTAATACTTTGTTGCTCTTCATCAGGATTTGACCAACAGAAAAATAAAAACTATAAACTGTAAAAAGAAATTGGTTTACCACTACTCATGTTCACCGTTTGATCAGCCCTCTCTCAAGAGTTTTTATCATTTAATCATGCATGTTACTTACATTTCCTGCCTTATAGCTGTCTTGATATTTGACACACACTAGGGTTTTCCCTTTTGTATCTTTGCCTCATCCATAGAGCTAAGAAATTAGTCAGTAGTCGCATTTCCTTTGCATATCTGTGCAAAACTTTACCGATATTTACTAAATGTGTAACGTCGGTTTTTCCATTAAATCACAAATGCGATAATTTGTTTAATTATTATTGCGAGATGACACGAGAAGTCATTCCATAAACATGGCGATGAACATAAATATCATGTTGATTTACAGATATATTCATTATTATTATATTATATTACCCCTCTATCCTGTACTAATTGAAAAAAAATATTCATTTTCCTGGTGCATCCACACATATCACACCATGTTTCTTTTAAAAATCTTCTTCGCTTATTGTAATGTCCGTCAACATCTGTTTTTTTTATTATTTTTTTTAAAAATTTTATTCATGTGACTAGTTGCAGAAAAAGGTCTTTTCATTGCAGTTTTGTGTGATATTTCAATTGCGCTACACTTGCAAAACTACCTCTCGCCAGCGCAAAAACGAGAGTTTTGGCAAAATTGTCATTTTCCATTAGGTCAATTTTTATGCGCAAGTTATTATTAATAACTTATTGTTGGTGTAAGTTTACTTAGAGTTGAGACCCTACCTCTGCTTGATCTAGTTAGATAGCTCTAAGTTAAAGACCAACCCATTTGTACGGCCCGCCCATAGGGACATAAATGTACAATTCATCTCATGTTCGGGGCTCAGTGTTGAGTCGTCAGTGCTGAGTATCCATCTTATTTGTGGTCAGAATAAATTTTGCCAACTTTGACACTGAGATGAATCCAACTCATCCCTGGAGCTTCCAGCAAAAGAACATGTTAACATTATAGTCGTGCAATTTGAGGGTCACTGGAAAAGTGAATAGTGATGATAAAATGAACGTACAAGACATATTTTTAAATGTAGAATTCGGAAAATAACATATTCATTTTGTTGAATTAATTACAAGAAAAAGTTGCCAAAACAATCTATTACTAGTTTAATTGCATTGTATGATCTCAGCGTGCCATTAGATATGTTCTGTCCACAGTAGCTTTGATGATGGAAGCCAGTGTTAAACTGCTCCTTGACCCAGTGAATGGAAAATTTACATTTAGAAAAGGCCCAGATGGAAAACTTGACAGGAGCTGTTCTGTGTGATTTCTGAACTATCGAGCATCATTTAAACACAAAGCACAGCTCAAGTTCCAGGGGTCAGAACTCAACCAGATGTTACGACACGAACTGAGCAAGTCTTACCTATGACACGTCTGAGTTGCTTTATCAACAGCCATTGCCTGCAGGACAGTTTTGGTAATAGAGGATAGGGGATTAACAGATGCTTTACAGGCTTTACCTAAAATAAATACTAACCTTTAAAGGTCGTAATGTCAGTCTATTTATCGATTCACTCATCTCCTAAAATCTATCTGAACTGAGATGTAGAATACTAAGTGGGTGAAGAGCACAAACTTTTGAGCAGATGTATGTTTATTCCATTTTATTTACAAAGCTCACACCGAGTCTTCTTGAAGAGAGGACTTACTAATCCACATTACTTTGTACAAAAATACAAAAGGTTGCAAAAAAAACCAACAAAATAACACAGACGGCTGATGTTTATTTCAGAACACCCACATGAAACCGTCCAAAAGCTTCAGTAAGAGCACAACAAGGTCAGAGACTATTTGCTCTGTTTGCTGCCATTAATTGCTCATTATGTTAGGATCCTGGAATGATATGAACGTAGATCTTACAGCTACTGAGATTACCGATAGTATCAAACATACACTCACTAGCCACATTATTAGGTGCATGTTCAGCTGCTTGTCACATGGCAGCAACACAGTGCATTTAAGCCTGTAGACACGGTCCAAACGATGTTCAAAGCGAATCTCAGAATGAGTTTGTAAGTTGATTTAAGTGACTTTGAATGTGGTTTGTCTGTTAGTGCCAGATGGGCTGGTCTGAGTGTTTCAAAAACTGCTGATCTACTGGGATTTGCACCAAAACTGTATCTAGGGCTTACAGAGAATGGCCTAAAAAGGGAAAAAAAAAAATATCCAGAGAGCAGCAGTTGTCTGCGTTAAAAACCCCTTGTTGATGCCAGAGGTCAGAAGAGAATGGCCAGACTGGTTTGAGTTGATAGAAAAGCAACAGTAAGTCAAATAACCACTGGTTATAATGGAAGAGTATCTGCAAACACACTGTGAATGCATCACTCATGTCAGCTAGGACTGGGAAACGGTGGCTACAATTCACACAGGATCACCAAACAGCACAAACAACATGAAATCATGGACTTGTATTACCCTTTATCAGTGGTTCAGCATGTGGCAGTGGTCTGAAAGATATTTTCTTTGCACACCTGCCAACACACAGGACCTGACTACCAATTGAGCAACACCACAGCCTTCATAAAGACTCCTGCTGGACATGTCCATCCCATCATGACCACAGTGTACTTCTATCAGGGTAACACACCATGTCACAAAACTCAGATCATCTCAAACTAGTTTCAGTGAGAAATCTGCAGCAACTACATAATTCTATCATGTCAATATGGATAAAAACCTCTGAGGAATATTTCCAGTACCTTATTGAAACTATGCCATGAAAAATCTATTCAGTTCTGAAGGTAAAAAGAGTTCAATTAGGTAGTAGCAAGGAGTGGCCTGTGAGTACATACATGTAGCCAGGGTGCGGTTTGTCTAAAAAACAGAGGGCGGGGGACACAAATGTTGGGCGCCATGAATTTGACACGTTTACACCCACCCACCCCCCTTTACGGCGCCCCAGTGCATGGGGACATTCGCAAATTCTGAGACTGCAGACAGTTCGGCTCAGGTGAACGTTAGCGCCAGTAATGTAGGATATAGGAGTCACAACCTGCCTGTTATTTCAGTTGGTAGGTTGTCCCCCCCGAGGATGAAATTCATTGAGCGGAAGTAGGGATATAAAAACCAGAGGGATGTAACCCCCCACCCACCCAACAAATCACACCCTGCATGTAGCAATAAACATCATTCAGTGTAAAACAGTGAATTTGAATCATATATGACTTTTTTTTTTTGGCGATCCTCATGGACAGCATTAAGTGATAAAGAAAACGGAATCACCTTAAATTCGACAGCCCTAGCTAAATATGAATAAAAACATAAAAAAGTAAATGTTAGGACTTGCAGTGCAGGGAAAAAAAACAAACAAAAAAAACCCAGCAATCTTTCTACTCTTTTCACCGCAGGAAACGCTGCCTTGCTTATCTGCATTGACCCTTCCACTGACCCAGTGTTCTCGCCGTGCCATCTCCCTGTATCTTTCCATTCCCACCTACTGCCACACCCACCTTGATCACTCCTCTATTTCTTTTACCAATTCTAACTCCTTCTAGGTCACCCGCCCCTCAAAAGGCTCCCTCTTCATCTCTTTGATCCCTCGGCGTATCATGGGTTCCCATTTCCTCTGCTGCCTATTTTGTTTTGCTCTCAGCTATCCTTTTGTCTCTCACTCTGCAGTCATTTTATACTTCAGTTTTACTCAATTGCTCTCAATCCAATTCCTCACCAATTTTAAGTATAACCCCTTTTCCTTTCCAGAATTAAGATTTGCTAGGAACACTCAGCTACTGGGCCACTGTTAATGCAAATCTTTCTATGCATGCATGTGTTGGACATTAAATTACCACTGACTCATTAATGAAGCTGCTACATTAAATACAAATCCCCATAGGGACTGTGTCTACTCCCTGACCATCTAAATTATATAAATCACAAGCTCACACACACACACAGGAGGTGTTTCTCATAAGAACCCTGTAAAAATTAATTTAAGTACTTAAACGGTGCAAAAAACAAGACAATTAAATGAGGTATATTAAATATCACGTCTCGTCTAAATCTGTTTGTACACGATTCAATCAGTGATCATCAAATCGCTTTATTTTGTCTAACTGAAATCAGGTTGCAGCAGCAAGAATATGTCACTGCACATGAATCAATCCCCAGAGTCGTATTAACTGTCACTTTCCTCAAAGCCCAGTCTGAGGAGGAGGGATGGCAGCAATCTTTCACTCAATCTTAATGAATCAACCAAAGATGTAAATATAGTTATAACTGATTTGAAGCCTTATGTTGGAAAGTGGAAAACACTATCACAAGCCCTCTTTGTCATTTTTATGGTTAACTGTCAAGATAGAATAGAATAGAATAGAATAGACTTTGTCACTGTCTGTACAATGAAATTAGGAGTTAAATGAGTCAATATAGGCATTACTGGCATGTTTTGACAGTGTTCTGTTTCCATAAATTTTCATTTCATATGGTTATAAGTACCTGAAAGAAAACGTACAAACTGAAGTGGACTGGCTGGAATTTTCATTGGATCCCAGATTAGAGAACTCACCTGAAATTCATCTGAATTCACCTCAAAGCTCAGCTCGAGAATTGACAGTTTGGGATTCATTTGTGCAAGTGGCGCAACATTTTCTAGGCAACAATAGAGCGCCACATTATAATCAACTAACTGAGGACATGATAGAAGACTA
The DNA here is from genome assembly GCA_037367295.1 of Apogon hyalosoma. Classification (NCBI taxonomy): domain Eukaryota; kingdom Metazoa; phylum Chordata; class Actinopteri; order Kurtiformes; family Apogonidae; genus Apogon; species Apogon hyalosoma. The sequence goes on along the minus strand of JAPQRP010000001.1, from coordinate 14,873,986 downwards.
TGACGCAGGGGTTGCCCAGTGTAAATAAATACATCTCCTCTACATTAATTTCATTCCACCCAGTTTATGTGATGAGCTGATGAACGATTTCATCACTTCTGACATGGAAACTTGTGATGTTGCTGTTAGTTCCTACAGCGGGAAACTGTCACAATCACAAGAGACAGTGTCTGAAATTGGTAAACTTGACAATTTAGCAGATATACCGTTCAGATTATCAATACACAATGAAAAGCATTGTGCAAGATTGGAAAATGACTGTTTTTCAGTTAATTTGAGATCCTGACATACTGGAGTAATTCTCAATTCACTTTTGAATCCGCATGTCTGATTTACTCAAGACTGGATGGCTTTCCTCTAGGAGACGAAAAGCTATTTTTGTTGTCCAGTGTAACATATATGTAGTGGCTGTGGCTCAGTTGGTAGAGCGGGTCGTCCAACAACCGAAGGGTCGACGGTTTGAATCCTGGCTCCAGTCCACATGTAGTAGTGTCCTTGGGTAAGACACTGAACCTTAAACTGCTCCCAGTAGGGCCTGGTAGCGCTCTGCATGGCGCCCATTGGTGTATGAATGTATGTGTGAATGGATGCATGTGAGGCATTGTAAAACTTTGGGCACCATGAAGGTGTGGAAAAGCCCTATATAAGTGCAGTCCATTTACCTTTACCATAGGAAGAAAATTCCCATTATAGTATATGTCTGTCTGAAAAGAACCAGGGAAAGCCAGCAACGAATATCTTGTAAGCTGGAAAGGCAAGGTGCTTGCTCTTTATCCAAATAAAAATTCCAGACTTTTTCAAAACTGCTATTTTTTTCCCCAAGACCTTGACTTTATGTATTTTTATGCTTGTGTGCCTACTTTCTTTGTTGAGATTCTATCTGTTGTGTGTAGTAGAAAAGTTCATTTTAATAAATGTATGAACGAAGTAATGCATAATTTGCAATAAATTATGTTTTACTGACAGAAACATTTTCAAAACATATGAAAAATCACAAAAGTGCATGGATATCACACAAACAAGGTTTACTATAATCATTCCAGTACCGACCGGTTAAGTGAAATCATATTAAGTTTTTTTGTATGCTTTCCACATATATTTCTTATCTTACACGATTACAAGCCTTTGAGCTCTAAAATTTGATTATGAGAGAAACTTTTTTCCATACTTTATTAAGGCTTTCACACAAAATTCCAGACTTTCCAAGGTCTGGGAAATAACATTTCAAAATTCCATTTTTTTTAAGACTTTCAAGACCAGTGCAAGTACCCTGAAAGGGAATGAGGCTTCTCTAATTTAGAATAATTTCATATGATAGTTTACAAAAAAAAAAAAGGCTCATGTAAATGTCAAAGCTGCGTATTATTCATCTCCAATAGAAAAACACCAAACGAGATTTCTTTTAAGTCCTGTAGCTAAGGTGACAAAGCCTCACAGCTCTGTTGCAGCCTTGCATTCCTTTAGCTCACTGTAGTATTGGCTTCAGGAGCTTCTTTACAAATAAAACATATTCTGGCTGAAATCACACTGACTGACTTTTGTCATTAAATATTGGCTTCACCAAGTCTGTTTGAAATGCAGAGGAGAGACCTCAATATGTTTTATGTAGCATGGTGCTCTGTGGGGAAAGCCAAAAATGAACAAACTGGACATCAAAGCATTGTCGATGTCAAGGCAAGTCACACTTAATCTTTCCTCTACAAAGAAGAGAAGAGTGTTTTAAAAAGAGAAAAGTAAAGTTTGTTGGTTGTGTGTGTGTTTGTGGACGCTCGGTAACATCAGTGAATATCTTTACATGCACACCAATACTCCATTTTTTCAAGACAAAATTCCAAATACGCTGTTTACATGGGCAGTGAAAATAAATACTCCTCTAAATGTTCTTTTCTACGTGCAGCTGTGCATACCCAATTAAAAATACTGCATTTCAAAGTTTTCCACTGGTGGCAGTTGTTCCCAGCCTCCCTCTTTCCTTCCTTCAAACACCCTTTGGACAAGGTCGTTTTTTCCAAATTCACCCCATATCCATAAACCTGTTCATATTCTCTGTCAAAATGTTTAATAGCAGATGTGTTTGTCACTCCAAACAGAAACGTGGACTTTTCTTTGTAGCGTCCATCTGTACCAGAGAGGATTTCCAGCAGACCATAAACAGATGTATCCCACATGTCTGAATCAGAAGCTGCTTCATTTGGAAAGACGCCTAATTTGGAATATTCCAGTGAAATATGCTGTTTAATATCAATTTCAAGTGGAATGTTAGTGTACTTAAATATACTCAGTGTTAACTGTGATTGCCATGGTAACCTTCCTAGCAGCGATCAGTGTTGGGAGTAATATGTTACAAAAGTAATGCACTACAGTAACAGATTACTTTTCGTTGTAATGCAGTAGTGTAAGGCATTACTAATCGAATTTCAGTAATATTTTACTCAGTACATGTTCAATCGCGCTTGTTACAACACACTTTTCACCCATCATTTAATTGCTCACATGAAAAAAAAACAAAAAAACAAAACAGCAAGACTGTGAGACCTTAAGGAATCAAAAATATGTTCGTAAAGTTCTGTTTCCTGCTGGTGTTCAGCCAACGGGCGGAGACGGCAGAAGACAGTACATTGGCCACATGGATGTATACTCATTACTAACTTTAACCCTGCTTTAAGAAGCTAGTTAGCACGATCCCTGTGATCAGCAATGACAAGGTAAGCTAATGTTTATATGTCTAGTTAGAATTCTTTACCGATTGTGGATTTATCTACTGGCATCCTTGGTGCTGCGCCCCCTGTTTGAACGTAAAATGTTGAAAAATGCAAGCGTTCCTGCTGGGATTCGAACATCGTAGACCATAGCATTACTTACCGAGTTATCTATCCACATGTATGTCAGGGCGCAAATTTATGCATCCCAAGGCTCTCCTATCTCTTGTGTGTGTGTGTGTGTGTGTGTGGGGGGGGGGGGTTGTACTTTGCATGCAGCATTTATGATGAGTCTGTATATAACTCAAAAGTAATACAGGAGTGATGTAACACATTACAATTCTGACAGTAAAAATGTAAGGTAAGGAATTACTTTTAAATAACAGCAACAAGTAATCTGTAATGTATTACAGTATGGAAGTATCTTGCCCAACACTGGCAGCGATTGACATTATATACTGACTTACAGTGTGGATCAGTGAGTAAAACATGCATCAGTATTGCTCAGTATTTAGTGTTTTGTTTTTCATCTCCATTAGTGATTTGTGCATACGTGTCAACTTCCATCTGGACAGCTGTCAGAAATTGTGTTTGTGACTATAGTTACGTTCATGCTGCAGGTCTTAATGCTCAATTAAGATTTTTTTGGTGAGTTTGTCCCGTGACCCTAGTGAGGATAAAGCGGGTTCAGAAAATGGATGGATGGATGGATGGATGGATGGAGTTTGTTCACATTATAATTTAAATGCGACTGCTGTCAGACTCGTGTGTGAACAGTCTACGACCCTGAAGTGGCTTACGGTCACACGCAGCATACTGCGTTTATGGAAGCAAATACGGATCTTGCCAGGCCCCGTCTCCTCCAGCACAAAACTGTGACATCTGTCACATTTCAAAGACGTGAAAGTCAAAGATGAAATGTGACGTGGCTTTTCAGACTGAAGTTGTATTGCAAAACATCAGATATATATTCAGTTTAGTGGCCTGGGTCTGATTTGTGTTGTTTAGACTGTCATAGAAAAACACATATGGGCCAAAAAAAAAATCTGATTTGGGCCACTGTTGCCTACAGTGTGAACGTACCCTAATCTGGTCACAAGAGTGGTGATGTTTTATTATAATTATATCCTCTCACAAATTTGCATGTACATATTTTATGAGGAGGTGAAAAACTTAACATTACATTCAATAAATTTGACGTTCTTCATTTGCTTAACCACTCTCCCGCCTTCAGCTGACATGAGGAATGTGTTTCCTTTCTGCCTGTGTCCTCAGTTTTTAGGTTCATATTGTACATTTATTATGAGGTGGCACAGACACTTATTGTTACGCACAGCAAATTCGATTACTGCCTGGATTTATTTATTTTATAATGAATGCAATACATTTCAAATACATTTAAATTTGTTTGTTGTGTGCTTTATCCGGCGTTTGTAATTACAGATTTTCTGGCGTCTCATGGTGTATTTTTTGTAAGACTGGGTTCCGAGGAGACACTGACAGATACTAGTAGGAGGAATGATATTTGTCCAGTAGCCTATTAGATTCTCTTCACTGGTTCCCTTCAAAGGCCAGAATAGAATTTAAAATCCTTGTCCTGGCAAATAAAGTCCTTAATGACCAAGTTCCATCATATCTTAAAGACCTCATAGTAGTACATTATCCCACTAGAACACTTGGCTCTCAGAGTACAGGCTTAGTTGTGGTTTTTAGAGATTCTAAAACAGGGATGGGCTACAGAGACTGCAGTTATCAAGCTCTTCTTCTGTGAAACTAGCTCCTAGTTTGAGCTCAGGAGGCAGAAACACTCTACTTTTGAGATTAGATTTAAATCCTCTTTTTTGATAAAGCCTCTAGTTAAGGCTGACCCTACCATCCCTTAGTTATGCGGTTAGAAGTCCAGTCTGGAGTGAGTTTATGTATGGGGGGCAAATAATACTGTAAGATCTTGACCTCACTGTGTAATGTGCATTGATATGGTAGAATTTGATACTATACAAATTAAAGTGACTTGAATTACAAGAAATAAATCCAAAGGACAGAATGGTAAAAATGAAAGGTCAAGTTTAGGCAATCAAATGAGATCAAATTCAGCATGAGCCTGAGCTGGGAATGTCGTTGCTTCCCACGGCTATCAGACTATACAATAGTTGACAGTAATTACCCCATATCACATCAATACCAACATCATGTACAACTATACACAAATATGTACAAAAAAATGTGTATGTACAAAACGAGTAAGAGAATATTGTATCTCTCTCTTTCTCTCTCTCTCTCTCTCTCTCTCTCTCTCTCTATATCTCTCTCTCTATATCTCTCTCTCTCTCTCTCTCTCTCTCTCTCTCTCTCTCTCT
>JAPQRP010000001.1:14856395-14866821 GCA_037367295.1 Apogon hyalosoma | reverse complement strand
TATAGGATTCTCTTGTATTTCCTGTTCACGCTTGAATGTTTCTGCCTGTATTTTTGCACTTTTTTTTTTTGTTGTTTTTTTTGCTGCTGTTATCACTGCAATTTCCCCATGATGGGATCACTAATAATATCATATCTCAAAATCTATTACAGTAATAATAATAATAACAATATCACTTTATCATGTCAGATTCCCTGGATTCTTCTTAAAGTTACACAAACTTCCTGCCACTTTGTGCTTTTCTGTGGACAATGCACCAGTGCTCTAATGGTTTCCTGTTATAATCTAGTCTTCTCTCTATTTCCATTTGCCTCAAAAGAATGGTACCAATGCCATTTTCCAAAACCTGAATGGATTCATATTTTCCTGTATTCCATTATGTGCTGCTGCTACAAACTCAATCTCCCTGCAAGAGAAAGTTCGATTTAATCTATTGTTCTCTACACTAACTTCCATCCTGTTCTCATGAACTCCAACCCTCTGTTGCCCATCTCTGCCCTCTGTCTTCTTCTGGCTTCATCGTTTGATTGTCCCCTTCATCACCTCCATCCAAAGCCTCCTGTCCTGTTTAGCATCTAATCTTAAAGTACTTCATGTCTTTGGCTCAGTCCAGTCTATTATGTCTCTCCTTCAATTCTGTTTTTCTGTTTGCACAGATTATTCTATCCATCCTGACTTTGAAAATGTCTTACCACATCCTCCTATAGCATCTCATCTTCCCCTTTGCTTTTCAGCTGCATTCCCCCCTTGACTACATGCCACTTCAGCTGAATGCTCTTTGAGAAAACCCAAATGAGGCTGAGACATTAGTGAAACAGACATTAATATGCCTCTGAAACACACATAAACACACTTCATGAAAGGGAACAAGTACAAAATAAATAGTACACTTGGCCTCTGTTGCACATGCAAACAGCATTTTAAGTTGCAAAATCTCAGATTTTAAAAAATGCTTTTCAAAGTGCAAATCTGGTTTGTGTGGACAGAGGAAATGGAGAGATCGGAAAATGTGAGCATTTCACCCTATTTTGCGCATGTCTGTTATAGCTCTGTGTAATGAACCTGCACCTAAAACATCAAATCCAGTATATGTGTATAAATCAGTGCATGTACAGCAGATTGAGGTCTGCATGGATACCTCTGGGAGATGGACCAGATCAGTATTATGATGAAATCCATTTAAATTATATGGATGGATATTATGTAAAGAATCCACTTCAACAACCTGAACAAACACTTAAAGGGTACCTGTAGTGAATTTTCATTGCTAGCTATTCAAAAAGATCACGTATAATACTAGTTGTTCCGGTAACTTTTGACATTGCCCATTGTCAAGTACACGCAAGTACAAAGTCACCGCTCCATCAGTCAGACATGTTGCCTCCTTCACGGGCTGTTCTAGCACTGGGACTGACGAAGCCTTATTGTATTGTTCGATTACCTGGGCTGTGATGGAATGGTCACAGGCCCCGTGTAGCAGACACCAGTCTAAGATGACACATTATCGGCCAGTGCTGGGTCGTGTCTCTAGGACAATGGCAGAATGCAAAGCTTATGGCTGCTCAAACAACAAGTGCAAACATGTGCTTTCCACTCAATATGGCTCACTGACTGCTACTTGTTTACTTGTACTCATCGTACATAACAAATCGAAATGTCACTTGGGCCTTTTCAAATTGGAATTCCATGCAGCAGCACTTTCGCTGTCTCTTCATGAGTGCTGAACCCAAATATTGCGAATCTGTGAGAAACCGCTTTTGCTTCTCACAATGCACTTTGCGACAAAATTTCTGAAAAGGCCCGATTGATTTTTCAGTTTGTTATGTACACAAGCGGTCTGTGTTTATGGTGGATTCATCTTCAAAGACTAATGGATTTGTGATAATTAGGCTATCGGGTTTTAAAAATGTGAAAAAAAAAATTGTGATGTAAGTTATATGCTGCTTTTTTTTATACATACGCTGCTTTAAGGTAAGGTACTTACGTTTATAACTAAATTCATTGTTGCTGCTCACCTTCATGACAGATTAAAGCCTCTGCATCTGTTAAGTCTACACACAGTTTGCTGGTGTGACCCACCTTAACAGATTTAGATGAATCAGTTGTCTGAGCTGTTGCTGAAGCAGGAACACTTAGCAGCACACTGACTTGACAAACACTGCCATAGTTTAAGGTGTACTTTGTTGATATTTATAACTTATAAAAGGCTAATGTGTAGTCCATCTCAATATAAGACCCGGTCATTGATTTGTATCTGTATTTTTGATTAGACCCTTCAATCGTCATTTGGAAAAATCACTTTAAAATGATTTAATGTGTTCCAAACTGTGATTTCATGGAATTTAAATGGGAGCAAAAACCAGCAAAACTGCTCTACATGTGTCCAAATGCAAGTATCAGTGCAAGAGACTTGTAACAGCCTGAACCTTGTACTCTGTTGCCTGGAGGGCTTTTGTTCCCTCTGTCAGGCCTGTCAGGCTGCCAATCACCAGCACACTGCTTTCTGCACTGAGCTGATTACAAGTGATGAGCACACAGCACCACGGGACCAGCCAGTTAGCTCACACAGCACACTCAGCACTTCAGGTTTTTTCCAGAAATTTGTATTTGTGGTACTACACTCTGCAATTATTTATGAGCAAATAAACTTCATAAATATTCCACTATAGCTACAATATTAATGTCAACAGGGACAATATAAAGTGAACTAAAGTCCAGCCTCTGTGTCTGACAGCAGTTAAGAAGAGCAGCCCTTAACCTACTACAGGCACAGATGTATTCTGTGCTAAAACCGACGCAAGATACTTACTTTAGGTCTTGGAAGGGTTCTGCTCTTACATGTGATGTCTCCACAGAATGGCTAAACACGACGCCTTCATTCCCTGGAGAGAGGATAAGAGTGGATAAAAGGAAGGAAAGGAGACAAAGACATCTTCAGTGCAAAAGGCATCATAACATTGCATCATGTTTCTGTTGTTAGAGCTGAGACAGACGTTTAAAATGCATGACACAGTGCTCAGATCAACCAAGTGTCCTGGAATTATGTTCCTACACACATACTTTATAGTGGTTTAATTTGCTCATTAGCTGCCACATCACTCATAGTGAAGCAGGTGATGGTGGGAAAAAATATTGGACAGACAGGTAGTCTAATACCCCATCCACACTATTACAGATATTTTTTTATGCAAAACAGATATTTTCCCTACATTTAATACATACAAGTAAACATTGTTTTAAGTTGCAAAAATGTTGTTTTTTAATATGTTTTCCAAAGTGAAGATTTTCAAAACTGTGCTCAAGGAAATTGGAAAACAATGGCATCTCATCCCATTTTGTGCATGTCTGTTATGACTTTGTTTAATGAACCTGCACCTGGAACATCAAATCCAGGTGTATAAATCAGTGTATGATCCAGGTTAGCACAGTATACCTTTAAGAGACAGACTGAAATAGACAAATAGACAATGGACAAATCCACATAATGTACAGAATACACCATGACAACAACTTCAACACTTAAGATAACAAGTTAAGAATTCAACTTGTTATTGTCTGAGAATTTGGATTAGATTGTACTCATTTCTGCATTCTTGTGTGGACAGAGATATTATGTAAAACAAAGGCCATGGACAGAATTAAAAAAAAAAAAAAAAAATCCTGCACCTCTGGCCGGGGCGGGCCCCTTGTGCCTATGGATGTGCCGACAGCAAAAGTTTGTATGTTGGGGGCGGGGCTTCATAGCCCCTGCCCTGGGGCTCTGGCCCTACATGTGGGAATGTCGTTGCAGCTTGGTGGTTGTGGTTCTGACTCTGACGGCGGGGCTGCGCTATGGGGTATGGTTCTGGGTTCTTTCAGCTCTGCGGGTCGGTGGTTGCCTGTGCTCTCCAGGCCGTCCCTGACCTGCTGCTGGCGCGAACGGGCAGGTGCGGTTTTAACTTTCCACATACATATCCACACACATAGACACACATACACACACTCAGGCATGCATCCAGGCACACACTCACACTTGCCTGTTGTTACCTTCGGGTTATTCTGCCTTTGAGTAATTTTTCTTTCAAATAGCCAATGTTGTTGTTTTTTTGCTTCTGGTTATTTTGATTTTGGATCATTTTGGCTTTTTAGTCACTGATGTTCTTCTGTTATTGTTACATGTTACTGTTCTGTTTTCACTTGTTTGTATCTGTTTCTTGATTTGTGTCAATGTCTGTTTGTGTATATCACGTCCTGTTCTCCCACCTGCTAACCTAAATTCAGTAACAAATGACAAGCAATAGGGAGGATTGTTCCAAGGTTCAAAACCCTGTTGCAGATCAAAACTGTCAAGCAACTTGTGGCATTCAGTGCACTCATACTGGAGGCTGAACAGAACAGGTTAAAAAAATAAAAATCTGTTCAGAAAAATAACCCTTATAAGTTGTCATTCTTTTGCATTATTCCCCCCCTGAAAAACACTCCCTACTGCAAAACAGGTGCAACTGATTGTATATTGTTCACAGGAAGGGCTGGCACACATTTAGTGCAGTATTTAACCCCCCTTGTTCAGGAGCCACTTCTGTTTCAGCCAGCAGCCCTGAACAGATGTTTGGGCTAAGCTCTGGTCATGACTCCTGCTGAGTCTATAGAAAGCATGATAGAGGCTCAATACCGCCGCAATTTTAATACCATCCAAGAGAACTTTGTCGAAAGTTGTACACAAAAATCATGTAAAATATTTAATGGTAATATAAACTGATGAGTGAAATGCAATTCACACTGTTTCAAGTACAACAGTCAAGCAAACGCCCACTATTTACAAGTCATAGCAGACACCGTGACATATTATTGCACTGGCTGATCAGCATAAACAATAGGCTTATCTGTCTATGTTAGCTCCTCCGTTTTCACTGTGGACCGATGCAGGCCTGCATGTGAGTCTTAAATCTAAAAAATATCAATGGACTAATCTAAAAAGTGCCATAGAATGACTCTGCTGGACCTCTGTACCTGAACTGAATTAAAGTTTTTCCATCTGCATTCTCTGCACCGTTCACGCTCAGCTCCCTCACTTCCATCAAACTATAAATGACAGATACAGTCACCTCTGGACCTACTCCCCGCCACCCTCTGCTCCCTAATTCCCCTCAGACTTCCTGTAATTACCCATGTGTAAGTGTATGGGTGCGTGTTTGCCTTGTTCATCTTCACAGCTGAATTTTTATATAAGTGCAAATCCATTGTGTCTTGATAAAAGAGTCAAACAACAGAACCGTAAATACTGAACAATGCAAGCAAATATGACTGCAGAGACAGACTCCAACTGAACTTGACTGCTTCTTCTTGAAGTTTTCACTGTCATTTAAAGAAAGTAAGAGAAAATGAGTGAGGAGAAGAGGGATAAGATATGTAAGGGCACTCAGGGACATTACACTGGGCATTCTCCATTGCTTCATTTTCTTTTCATGTCACTTCAATTGCCTTTAATTTTCTTCTTTGTAGTTCCATTCAATTGGCTTCGTATCTTTGTCTCATCTCTAAATCCTTCATTCCTACATAATGTTCTTTTGTTCTGCCCCCTTTCCAGATTTAGTAAAAACTGTTCTGCTTGCTGACCCAAGTCTGCTTTGCCTGTACACATCAGTGTGTACTGTATGTACTATAACCACTAAGCGTCCTCGAGTAACCTTATTACTCAACACAAATTAGTTGACCGTTTGTCCGCTGCTGTATCTGCTCTGCATGAATCATGGAAATGTTATATCAATTTCTCATAAATGTGAAGATGAATCAGGGAGCTTGTCAAGACTTTGACCTTACTATTGATCTATACTGTATATGGATGTGGTATGATGAATCGATTTACATTACTTTATTATTCACCATGATACAATGTAGTTTAGTTGATATATTCATTTTAATTACAGTTTAGCAAGCAGTGAGTCATGGTGTGTTTATTGAGATTATATGTATTTTATTGGGACTTCAGTGTTTCAGGTTGTTACTGAATATACTTCATTCTTCTTTAAAAAGCAGCTAAGCAATAAATGCGTATGACTTATTTTTTTTTTGCATGCATGCATGTATGTAGTGTTTGTGTATCTCTACCTGTGACTCTGAGCTTCTCGGTGCCGATGCTAATCTCCTCTTCATCCGCAGAGAATAAAACCCTCTCTCCATCCGCACTCCTCACCTCGAACCTCTGACACTGGGCCTCTACCATCTCTGAACCTGCGAAAGAGAGAGATGGACATGTGGTTAAAAATTTACAGGAGCAGAATATTTGCAGCACACATAATGTACTATTCGAAGATGTTTTCTTGTCAGAAGCTCTTTACTAAACCATTATTGTATGAGGGTTTAGCTTCAGTAAGCACAGAGGGAGCTGAACTCTGAGCCCCAGCATGTTTGAGTTCTGTCTTGCTGTTAGACCAGTGTATGCTCAGTACAGGGATGTTGGGAGTTGTTAGCCAGAGCACAGTTTGCCAGCTAATTTGATCTAAGATGCCTGTAATCAGGAAAATCATATAAAATAGTAACTGTTCATGATGCAATGTCTGTCTAAGTCTGAATAATCCAGGATATGTTGTGGAGTGTTTCTGCTGACAGCATGAGTGGATTACTTTCCGGTAAGGGATTATTTCAGGAACAAGATATGGATTAATTGTAAAAGCTGCTTTTAAATGATGAAACTACCACTACCACAAACTAAATTCCTCACATAGCCTCTAGATAAACAAGGAGGCAAGACATCTCTGGATGAGATGGCAGCGTAAAGGCCTTTTTCACGATGCCTTCTTGTCTGTTCTTCTCTTCTCGTGATGTTGTGAAACATCATCAGTCGAGGCCCGAGTACTGTTCCATTTAACAGGCGGCACAGACCAAGGTTGGATGGAATACCTGGATGTTGTTTTTGTCTGCTAGCTTAAACCAAGGATGCACTGGTTGGTGACTTGTCTAGACTTGTCTGGCAAATATCCCGAGATGCATTTTGTGCTACACTCGTAAGCAAAGGCAGCTTTTGTGAAAACTCACTTCAGAAATGTATTATTGAGTAGATGACTGTCACGAGATGACGTGATGCAATGTTGGAACTGCTCAAGAGGCAGAAAAGCAAGAAAATACGTCTTTATTATCATGATATGGGATGGTCACGAGCTGTGGGTAGTGACTGAAAGGACACAAGTGGTGAAAATGAGTTTTCTCCGCAGGGTGACTGGCTTCTCCCTTAGAGATAGGGTGACAAGTTCAGCCATCTGGAAGAGGCTCAGAGTAGAGCTGCTGCTTCTCCACATCCAGGGAAGCCAGCTGAGGTGGTTTGGGCATCTGGTCAGGATGTCTACCTGGTGAGGTGTTCGAGGCATTTCCAACTGGGAGGAGACCCTGGAGCAGACCCAGGACATGCTGGAGGGATTATATCTCTTGTCTGGTCTAGGAATGCCTTGGAATCCCCCCAGAGAAACTAGAGGAGGTGGATGGAGAGAGGGAAGTCTGGGCCTCTCTGCTCAGGCTGATGCCCCCGTGACCTGGACCCAGATGAGCAGATGAGGATGGATGGATGGATGGATGGATGGGATTCAACAAAATTTGTTTTTACAGTTTTGAAGAATACACAAAATGGATGAAAAATAAAAATGACAGAAAATAGTCATACAAATGTCTTGATATTAAAATTAAGTGACATATTGTGGTGGATTGCGGGAATACATTAGGGAGCTTATGGTGGAAATACAGCAGAGCCAGGGAGGAGAGTTCACAAGTACGCAACCGTTCCGATAACAGAGAAACTTGCATTTTTAGGAAGTCCATTCTCTAGAGCTGTTCTTACCAACACAATACTAATCGAGTTCTCACTTGCAAACTTGATATTGAGAAATGCCTTGAATCACCCATGTGCAAACATCAAGCGAATGTTGAGTCTTAACCTTCAAGTCTCAACTAAATCCTAAGTTTCCGTAGTGAAAATCAAGCAAGGCAAGTCCCTGCTAAAAGCCAAGCTGTTAGGACAAGTTGTCAAGCAAATGTCAAGTCATAGGAATTTCTGGTCGAGTCTTTAATCACTGTGAATAAAGTAACTCTCAATTAAAAAATGTGTGACTTAAGTCTGCCTTAAGTTAAGTCATGTGATGTAGATCACCTATCTCTGCATGTGAATGGAGTTTTCATTTAATCACTTTTTTTATATAAAATGTGACAAATTATTATTCCAGTTTAAGAAGCATATACTTTATATATATATGGTGGTAAACTAGGGTGTGAAAACAACTGGAGTCCAACCCAGCGTGCTTCGGGTGAAGGCGCACTACACCACGGACATGTTTGATTCGGTTTAATTAAAAAGAAACAACAAAAAATCAGTGTCATTATAACAACTCAGAAAGATAAAAAATCCAAATTACTATCTCAATAATCTCATATAATGTCCATTCATCAAACAAGTTACAATAATTTACCAGAAACTGATAAATGATCAGGATATTGAATCATTCATCAAACCAAATGACATGCTGCTGCATCAGACATTATTGGCTACAAATTGCTGTGACAGCCCTGTCACAGATTTTGTTTGAAGAGGCTGGACAATCTCACCAGATTTGTTGCCAGTGTTGCAGTGGATTTTCTGGCAGAGGTCTGAGAAGTTGATAAATCTGTTGATGAAGTTGGCAGGTTATAATGGCACATTGCATTTTGTTGATTTTGTTCATTCGTGCTTTCCTTTATTTTGGTATTTGGCCTCTGGTGTGCCACTATGTCAATCCTGCAGAGCCCAAAGAAAAGTTCCTATCTCCCATGATCCCAATGCTTTACTTTCTGGGCTTCGAGGCTATTAAAAGTGTCAATTAGAAACCCAAAGTGCCCTGTCAGTCATAATCAAAGTTTATTAGCAGCCATCAGTCTGGGATTAGGCTCTTTTTCTTGTCTCCCTTTGACTGTATTTATCCCATCTATCTCTGTCTCTGCTTAATCCTCTCACTCCTCCTCCTGTGAGAAGGCCGTGGAGATTTGTGTTGTTAAAGTCTCACCCCAAAGCAAGGTGTGTATATGTGTGCTACAAACGTATGCAACGAGTTAGAAAGGGTGGGCAATGGCATGAGGGGGGAGCCTTGTCATTTAGGGATGGAATGAGATGGGAAAGACGAGAAAAACAGCACTGGAGAGTGAGAGATGAAGGAAAAAGTGACGCTGGTTTAAATTGGCGATGTGCTGCACTAGTTGCTGTCTCAGACACTGAGCTAGTTCTCTTTGAGTGTTGAGCTCTTGTCCTATTATACAGCTAGTGGTGCAGATTTCCTACATGGCTGCAGGTCAGCACATTTCCAAAGATTTGTGTTTTATTCACATCATTTTTTTCCCTTCTTGTCTTCTCAGTAGAAGTGTATAAAAGGGGCATGGACAACTCTGAAAAACTTTGCTGAGAAATAAACAAAGTAAAGTGTTTATACCCATCTTATAGGATTAGATAAATGGCTGTGCATGATTTAAGGCAGTGTGGCAGCTATCACTGCTGGAGGCGAACGCCAGCATGGAAGTATCATAAAGTGTAAAAAAAAAAAAAAAAAAACTACCACTGCTTGCTGCTAGATGCATGACTCCAAAACCTCTGTCAAGGAATATTAAGTTTCTATTTTTTTTATCTATTTATTTTTATCTTTTTCAGTTTTCAGAACAGCTTGCTAATTTTGACCCTCTACAAGCATACTGGTACTACACTGGGATACTTTATTGCTATGTTAATAAACTTTATTTGCTGTTGGTGCCTAGTATAGATTAAAACAACCTTGTAAAACAAAGTGTTTACGAAGAACACACAGCAGCCAAAGGTTATAAAATGACTGTTTCATGACAATAATGTGTCAGCTGGGCATTTTATCTACCGCAACATTTTTCATATGCAGTAAAACTTCAGAGTGCAGTTCTAAATGATGTGTCAGTGAGAAATCCTATAAACTGCAAACTGATGATTATACCTGTTACGATCTGAAATGTTTGTTCAGTAAAAAAAAAAAGAATGCACAAAAAAGCAAGTCTAACAAATGTAAATAGGATGGTATGATGCTACTGGACTGTGTTGCAGAACTGCATCATTGTATACATCACATATACATATCACAGGTGTGAGATTATGAAAAGGCTTTTGTTAAAGGTTAAAGTTAAGTATTTTTATCATCTCTGTAGTGAAATTCAGTCTGTGCATTTTACCCATCCTAATATACAAATAGTACCCAGCATTAGCTAGGGTTAGCATTAGCACTGAGCTAAAGCGAAGGTTCTCTGGGACCAGGCCCAGATCTTGGTTAAGGGCACTGACAGAAGAATCAAACCGTTTTAAAGCAGCTTTTGATGGTGGGACACACTGTGTAGTGTAAGCAGGCTACGATTTGTTGGGGGTGGGGTGGGGGAGATCAGATCAAACCCCCCCCCCCACCCTCTGGTTTTTAAATCCCTA
>JAPQRP010000001.1:14836859-14851814 GCA_037367295.1 Apogon hyalosoma | reverse complement strand
TATCTATCTATCTATCTATCTATCTCTCTATCTATCTATCTCTATCTCTATCTCTATCTCTATCTCTATATCTAAACTGGTTTGTTTCCATGATCTACACTTCACTTAATGGTTAGTTTTGTATTTTAATGCCCTTTTCATCAGAACTTTTAATTAAGTCTGTTGGACATGGCCTTCTTTAGTTCTTGCAGCTCACATATTTTAAAGAGTGTGAAAACACTAAAGAAATAATTTATTAAACGTTTCACATACTTCAATAGAATTATTATTTCTGTAATTTTCCGTAATTATTACATTATATTTCTGTAATTAACGAATATAGGACATTAAAATGGTAGAGCCGTAAGTGTTTTTTTCTTCTTCTTCTTTACCACTGTACATTAAAACACTGAGGCCATAATAAAGTTTTATGAGTTCTCTATCCTGGCTTTTTAATTCAAGGCTTTAAATTAGAGCTTCTAGCAATGAAGGATATGATGTAAGAAGACAACGTAAAAGGATTGAGGCAGAGGTACAAAGACGAAGGTGCTAAGCCAAGTAAACATGGCATGCACGGCTGATTTTTCTAAACAGGTCAAGATGAATTTTTAATTTAAATTAGTTTTAATGTGTATTGTGATTATGCCTCCCTAACATCATCACCTTCCTTTCTCACACTCTCTTTTCTGACACTCCTGAAGATGACAGATCATAGGAATGAGCAACACAGTATCTGACATTTATGTAGATATTTCTATTGCAAATAGTTTTGCATACATCCATGGTCATGCATATTTGCATATGTGAATATATTCTCCATGCAAATGCGTCTAAAATTAGCCAATTTTGTCCTTTGGCTGTGCAGAGAAAGTCAACCATATTTTGTTGTATTTAAATCACTATAATTTTCCTCAGGTATGAATTCTGGCAATACGCTAAACGCAGCATTAAAGCTTTTAACTAAAATATGAATGAATATGTTATATAACTAAAAGCCTGACTGTCCTTGCACTTGTTAAAAGTGGATTTTATGACTCTTTTTAAGCTGCTTTTAACGCTTGGCTGAGTCTGGCTATTGGCTAAATTACTTTCACTCTATATGAATTGGAGCGCAGCCTGCAATGTTAAGTCAGGCTCCATTCATCTGCTACACAGTCTAGACCACAGGCGTCCTCTCCATCCACCGCAGTGTTTAGATCACCAGCACTTCACCTCACATACATACACAGTCACACAACAGACATTTGTTGTTTGTTGTTAACTTAGTTTTCTTATTGATTATTATTTACGTATTTACTTGTAATGCTCCGTATATGTGTAAATTTGGTGTTAGTCAGGTAGAAACTAGAGTAACAGGAGAGATGACGAGACAAAATAATGGACTGGCAGGGAACAAAGGGAAGGTGTGTGGTATATTTAGACTGTGTGATAGTGAATGGAAGGTGGGTGAGTGTGGATTGAGACTGGACTAGCGGAGGGAAAGTGCAAAGGAGAGGACGCGTCGGAGGTGAAATCTACCGAGGGAACGACGGGCCAGAGCATTGGAGCAGGGGCACAGGACAAATACAAGACACAGGTGAAACTTATCGGTGGGGAAGAGACGCAAACATGGAAGAAAATCGAAAAATAGATACACAAGGAGGTGACTTAGAAAATAAAAGAGGAAATAAGCCGTAAAGCACGATACATCAGTTAATAAAATTCACCATAATGCAGGAAAATAGTAAAATTACCCCACTGCCGGGACGAATCATTTAAGAAAATAACAAATATAAATTTAAAGAATTATTGAAAGTGTATTTATTTGCTAAACAATGCTTGGTGTCTGGTAATGTTTAATTGATTGATATTATATTGATACATAACTGTGAAATATATCTGACCATCTACAAAGTTTGCTAAAAACAACTTTTTTTTGGGGGGGGGGGGGTATTTGTTAATTGAACTAGGTCCTGTGTTTGTTTTGTAATTGTGATGAATGGTTTTCGTTGCTGTTTGTGTTGGTTTATTTTGTTTTGTTTTGTTTTGTTTTATTTGCGTGTGGGTGTTTTTGTAATTGGTGTACCGCAGTGTAAAGACAATTGCGTTGGGTGTGGACTCCAGGAACAACAGCGATGGCCTAAACCAAAGCTAATGGAGATCTAAATAAATGAAATGTCCGTACAGTGTCCAAGCAAGACCATCACCCACCACTGAATAAAATCCTAGAGGACTTTTTCTTCAAAAACATCAGGAGCACTTCCTTTGACTGACATCACAGTATCAGTCCATAAACAATTTCACCTTTACTTCAATAAGAATATGGCCTCTGATGTATTTTACACATTTACTTCTTTTACACTGCGCTGCTTCATGGGATATATTTAGTCAGAATTCAGATACATTTTGAAGCTTATGAACCATTTGTAAAAATACAACACAAATATGGTCTCTATCTGGGAGCTCTAAAAACAAAATGTTGATGTGTATTCTGGGAGATTCACCTGCGTATACATCCTATGTGATTTGGTACACCTGACAGTCGCCGATGTATATTGGAACTGTGCAACAACAGCTCAGTTTGGCTGTTTTCCAGTGCACCCAATGGATTCCAGTGGTCCCTGTGGATTACTATACCTGGCTGCAGGCGGTGGAGGCAGGGAGAGAGAGAGAGAGTGCAAAATAAAGTGAGGATTCCAGGTGAGGATGCCCTTGGCCGGCTAAAGAAAATCCCCACTACTTCCCAGCCTCTAGTAACGTCAGGTCTCTCAACAATAAAACTGATGAATTCAAACTGTGTTTATCATCACGGTCACTCGACAGGACAGTTGTCTGATGACTATCGTCCACATTCAGGAGTACCAGATGCTGCTGTTGAGCAAAAAGGCCATGTAACAGAAGCAAAGACTCTGACAAGACTCGCAAGGGTGGATTGTGTGCATGAATACAGTTCACATTTATTTACAAAAAATCAAATCCTTTAAAATATGTATACAAGTTGTAATCATAATTTACAGCAAGATATGATTTTGTAGAAAAAAGGGTAACCCCAGAAGCTATCCTTAGCTTATAAACAGGGGCCCAAGACATTAAGGAAAACAATACAATTTATTATGAAGACAATCCCTATTTCTACCTAAGCTAAAACCTAACCCTTGCTCTAAAACAACCTAAGGTAATTCCATAAATACAAACAGTATAGAATGTAGACAGTATCAACACATCAGCACATCAGGCACATGAGGCAAAAATACAATGACACAGACTTAAATTAAACATATTTCAAAAACAGTATTTGTTTTAATTGCTTTTCAAATATGCTTTTTAAATACCGCTCTTATTGGCAGACACTGTTCTACAAAAGCGAAAGTGTAGTGAAGTGTATGTTACTCTGGACAGTGGCCACTCATACACTGTCTGACCAAAAAAAAAAAAAAGTCACACATGCAATTTTTGACGGCACCACCTTTGGTTTTGATTACAGGAGACATTCACTGACATCTTTTATGCCACAATATGCTTATGTAGTGTCACGATAACGTTTATAATATTATTTCCATCCATAGTTGCATTAATTTTTGTATTACTGATGATGGAGAATCGGACCGCTGCATCATGTCTTCATCATATCCCAAATTAGAGTTTAAACTTCATGGAGGTTAACCCATGTGTGTAAATGATGTCTCATTTACCCTGAACCATTCTGTCACAAGCCTGATGATCCTGATCAGTCCTGACATCACCCAATCTTTTTGACGTTGAAGACACAAGAGGCTACTTACTGCAGTTAGAGTTAAATAACCCGTTCCAGCTGAAACATTATTAACCACTGCTGTATTTATCCACGGAAGGATCTGAACTATTTGATTAGTACACTCCAGGCAGTTGCTTTTTTTTTTTTTTTTTGCCAAGTTGTTTATTTAACTCTAACTGCAGTAAGTGTCCTCTCATGTCTTTAATGTTGTTACGACCCGAAGGTGAAACATATTTTAAAAGGACACCAGAGTCAAAAGGGTATCATTCAAAGAACAGCTGGAATGAGCTGCTTTAAATAATCAGATCAACCCCTTTAAACCCCATGACCCAAGTAACAAAAGAAAAGACCAGAGTGGACTGGCTAAATAAACGTAAGGACGGTGTACTAGACAGGCCAACCATATACAGGGCCATAGATGCTGCCAGCGCACCGCTACCCTACCCAAAAAGCAAGACACAAAGTAAGTCCTAATGAAAAGAAAAGTGAAAACAGGACGTCCAGATCCACCTGGCCAAACAAAAAGAATAAAAGCTAACAAAAGGCTAACAAAAACCTAGGCAGGCATGAGGTAACCTGCAAGGAGCAGAGCGGAGGCACGCCTGGACATGTGCACTCCCACGGAATGTTGGAGTGGCTGAGGAGGAAGAGAGAGAAATGCCCCACAGGGGTTCGACAAAATAGGGCAAGTGGCGCCAAGCTAATTAAGTTTAAACATAAGAAAATAGAACAAATAACACAACAGACAAAAAGTTATTCCTAGAAAAATGCAATCAACTATAGGCAAAATATCTACAAAACTATCAATCAAAAATAGACAAAACAAAGTCAAAAGCAAGGAAAAGACTAGAAAAATAGTGCACAGCGCCTAACAAATGTCAAAAAAAAATTGGACAATGCTTGATTGATCAGGATCATCCTGGTTCAAGGAGAATGAGACATCATTTACACACATGGGTTAACCTCCATAAAGTCCAGACTCTAATTTAGGATGTAATGAAGACTTGATGCAGCGGTCCGATTCTCAATCATCAACAACCAAAAATGAATACAAAGTTACGGATGGAAAAAATATTATGAACCTTATCGTGACACTACCTAAGCATTATGTGACATAAAATATATCACAGTGAGTGTCTCCTGTAATCAAAACCAAAGGCGGTGCAGTCAAATATTGCATGTGCAACTTGTTTTGTTTTTTTTTTGCCCAGGCAGTGTACTAGAAACAAGTAATTTTGTTGTATGGATGACATGCAATGACAATCAAGTATTCTATTATTAAGGGCTGTTATGTGTATGCAACATGTATATTGTATGTGCATTTGCATCTTGTGTACTGAGAGTGTGCCAACATATGTTGTTCAGCGCAAGGCATGAATTAATCACAGACCAGTTTAACAGACTCTCACTGTGGCTACACAGGAACTCACAGACACCATCACATTAGGGGATACATGAGTTAATGAAACATCTCTCTCATACACAAACACACTAATAGTTATAAAATGAGTTTTATAAGCAAATGCAAGAAAGTCCCAGTGGCATCAATACTTGTATACACACAGTCAAGATTTATTTATACTGATATGACCACAAGGGCTTGCATGAAATACGTGCTCAAATACGGTATGTTTATTAAAAAAACACGTTGGATCAGTGGATTTTAAGAGTACCCTTGTGAAGCTAGGAGTCTGCATTTTGGCCATTGCCAAGCTGGAATATGAAGTGACCATATCTGGACAAATAGAGCACGAGAAAGAGTAAAATTCAGTAAAAACCTGACTATAATACACCTCTGCCAATCAGCGCTGACAACGCATACATCAAAAACTTCTATTAGCTCTAAAATCCAGTCCAAATAAAACAAATGCGATCAAAATGAGTATGGCAGCTAATATATAGTGCCTGGTAGTATAGATCGTTTAATTTATGCTGTACTTTAGAAATGAGAGAGAAAAACTTTCTGTGCCAGGTAAATATTTCTGGCTTTGAGTGGATTTCACCCACTAAAGTTCGTGATTAGTTATTCAAACATGGCAGAGCTTATTGCAGATTAAGATGAGCATTCTGTCGAGTGAGTCAGGCTGATATGCTTGTCAGTTTCTCTCCTGTCTAGAATGTCAAATTTAATGAATATTCAATAAGACCAGTGGGCTCTTTTGTGTGTTCTGCTATGGCAAATGTTCCTAAGGGAGGATTGAAATCACATTATGCAACACATGCCACATGAGTAGAAATATTTAATCAAACGACAAAATTATTCTGCCTTTTTTTTTTTTTTATACAATAACATTTCATTAAAGCTTTGGGGCACTTGGCTGCTTCTTTCCTCAACGTGTTCCCTTATGTGAGGAATATCAATGGGAAAACTGTGGATGTAAAAAAAAAAAAAAAACATGAACCCTCTTGGTACTTTTAACTTTTAAGGAAATAAGGTCGGGGGGGGGAAATTGCGCATCCACTACAGTCACATGAATCTATTTATTTATTTATTTATTTAGAACATGCAAATAAACAAAATAAAACAAAACAAAGGAAAATAAGACAAAAACAAAATAAGAGTGTCTGCCAATCCATGGGGGCACCTGTCTTTCATTACTCTTATTCATGTCATTTTTAATTGTTTTTTACTGTTACTGTCTTTCATGTACTTTTTACTGAGCTCTTACAACCTGTTTCCAGTGCAGTTTTTTTTTTCTGCAAATGGCAAATAAATTGATTCTGTCATTTAAATGAACAGAATCTATCTTCAAGTACGTGCAAGTCTGAATTTTGCATGGTCGAAAAGGAGTAGGAAAAAGTATAAACTTATTTAAATCAAGTACTGCAGAGTCAATGTCATATATATTTACATCCACAAACATATTGCCTGGTACTTTCAGAAACAGAGGTAATGATGGTTGATTTAAAAAAAAAAAAAAAGGTGCTTATTTTTACGTTTTAAAGCTATCAGGCCAATCAGGTACGGTTCTCTGCTAGCACTAAAAATCTGAACTATCCTTCTTTTCATATTCTATCATGTTATGTCCTCTGCTGCTTTTTAGTTATACATCTAACATATTTATTACTTTAAGTCTGCGTGTTGTAACACAAGACAGACAGGGAAACACAAAATTTAGTAAAATATGACATTTGTTTTTGGTATTTTTTTTCACTGAAGCTTGTAATCCATTCAGAATTAAAATCCACTCACAAAGCACAAACCATAATTTGGGAAACACTGACACTAGTATTTGCAACACTCCACTTCCAAACACTACAGAGCACTTGTTGAGCCATGTGACCATTTTCTCAGTGTGTCTTTACTGATATGATTTGCTATGTTGTTCCTGTGTGATTACAGTAGAACCTCGCAGTACAAGTTCAATTCTTTCCAAGCTCATTTTGCAATTTACTACACTACCAGTCAAAAGTTTGGACTCACTTTCTGATTTAAATGGCATGAGATGGACCAAAGATGATACTAAGCACAATAACTGCTCAGCATCACTGGGAACTCCTTCAAGACCTTTGGAAAACATTCCAGGTGTCTACCTCATGAAGCTCAAAGGGAGAATGCCAAGTATGTGCAAAGTAGTAATAAAAGCAAAATGTGTCTATTTTGAAGAATCTAAAATATAAAACATACTTTGAGCTACGTCACACTTTTTTTTTGTTTTTACTACATAATTCCATGTGTTCATTCATAGTTTTGATGCCTTCAGTGAGAATCTACAATGTAAACAGTCATGAAAATAAAGAAAAACCAGGTGAGTCCAAACTTTTGAATGGTCATGTAGTTTTACAAATCAATTTTCCCTAGTGAAATGTAACTAATTCATCCGAGCCCCCCCAAAACCACAAAAAATAATTTTGAAGGGATTTTAAAATGGAAAAAGTGCAGTTAGAAAGAAAATAACAATTAGAAAAAAAAAACATAATAAAAGATAACGCAAAAGAAATAAACTGGTTTTACTGACTTATTTACTTTAAAGATGAGACGTCTGTGTAGATAGGTAGACCTGCAGTATCCTCTTGCAAGATATATTTGCAGAAACAGATATGGGTCAGTCTGTTACACTTAAAGTGCCACTTCAGCTGTAACAGATACATCCTACATGGTATTGTTCAAGGGGGCAAGAGAAACCAACTGCATTATTTTCGGCCTTTGAAAGTAAACAGAAACAAGAGGGTCACTACTCTGTTTGATGCTTCTACTAGTCAGAGAGTGAGAGGTCCTCTGTGTGACACTGCTTCGGTCTCCTCAAGGTGTTTCTTAAAAGATAGAAAGATAAATTAGGAAAGAGACTAGACTGAGAAGTGGGGGGAAATACTGAGGAGAGAGGAGAAAACTGCACAGCAAAGTGGTTTTCAATTCAAATTCTGAATTTGCTACAGGTGGGAGGGTGAGATTCATGCACTGAGGGACACCAATTATTTATTTAGAGTTGATTACAGTCATTAATATAGGATGGGAGGAGAGAAAGAGACAGAGGGAGAGATAAATGAGTGTCATTTGTCATCTCCATTAATCAACATGATCTCTGGAGTCAATGCTGTGGGATAGAGGGAAGATGAAATGGTGGCAACGCAGATGAAAAGCTGGGAAAAAGTTGGGCCACATATTTATACTGAATGTAAAACTTATCTAAAATAAAACTACCCACACTGTGTAATCCAATTACTACTATTGCATGCCCAGATAATTACCTCATCCTATAACACATTCAGTATAAGTAAGCAGCCTTTCTCAGTAAAGAAAACTGAATTCCATCCCATATTGTAGAAGGGAAGTGGACTCTGTTTGTGTGTCTTGGGCATCACACAAAATCCAGAAAGAGCTGACGGCTGCTGTTT
Organism: Apogon hyalosoma; assembly: GCA_037367295.1. Classification (NCBI taxonomy): domain Eukaryota; kingdom Metazoa; phylum Chordata; class Actinopteri; order Kurtiformes; family Apogonidae; genus Apogon; species Apogon hyalosoma. The sequence goes on along the minus strand of JAPQRP010000001.1, from coordinate 14,843,266 downwards.
GGCATACTTGTGTATTTTTGGTCAAGGAAGAGACTAGTGCAAAACGGCAAGTTGATAGGACCAATATTTCAGAAGGTATTAGTAATTTTAGAATACAATAGCCTCTCAAAGGCCAATCACATTTCTATGCCCAGAATCATAGAATCATCATTGAACTGGGTTACCTACAAACAGATAAACAATAGGGCCACATTACCATGGTGTCAGATTTCATGTGCAGAAACAGACATGCCAGCTGAGAGGTTATTCAACTGAAAATGCCAGTGGAATTTACCACCATGGATCAGTGTGCTAGTTTAAATTTGATTTCATTATGTTTTCTTTCCCTTTTTTTCACACGTCTGAAAATTGATAGGTTTTCCTCTTTACAGAGCTGAAAAGCCAAGTGTTTTCACCCAAAGGGACCACTTTATAAATTCCATTCATGGGGCTGGTTAGCTCTCAAAGGGAGCTGAACAACAAGCTGCAAATTGATGAATGTTACTAACTTATTAACTCAAGCTACAGGAAAGCCCATGTAGCCTAAGACACACTTGTGCATTGTATATTATATGTATGATAATGAAATAAAGGGGAAATATCCATTAACATGCAAAGAAGTCAAACTGGAATGAGTCTCTCTTCTTGAAAAAGTTGAAACACTTGTAGCTTGGGGTATATATCTGATCTTTAAGGCTTTGTAGTGACTTACATGCCTCTGTGAACATAATTATAGTAATATCCTGAAGTCATGGCAAATACAAGCTGCAGGAGATAATAATCTTGCATTAAAATGAGTTAGTGAGCTTTAACACAGACATTTTATTAATTGACCTTTTACAATTGCAATAAAGGCTTACTGCTAACTTACAGTGCCTGCTTTTACGCAGTGTAAGGCTCACATTAAATGGTTTTGCACAGCATAGATGATATCTGAGTTAACGCGCTACATGAATGTTACTTGCACTCTTTCATTTGTTTGCAACTTGCAATTATGGCGATTTATAAATGTTAACATATTCCAGTGTTTGTTTGTTATTGACTGTCCCTCTGGATAATGGCATCGTTCATGTGCCTAAAATGTAAATGTAACATGGCAATTCTACCTAAGGGGTTGTAGCGGTGTTCAAAATTGGATGCAGATCTGGCAGGGAGCTTGGGTATTCAACTCATCCTTTTATTCAAAATGCATAGAAATGCTTTCTCTTGAAAATGCCTGCAGGAACACTGTGTCACTGTTCTGACCTTGTGGCAAATTTGGTGTGCTTTGCATTATTCATGCTTTTAAAAGAGAAAATTTAGCCTGCATAAACGGTGTCAAATTCTGTAAACCTCTGTTAGTTGATCAAGTTTGGTGTTAGCGAAGCTGGGATACTGACACCCAGTATAACCACAGACCTCCAGAACAAGTACTTTATGAGGGTATTTTAACAATCAAGAGTCATGTAATGACATCTTTATTACTTCCAGAGTGAGTGATTTTATGCAAATGTAAAGTTGGAAGGTAAGAGAGACTTGACAGTACATTGTTGTTTTATAGCAAATAATAAAACAAACGTGCTCTGCCATCCTTGCAGTAAACATTCCAAACCCATAAACACCTAAAGTTTTCCTCATTGCCTGAAGGCGACACTATTCTTATTTTACTTACGTCACGGTGAAGCATTTTTCTGCTGATTTAATGTCCTAGTATTAAACACAGGCAAAACAGATGGTTACTGTTCACCCTCCTACAACTTCTTTCAATGCATAAATGCTAAAATCTCACCTCATAGTTTCCACAATATTCTGTACATGATGTGCTTGTTCTAGCACGGACAACATTTCACAGTGTGTGGAATAGAATGCAGCTGCTGAGGGTAAACATTTTCGTAGTTACTGCAGTGTTTACTACAACTCTAATGTCTGTGACAAAGGCCTATTGAAGGGTGCATTTAGTTCCAGTTCGAGTGAACAAGACAAGACTTTTCTCTTGTCCATGACTGTATCAATTGTGTTATCAAGTTGCAACAGCAAACTGACAACCAATGACACAATATTAATTGATATATTAACATTTGTCACATAGATAATCTAATAACAATACAAAAATTATAACTTCAATTTAATAAAAAAAAAGAAACACTGAAAAAATTTAATTAAGACCTGAAATTATGAAATTATGTGGAAATTCCAACTTTTATCCAAAACAACATAGAAAACATATCAAATGTTTTGAGTTTGATGTCAGTACCATGTTTATGTATGTGTCCCATGTCCATTTTGGGACAGGGACAGCGATACTATGTAGCATCTCCTCGTCTTTTAACAGTAGTCCATAAGTGCCTATGAGCCGAACTTTTGGGAGAGAAATATTGTTGTATTTTGTTAAAAAGATTCTTGCCGCTCAACAGCCGTGGGTCTTTTTCTTTGAATTTTTCATTTCATGATGTGCCAAATATTTTCAGTTGGTGAAAAGTCTGGACTGCAGGCCAGTTCTACACCTGGACTTTAGTACACAGCCATGCTAATAGATGCAACATGTGGTTTAGTACTGTCTTGGTGAAGGATGCAAATATGCCTTCGCTGAAAAAGACACTGTCTGGGTGGGAGCATATGTTACTCTGAAATCTATATACTGTATACCTTTCACTCTTGATGATGCCTTTCCACATGTGCAAACTGACCATTCCATTGGCACTAATGCACCCCATACCATCAGAGATAAAACAAGCTGGATTGTCCCCTTCCTCTTCAGTCCAGAGGACATGGTGTCAATGGAGTTATTAAATAATTTCAAATTTCCATTCATCTGACCTCAGAACAGTTTTCCTCTTTGCCTCAGTTGATTATAAATGAGCTTTAGCCCAGAGAAGACAGTGACGTTTCTGGATCATGGTCACGTATGGCTTCTTCTTTGCATGATCGAGCTTTAACCTGCATTTGTGGATGGCACAGTGAACTGTGTTCACAGACACTGGTTCCTGGAAGTATTCCTGAGCCCATGCAGTGATTTCCATCACAGAATCATGCCTGGTTTTAATGCAGTGTCACCTGATGGGTCCAGAGACTATGGGTTATCCAATACTGATTGTTGACCTTGTCTGACAGAGCATAACATTCTTTGATTCTTATGTGTTGTAGATGATGAGTTATTCATAGACTTTGCTGTTATAGATGTTTTTTTTTTTTTACAGATTGGTAAATGAAAATGGTGTTTTCTCAGTTTAAACATTTGATATGTTTTCTGTGTTGTATTGTCAAGAGAGTATGGGTTTATGAGATTTGAAAATCATTGCAACTTTTTTGGAATTGGCTTTGTAGTATCTTATTAGATTACATGAAATTTTAAGCATTTTTTTATTCTATTTGTCTGTAATACCAGCAGGACAGGGTGTGCTTTCATGCTTCAAGTACAATATGCCTTTCATTTTACTGTCGTGTCCAACCACCAGGCAGCAGTATGAAGTCCTAGAGCTCACTGGTGCAGATGGATGACTACATATGGTCCGTTTAATCAGTTCTTTAGGGCAACACATATCCTAACACACGAACAAGTGATGAAAATAATGTTTGCCATATTGCAGCCAAAATAGTATGCAGACAATTAACTTTTGTGCAATTGAAGCACAATCATGAGGATAAATGGCAACAATGGCAGTAAATCCATGCCTTTATTGAGTCGTTGATGGCTCCTTAAGTACATTCCAGTTTGTAAATGCTCAGCTCTATGTATTTTTAATTGCCTCATTAAAACACTTGATTTGATCATAGAACACTACATTTAAAATGAGGAAGACGTGCTGTCTGAACTTCCATGATTGGATGAGTGTGAGGCGGAGTTCATAACATAGCAGTGTTTCTAAGCCAGTCAAATCAAGCTAGAAAGATCTCACTCCAGCTGAAAACGTGATCGCTGCAAAAAATGATTGTTATGTACATCATTTGTTTCTCAGAGGGGGATTTTGCCAAGATGTAGATTCATAATTAGACTGTTTGTAATGGAACAATTGAATTTTATGCAAGGCTTTGCAACTGCTACTCTGCGCACTAATCAGAAACCAATTTTAGCCGACAGTCACACTGTTTAAACACTACAGCAATGCCATGTTTCTGTGAAAGCAAAATATAATTTAATTCTTTATATTATTACATTTATGCAGCTTTAAATCCATAAAACCCCTCATAAAGATTCTTAAGTACAACATGAGGATGATGTGACTTTCTCTGGGGAAGTTTTCCTCACTTTCACCACAAATCATTAACCATCTATTACTTTTTATAGTCACTGCATTCAATCGTATAATTTTTGGTTTGATAATACAGTTTTTGCGCTACATCAGCCAAATGCCGGAGAAATGAGGTGAGATATTCCACTAAGATAAAGGGAAGCATAATTAGTGTAAGAAGGTAAAGATAATGAAGTGATAAATGTAGGCCTGAGTAGTTTGGAAAAGGTAACAAGGTCAGCAGAGAATTCATTGGCTTATTAAAAGATGGGTCCATGCATGATTAAAAAAGGGAGGGAAAGGTAAAAATGACACAACAGAACAGAAAACGAGACGAGAGATAGCAAGTGAAAGAGGAGGAGAAGAGCAAGGGGAAGACAAAAGACAAGTGTTTGAATGTTGAGTGAAGAGTGAAAAAATGACAGTGCTGATAGCCGCTTTTAAAGTGAGGAGGCTTTTTTTTAATTTGTGTTTTTATTGCATGATATGAGTGAATAACCCTTTCACAGACACACAATCACTTACCTAAATGTGGCTTCACAAACATTCACATGCAGATACGCCCACGCACTTACATCCTTGGTCTTTCTGAAATACATTTGCCATTCACGGCTACACTTCTTTTTAACTGCCCTCATTAAATACCACACACACACACACATATATGTTGGCCATGAGTGCTACCGATACCTCTCCATTACAGACAGAAAGAGCATTCATTATTAGCAGCATGCACTTAGAAAAACAAAGTCAATGATAGGCGCAGCATAAACACATGCCTAAAGCAGTAATGGCTGTCAACTTTGTTTATACAAATACAAACAGGTAAATAGAGAAAGAATGGGAAATAAACCAATAATAATCGATCTGGCTATTTTAATTACATTTTGAAGGCTTTCCTTTGTCATTCTATTCTTCAAGAGCACAGCTGTATGTGTATCAGAATTTCCTCACATCACGAACTGAGGCAGTCATGAAAAGAGCCAACCAATAAATATTAGTCTTTACACATAATCATGTAAAATTTAAAAAACATTTGGGCTACTGTATGTTAGTGTCACGGTCATACAGGACATTATGGATCATGATAGATCCATGATAGATGCCATGTCAACATAGTGCTTTAATTCTATCAATTAACAAAATTCATCCAGGACTATTATGTATTCAACTCAAAGTGCAGCTCTCTAGAGTTAACAGCTTAGGATTAATTTGGGCTGGGCCAAATTGTGATCAGCTGGTTGAGGACATGCTTAAAGTCTCTGAATGGATGGGTTGTAGAATGTTTCTCCATCCAGTCTGGGTGATATAAATGATAAGCACGGCGAATGATTTCATTTAGATGTTTCTGAAGTGGAAACCACGCTCCAGGGGGCTTCAACCCAAACGCGGTCATGATTACTGTTAGTTTGAGAGACTGTCACAACCCACAAGCCCAAGATTAAGGGCTGGATCTACTAAAGGTTTGCGTGTATTAAAACGTGTGCAAATTCATTGCGCATGCAAAAAAATGTACAAACTGATTTACTAACAGTGCGCACTAAGGGCTGCATCTTTCAAAGGTGCAAAAAAGCATATTTGCATCTTGTTAGTACTTTTGACACAATAAATATGCAATATGGTACGTTTACACACAATCGTGTGTGTAGTGGGAGGAGAAAATGTAAATATATTAATTTAGCACACGCAAAGTGATTTATTAAACTGGAAAGCAATTTTGCTGATAGAAAATGTGTCTATATTTAACACGTCTCAAAGAAGTGCAAACCGTTTGGATGCGTAATTGTGCACAAATGGCTGCGGTTATTGTCCAAGAAGGAGACATCAAAATGATTAAACGAGATGCAGAGAATGCATTTTTCACCCTCATGTGAACATTTTTGGAACGACGGAAGGACAAATAATTGAGATGCATGCACCCCCCCCCCACACACACACACACACACACTCTACAGGACTCTTTTCTACCTCTGATGATTGTGATTAAAAATACACATCGACATTAAGATACAGTGTGACAAAATTATGTGCGTCTGACAGTCATTCAGTCCAACAACCCCCACAGCCCCCCACCTGGTCATGCAATACCTTCTTTGACAAAACTCCTCCAACGTTACATTTCCGTGTATCTGGATCATTCAGCGCACTGTTACCATTAGTGCTGGCAGATCTCAGAGCAGTTTAGCGCACGCAAAATCCTCATTTAAATAGGGCGGTCTC
>JAPQRP010000001.1:14817993-14832013 GCA_037367295.1 Apogon hyalosoma | reverse complement strand
TGCATTAATGAACACAAGTGGTTGAACGGGACAGAGCAGCACAGTCAACAACCTGGAGGGGGCGGGGCATGAAGTGGCTCATTTGCATTTAAAGGCCCAGCGCTCAAAACCACCTTTCTGGTGTCATTACTCAGCAATAGGATTGAAGATGGAACTGCAGAGTTGAATTAATGAAGAATTCAAGCCCAAGCATAGCATTTACAGCTTATGTAGACCACAGGGAAATGTTTTAAAATGCATAATTACATTTTTTTTTTAAGCCATATATCACTCCTTTAACTCATCCTGATTGTAATCTCCAAATGACTCCTCCTCGTATTGATGTTATTAAATCAGTGCTCCCTTTGTGGTTAGTGATGACAACTACGCCAACCAAAAAAAAAAAAAAAAAAAAGCCACTAACATCACATCTTCTGTGAATAGTATTAAATAGGATCAAGCAATTTGATCCTGATTTAATAATGTTTAACACAATTTACAATTATGTTATGAATGCATAGCTAGTCAGCATCTATTATGATGCTGTCTCGACTGTGCTTGTATCTCAACATTGTCATCTACATTCTTTGGTGATGTAGTTTGGTTGTGGATAACCTTAAAGGAGCTAAATGTGGTCATTCTTCTTTAAAATATGAAAGTGTCATCAAAGTGCTTGTAAATAAATGAATAGGTCTGAAGCTCTGCAAAAGACACAAATGATTTAGACTGCAGAAATATGCACTGAATCTATAGTTTTCACACAGATGTTCAGGGAGATTTATGCAACCACCAGAGAGAGCAGTGAGTCACTTTGTGCCAAAGGAGAAAAGTGATGAGACAGGATAAGCTACCAATTTACAGAAAAAAAGTGATAAAGAAAGTGATAAAGTGCTAAAAAAACAAAAAACAAAACAAAAAACAAAAAAAAAACAAAAAAAAACACTGGACTCACAGATCTAAATTAAAAGAATGGAGTTCAATGCTGAAATCACAGCTCTTTTGGTGAGTTTGATTATTAAGATTTCATTATGAAGAGCCACTGTTTGTGTGACAGTTCTGTCCTTGTTCGGATGATTAAACATAGATCTTTAATGCAGTTACTCACAACCCAAACTGTAAAGAAAACAGAGCTAAGCTAACAGAGCTATAATGTATATGTGACTATTAGCTGTCAAAATAACAGCTGTGAGTTTTTGTTTTAAATAGAAACCTTGATGACATTATGATACAGACACACTAAGTTTTCACATTTTCTTCAGTGAGTGACACAGCCGGTGGAACTATAATGTTACTTCTACTCCTACTACACTCCTTTCTGTTTCTCATATTAGAGTATAACAACTCTTTGTGACATTATGCTTCTTGTTTTAAATACTAAGATGAAAATATGCAATTTATTGAAGTGAAACAAAATGTCTTTTGAACATTTAAGCTTGAATACATTATATGATTAAGAAAAACCCTCTACATTTTTGCCAATGTGCCTATTGTGGACTTTCCTGTGTGTTTTCCTCTTCACTAAGTATCTCTCTCATCCACCAAAGACCAGAAATGTGTTAACAGAGCTTCTATAATCTGGATCTCCATCTGGTGGTTCATCAAATACAAATATAAAATGACATGAAAAAACATAACCGAGAACTTGAGCTTTATCGTACTTGTTTAATTCCCCTGTAAGATGTATTCTATAAGACCCAGGGCCATTTCTCATATAGCCTAATGCAACCTTGAAATAACAATGAAGTCAAGAGAGCAGTGCATCTGCCAGCCTCTGTGAGATACTTTAATGAAAATAGATAGTGTTCAGTTTGGTAAACAGGTGAAGGTAAAGCCCATTTAGGAGCACAAGCATAAATGTGACTTACAGACTCTTGTTTGTTTGGAGACGTACTGGGCATTCGAGTGATGCATTTGCGGTGTATTTGTAGTGTGTTGTGTCTTTCTTACCCACGGTGAGCTGACCGGTAAGTTGTCCCTGATCATTTCTTGCATTGACAGTGACGTTCCTGTCCGACTGGAGGATCAATGGACTGTCCTAAGCAAAGGCGGGAGGAAAAAAAAAAAAAAAAATCAGGACAGGGAGCAGATAAACAGTTTGATTTACTGATTACTGTTTGAAATCGCAGCATGAAAAGCCACTCCAGATGATAGAAAGAGATGCAAATTATCCAGTAGTATATTTTTCCAGTAGTCTGACAAGCAAGTTCACGTATGCATATGCACTTTTACAGTTTGGATACTCCTGCTGCTGCCTCTCCCCTGTAACTTATGCTCTCACCTCTGTGGGTAGCAGTCAATACTGCATTAACCTGTATAACCAATACTCCCTCAGCCTATAGCAGCCTTCACACTTCACACTTGACATCCTTTCCATTGCCGGTATGACATATCTGCACCTCATCTGCATAATTTATTCGAAGAGCATTCCCCCCTGTGAGTGTGTTTGCCTGTTTCCAGTTGTGTGTCTGCATGTGTGCATGATCTAAAAGGCAATTATTCTTAACCTAAATGAGCTAAATGCAACTGTGACCCTGACCTCTGAAATGCCCGTTTAAAGGCTGATTGCGCCACACTCTTTTAGATTCATTGTAAGTGTGTTGAAATGTAAACACCGTGTCTGGCTTTTTCATTAACTTCCAAACTCAGTCTAACATCTCACTGTCTCCGACTGTCTCCCTCAGCCCCTTCTGGGTCTCCTCGACTGCCGAACAACCCTCCAGCTTAAAACAACTTTTTCTTCTGTTGCCTTTTTTTCATTATATTTCTGTATTTACATCATTTTCTTTTAAATTCTCTTTCCCTTCATTGCTCCCTCTTTCTCTTTTCAGTCTCCCCTTTAAATTGCTTATTTGTTTTGGCGGCGTGAAATGAATGGCTCACAGGTGACCCAATTTCTCTGTTGATTTCCCCAAATTAATATCTTGCTGCATTCCGGTCTGAATTCCAAATGAGAATTGTGTTAAAATTGGAAACTCGTTGATCCGTTGAAATAGAAAAATCCTCTTGTTTCCCCCCCTCCTTCTTTACTCTCAGTCTCTTTCTCTTCCACCCATTCCCTCTCTGTTTTGCTAATTGTTATAGATGGATATTCATTGCTTTGGACTCTGATTGTGCAAGATGACACCAAATTTCTAATATGTCACACCTATTTTGCTCTATTTTGGCACAAATGATGACTCAGGTTAAGGATGGATCACACACACACAAACACCCACAACCACATAAAAAACAATACAAAATACAGCAATCTATGGAGACACACATGAAACATGAACAGACTCACACATGCACTGGTTCCAAATAACACAAGCAAACATTTAAGTAAGTGCTTAGGTCAATATACTTGACTTGCATACACACACACACACACACACACACACACACACACCTACACACACACCGCATCCACTCATACAGTCAGGTAACAAATTTGCCAAACAACAAATGGGAGCTCCACACAGTTTATTGTGCACTGTGTCTCTCATCTGTTTCCTAAAGAATGTATGCAGGATTAATTATTTTCAACGGGGCGTATGATAGGCTTCACTATATTATCTTTCCACTCTGTTTAAAGCAATGGGCGCTTTGTAAAGCATGACAGATATAATGTGCTCTGAATCATTCTAGCTCAATGGGTAGCGTGCATGAACAGGCGTGATCCCATTCTCTCCGTGCAAGACTGTCATTTAGAAGTGCAACCATAGATGGACAGTCTTTTCTGATTAAGGGCTCGTATGCAAATACATGGAAATAAGGACGGTAAATGACTACATATTGAACAACCGCTAATGTCTATTTATAAAACAGGTGACCAAAGCCAAACAATCGGAAAGGTTGTAGAGGTGCTTATTTGAAATGTATGAGCAGGTAACTATACAAACATGGCCTCTTCCATGCAAAAAAATGTTGATCATACCTGGGTGATACTATTATTAATGACCATGCATGACATATCTTAGCATCAGATCATCGGAGCAAACCAAATTTTACTCATGGCAATGTCAATAAAATCTTTCATAGGAAAATGGGCATTGTTTGAGTTATTTAAACTCATATTAGCACTCTGAAGAGTTCAGTTCCTCCTCTGTAATTCTGGTGGTTTTCCTCCTTCAAAACATGTGCATCATTATTAAATTAATCCAGAATTCACCCTTTAAAGTATATGATATACCTGCATCTCGTGGTGAAGCTGCAGGTTACAGACAGATGAATACACCTTGTCCCACTTACCTCCCTTACAGTGAAACATGCAGAACATGTGAAAAACAAATCTGATGACCATGAAAAGATGACAAACTGCATTTTACACCAATTATTTACATGTATTGATATGATTAGTGGATCAGCATGATATTTAACATTTTATATCAGGGAAGGATTTTGGTCGTCAGTGGATGTTTTGGTCTTTAATGGGTTAATACATGGACTTTGTAACATGGGGACTTTACAGATTTGTTTGTCCAGAACATCCTCCGATTGCTTGATTAATCTGTGATCTCATCCTTCTTAGACCACTTTTGCCAGGGTCTAGCTGCTGCAGACGATGATCATCCAACAAGATCTTCACTTTCAGTTTGGATCTTGTCAAAGTTGCTCAGATCCTTACGTTGTATATTTTCCTGTTTCCAACTCATCTAGTTTGAGGAATAAATGTTCACTTGCTACTCAATATATCCCACCCGCTCATGTGTGCCAATGTAATAAAAATAATCCACATTTATACCACTTCCTCTCTGTCAGTGGTCATAACACTATGGCAGGTTAATTTACTTCATAATCTAATGAAATCATACATGAAAAATGTTTTGATTAGTTTTAACTTGAATTACGTACCTGGTTTAGATTTAACAAAACAGACCTTTAAAAATGTAATTTGTCTTCAGGTAATTTCTGCTAGTTTATTTGGCTACAAATGCCACAATCACAAGACTATTAAAGGGAAAGGGATCAAATAACCATAAATCATTAGCCCCTTTTACACGGCACTTCTGTTACTGGAACATTTCGCCTTTATTCCAGAATGACGCCTGTGTAAACGAAATGGAGGGATCATTTGGTCCCACCTTTATCGTGGCTCTTTGACACCTCTGGAGGTAGTAACAGAACCTTGATAAAAGTGGAATCATGATTCTGGAACGCCATGTAAAAGGAACACCTCTCGTTCCACAACAACGGTGACCTTTTGATGACAGATTGTGTGTACGATCATCGTGCCGAGGGGATTTAAAAATGAGCGCAGGCCGTGTACAGTAAATGAATACATCAACACGACCAGAAAGATGTCGAGCTCGGAAGACGCCGAGATCCACAAGCTGTTGTCACTTCAGGCGGAGGACTCTATCCATGCTAACGTTTGTGGAACAGTGAAAGACGAGCCGACTACGGAGAGGTTAGCAACACCGCTATGCTCGGGGTAGTCTGACGCAGAGGTGATATGTCACACACACCGTCCCTTTGATTCCGGAACGCAGGTCCGCTGTGTAAAAGTCCAGCCTGTCTCACCTCTGTTACTCCTTTGGCTTGGTTGTGGAAATCGGTCAGTGGTGGAAAAAAGGCAGGATCACCATCTCACCTTTTTTCCAAGCTCTCTGTGTAAAAGTGACTAGCGTGTCCCAGCATATACATTGGATTTCTCTAACATTAAAGGCACATTTCATCCCACTGAATCCTTTAAAACCTAGGACTGTTTAAGCTACGATCGTCAATAGACCGCATGAAACAGTTCTTTGATGGTCTCTTGTTTTAATGCAAGGTAGATGTTGATTGCGCTTTAGGAAATTTTCTGAAAAGAGCTTTTTCTGGTGCAGAATGATATTGTTTCATCTTTAAATCTTTCAATTTAGACGCTCGTGCATATATCATCTTCACGATAGTTTGATGTTTGAAATCTAATCTCTGGATAAAACTACAGTCCGCATTGAGAACTGTGTCGTATAACATCTTCTTTGCTCTTGATATGCATTGAAACTGACACATACAACTAATTTATCACCATTTGCCATTTTTTAATCAGACGCACAAGTGCAATGACACTTATTCATGCCAGTTCATAACTACAGCTGCCCTTAGATGGTAATGATGAACACATACAGTTTTATATCGACTGCCAACAGCTTTTACTGTGGCCAATTTACAGCTTCCTCGCGATGATTACAGATGAGTCCACCACAGATAAGCTTCAACACCCACCAAAACCACATTTATACACAATAATTATGCATAAGCGTACTGATTAAACAATACAATGCGGAAGCACCCTACAGCATTTCTACATAAAACACATCATGCTTTTTTATTTCTACTTTATATGCATTAGAGTAATATAATTCAGGTCTGCAGACAGAAATATCCCCAGGCATCCACAGGGAGATGAGTGTGAGGGCTAACACACATAGAGTGTATTTAAAGCTGTTGCATTTTGAAAGACAAAACAACACAATTACAGCTTAACAAATGAATATTAATGAGCAACACCAAAGTATGTTGTAAAGTTCTGAACACTTTTTTAAGCAGATTTGAAGCCATTAAGTACATGGATTCATTTGCTCTGGTAGATGTAAGAGCTGTATTAGGTCAACTATTTTAGAGGTTACGTCCAAATGAACCCTAAAGATGAACTGGCAACACATCCAAGGTGTTCCCTGCCTTCACCTGTGGGAAGATGGGATAGGCTTCAGGACCCCCCACAATCCACACAAGGAATATTGTTTGTAGGATGGATGGATGGATGGATGGATGGATGGATGGATGGATATTTAATTAATTAATCAAAAAAGATGTTCATAAAAGTCGAAATTAAACAGAGAAAAGTGTAGAAAAAGTGAGTTTTTCAGCAAAATATATCGTTAAACGAGCTTAAAGGTGCAGTGTGTAAGATTTTTTATAGTGTTCTTTCCAAAAATCAATCTAATTATTGATTATTATTGAATAAAATAGTAAAATAAATTGTTCAATTACATCTAACTAAGAAAAACCCATTCAAATAATAATAATAATAATAATAATAACAATAATGATAATAATGGATTAGATTTATATAACGCTTTTCTATTAACACGTACATTGGATCCATTATTCATCCACTCACACATTCACACTCTAGTAGTGGTAAACTACATATGTATCCACAGCTGCCCTGAGGCAGACTGACAGAGTCGTAGCTGCCAATTCACGCCTACGGCCCCTCCGACCACCACCAAACATTCATACGCATCCATACACCAGTGTGAGTAGCAGCACTGGAGGCAAGTAGGGTGAAGTGTCTTGCCCAAGGACACAACAGCACATTACTGGGATTTGAACTGCCAACCCTTCAATTATTGGACAACCCGCTCTACCTCCTGAGCCATGGCCGCCCTGTATGTACATATGTACAAATGTACATAGTGCGGGTACTGCTTGCTGGGCGCCGCCATTATCAATGCCATTTTTTTCCCGTACATGAACCTACAGAGGACAAAAATCAAAGTAGTCACCTGCAGAATGGGGTGGGCTTCTCCATATCTTAAATCTTTTCATGTTCAATTCTTGAAGGGTTTTTTTTTTTTTACACTTACCTCGTCACTCGATGGAAGTTGCAACGTGGTCTCATAGACTTCTGTTTAACAACCACGGACCCCTGTCTTAAAATCTATAGTGGTATGACAGAATTGCCAAAAATTCCGTGATGGACCCACAGAAGTGATACCAATGCCAGTCAGTGACAGGCATCAGCTGTGGTCCACGCACGGATCCCCTAGTTCAAATATAACTGAATCTGGATCGCTCATCTTACATAGTCCACGCACGGTTATATTTGAATCAGGGGATCCATGCATGGACCACAGCTGATGCCTACTTACATTGGTATCACTTCTGTGGACCCATCACGGAATTTTCGGCAATTCTGTGATACCAGCACAGATTTTGAGGTACAGGTCTGTGGTCATTACATGTCATTACATGGAATTCTGTGAGACCAGGCTGATGGAGGTGATGACAGAGAAGTTGAGGTGCTTTTGTCAGGTTGTGGAAACAAAGTATTCAAAAATCGCGAAAGATAGAGCCAAGGCTTTTTGTCCAAAAGTGCCAGCCATTAGTTAAGTGCAACATTCACATCACAATCATGCTGTCTTTGCATTGATTCAGATATTTGCTGCCACCTACAGTACGGGAGATCTACACTGTACCTTTAAAAACAGGCATCTACAACCACCATCATTTGTCAGACTATTTGGCTTCTACTGATGAATCAAAGTTGCAACAATTGACAATGTTTTAATGCTCATGTCTAAATAAGACACATCTGGTGAAAGGTGAAAATTATTCAACAGCATTTATGGGATTAATGGGCCAAAAGTTATAAGATAGTAGATTTTTTTTTTTTTTGGCTTTTTTTTTTAGGGTTATACTAGACAAGTAGGCTAAAATGAGTGCATGTGTGTCCTGAGACCAAACTGTGTGAATCCCAGAAAAAATAAATAGTTAAGGAAGGCCTAATCATTTAGAAAGGATATGCAAAGCATGTACATGCTGTTATCAGACAATCACGCTGTAGCGCAATTACAGTAGCAGGAATTACACTGGTGTATATAATTGCAAAAATAAAAACATTAGATGGGCACACATGATAATTGCTCACATGTTTATATAGATCATTTGTGATGTCTGGATGCTGAATCACGTCAATGTTCATCTCCTCTCTCCTGCTCTCTACATTGTCCCTCTGGCTTTTGTGTTTAGTCTCTGCCTCATAAATCTCCCCTCATCGTGTGAAATGTGCACTGAGGCACAAATAAATACACTAAAGGCACACGCATCATGCTCTCTCTTGTGAGCTGACACAACATACACTGCAGCACCATTAATTCAGTTAATAGTTTAATTTTGCTTTGATTATAAATACAGGCACGAGGCTGCCAGCCTGAGGTAGCCAATGTAATTAGTCAGGTAATAATAAGCTGTGGAGCGGGGGCTCATTGTCAGCCTCCAGCCACCAGTACAGATGGGTCCTAATAGAAGCTTTCAGCTCGCCTGTCTCACTGGCTTGTCTCTCTAGCTGCCCGTCAGTAAATAGGTATGGACTCGAGGCTCATAAGAGTTGTGATTGGCTATTTTTGTTTAGTCATCACTCTAATAACAGCTTTTAGCTCTCTGTCTCTGCAGACTTCATACAGTATCCAGCTCACATGAACAGTTCACTGGCCTCATACCACACACAGTACATTCGGTTGATTCATTTTTGCCATCAACTTAATAACACCTTTTAGCTCACCTGACATCTTTGCGATTACCTGTCTCTCTAACAGACTGTCTATCTGCTTATGTACAAACATTTCATTTTGGGAATAGTAGGTCAAAGTTCACATTTTTTATGAATTTTTAAAATATTTTTTTCCCCTCATTCACTTATAATGGGTGCAATTTCAAATGTCTGTAGCAGGAAAATTATTGGTTGAATTCATGCCAAATTGGGTTTATACATTGCCAGTGACACAGAATAGATATCATTACATTTTAAGGAAAGTAGGTCAAAGTTCAAATTTTTTATGAATTTTTTAAAATCTTTTTTACCCTCCTAATTGCTTATAATGGGGAAAATTTCAAATGTCTATAAAAACATACATTTAGTTTCAGTGTACTTCAAACTTGGCACATATAGAGAGGCAGTTGATATGCTGACATCAGCTGGATCGATGCCAAAATAAGCTACGATACGTGCGAGGGGCGGGGTTTGTTGTGCCTGGCACCACTTGTTTCTCGCTATTTTCAGCACTTCTATCACTATATCACAGTATTAACAGCTTGGATGGGACTTCCAGCACTGACAAAATGGTGTAGGGCTGCAATATGTGTTAATTTGATCAACAAACCATTTTCAGTATCATTTAATCAATGACATTTGTAGCGAAGAATGAAAACACAACAAAAATGTTTCAGTAGTTTGGAGAGATCCAATCAAATGCACAAACCTGAATCTATCTGCAAGGACGTATTATATTATTTTATTTTATTATTATTTTATTTATTATATTAACTATATAAGTACATACATGTCTTTTAAAATATGGAGTGCTATTATGTGGGGAAAAGAGAGCAGACATTTGCATATTTAAACTGTGTGTGTTCTTGAAGCAATATATACACAAGTCACTCCAAAATTTAAGAACAGTCAACAATATGGCTGCCAACTCACACAACTGAGACTTTTTACATGCTTTCACACCATAACTGATCATGCCACGATGAAAAACAGAAATACTAACAGCAAATGGACAGATGGAGTAGACAACGGTATGGCAACAACACAGCACTGAGTTATTCAGAGAAACACCGACATCTGTTTTATTGTGGGTCAGTCCTATGTATGCTGCCAACATCAGTCACTAGTTGTTCTTGCAGCAATACAGGGTCTTTCATTTTTCTTTTGAATTACTATGGTTACAGACATTCTTTGTGATGATACCCAAAGACAGATTTTCACTGTATGCAAAAATGACTGTAAATGTCAATATCGAAATCTAGAAATACAACATAATCTTAATTTTTGTAATTTATGTCATATATAGACAAATATTATGCATATATACTGGATTTATGACTAAACCTATTTGGTAAAATATTATAATAAAGGTTGTAACTAATGATTACTTTCAATTTAAATTATTCTGCATATTATTATTATTATTATTTTTATTATTATTATTATTATTATTAGGTCATTTAGTAAAATACCTGTTAGACAGTCTCTTCCAGCAGCACGATCAATGCACCGGAAGCCGAAATCAAGGGGAAAAAATAGCAGAATTCCTCTAGGAGTTCTTTATCTTGGTCCAAAAAAAAAAAAAAAAAAAAAAAAATACATTTCTAATTCAGGACTGATGGTAAAAACTGGTGACAGTTCTGTAACTACTTGGTTATAGAGACAGTACACTGAAAGTGCTAAAAACTTGGCATGCAGATCGTGTTCTAAACAGAGGAAGAACTGAAATTGCAAATTTGGGGAACTTCAGAACCTTCCAGAACTGTTAGGTATGCAATGGTGCTATGCCAAATTTCAAGCACCTGTTGTATCACAGAGTGTGCTTTCTTGCCAAACTGTTGGCTAATTACAGTATGTGTCTGTCTTAAGTGCTCACATATCTGAGGAAGGGGAGCAATGAACACTTCATGGTTTCTGTTGTGATGAATGCATGTGTGAGTAAACCAGACTTGATTTCACCTTGAATCATCCAGTCTTACTACAATGAAGGACAACAAATCACGAGTTACCCTGGCATGAGCAAATTAACTTTGGAGTAGCTGTAGTGCAAATCTTTTTAGCATAAAAGTACAATGTTGATGCCAGTGAGAAAAAAAATGTTTGGAGTGTTTTTATATCTCAAAATAGACTAAATAAACATGATCTGAATAAATATTATTTTTATTTTTGGAAGTTTTTGGGGTTTGTTGCCTGTAGGCAACATTGTACCATTATATATATATATATATATATATATATATATAAAGAGAGAGAGAGAGAGAGAGAGATTTTTTTTTCAATTTGAACATTGATTATTTAATCAGCACATGCAAAAATATTCAAAAATATCTGGAAGTCACAATTCATGGAATTTTAAATTCAAAAGCATTTTGAAAACATTGTACCATTTAGGAACAACCCACTGAAATAAACATGTAAAGTGTAACTAAATCTAACTAAACCACTTATCTCAACAAAGATCACAACCATTTGAAAAACAAGTGTCACATTCTAGTGTTTGATCATCACTGCTTCATTTGAGTGTATGTTTTCGGTCAGTCCCCTGTGTCTTTCCTGATGTGTTGCCATCACTTGTGCTAATGCTGCTCAATGTTTATGTCACAGGTAAGTGACGCAGTTTGTGCACTGCACTTTCACATACCCTTACATCCAGGGTATTTGCACCTGCCCTATTTTCTCCACCCAAATAGGCCAGTGGTCAGATGCTAATGGCAGAGGTGAATGTTGCTATGGTAATTCCATAATGGTTCATTGTTGCCTAAAGGCAACATGTGCAATTTTCCATGATGGTACGTTGTTGCCTTTTAATAAGTTCCCACTATTTAATTAGCAAATAAATTGCATGAAACTATCAAAACACAAAGTTTACTCACCTATTAGTGTGAAGATATTTTTTTCCAGGTGGAAAAAGGCCAGGAAATAATGTTTTGAAAATGTTTCTTTGCAGCATGATAGCAGAGCTGTGTCCTTAGAAAAATCATGCCTAAAAGGATTTCAAACTGGCTTCCTGAAGGTCATTTGACAAATTAAAGCATTTTTATTGGTTTCTTATGGTTTTCCCTCTTTTTCAGAGTACTGCATCATTTAAAGGGATACATTGTGGAGATGTGACAGGCCAAAAATAGGTTTGTTGCCTGAGGGCAACATGATGCCATAGAGGGTTTTAATAAACAAGGTCATGGGCTACAGTACATTACAGTCAGGAGTAACTGAACTTGGAGATTTGTTCTTTTAAACTGAGCCATTTTATTACTGTACTAATGTCTTAGTACAGTTACGATACCTTCATGTAAAAAATACACAGACCATCTGTAGAAACTGTGTATAATCTGACAATTATAGAAAAACAGTTACTATCTTGTTCCAACTAGTTGGAACATTTATATTTTCATGTCATATTTTAAAGCATATCTGGATAAATGAGGTGTGTTATATCTGTGGTTAAGCATATTTATACTGACTAAAATTGTTACATTGACTGAAACTCCATGAGAAAATCACAAGATAGTTATTATTTAAGTAAACATAACTGTGTCAGTGAGCCACAAACAGCTTGTGTCCTATCACACAAGCATTTTATTCTGATTTGTTTATTTTTATTAAATAAATAAATGAACCAAGTGCAGAATCTGACAGAAAGCCTGCCTGCGTGACCTCCAAAATCCCTACATTTCGTCTTCTTGTGTAGTACGATGTGTCAGCGTATGCTGTGTGTGTCTGACTGTGTTTCACTTTATGCATGGGGTGAAAGCACAGTAAGCTTTATTTATGTTTTTACCACAAGCACAGGTGTGTGCTATTTGCAAGTCTCTAGACGCCAACCTAAAACAACTGAAACCATTAATCTGAATCTCCTGCTAGATGAAAAATAATTTGCTGTCTTTTTCACCTTCCCGGCGATCTTTCTGTGACTTATCTACAAATTCATAGCCTTGTGCTGTAGCATTAAGTCCTTAAAAAACCTGCTATCTCAATTATTTAATTCTTTGAACAGTAATTGAACAGTAAATCCAAAAAAGGGGAAACAATGTCCTCTATCTGGACTCAAACCACTTATATTAATTGTACAGTGTTGAGATTGGGAGACTGTTTGACCACTGCTTCTTTACCAGAGGGGGGTGTAAGGTGCGAACGGATCTAAAGAGAGGGGAATTTAAGGACAGAGGAGTGGGGTGTTGGGCTCGGGGGTCAAAACAAAAAAAAAAAAAGGTTGATTAAGGTGACATAGAAACAACAGCGGTATGGAAGAAGAGAGGCAGAGGGTGGCAAAGGGAAGAAGAAGAAAAAAGTAAGCAGGGACCTCCCAGCTTCATGCTTGCAGAGTGATAAATCTCCAAACGCAGGAAAGGAAAAGGGGAAAGAGCAGGAAGATAGAGATGGAAAGCAAAGGAAGGTAAACCACAGAGCATTTGTTTTAAAGATAGACACACCAAATAGATCTATAAACAGAAGTCACTATGTCAGCCCACTGCCTTCTGCTCCTCCACGATAATGTATGGTTCTTAAGGGACCAGTCAACAAAGTCACATAGCCTGAAGGGGGGAAAAAAGAAGTCAGATAACCAACCTTTACTTTTGAGATCCAACGTAGTTTTTGACATCACCTATCAAATGCCATTTTCACACTTTTCATTTGAAATGAAAAAGTATTTGAAGGGGTTATATGTAGTATTTCCACTATTGTATATACAGGGTGTCCCAAAAAAAAAAGTATAATGTATACACCATCCATCCATCCATCCATCCATCCATCCATCCATCCATCCATCCATCCATCCATCCATCATCCATCCATCCATCC
>JAPQRP010000001.1:14765997-14801085 GCA_037367295.1 Apogon hyalosoma | reverse complement strand
TATTGCTAAGCTAATTGCTATTCGGGCATGGGGATATTACCAGGACAGTGCTGCAGATGTCCACTAGTACTAAATCGGGTTGAAATAAGAGTACAATAAGCTGCAAATTTATGATTTGTCTTATTTATTTTTCATGTATATTTTATTTATTTGTTATGTATAAATTTGGTCTGGTCAAAAGTTAATAAGGTGCTGCTCTAGTCAAGAGAGCTACGCACACAGAGATGGCTGGCTCATGTATTGGCTCATGTATTGTGCAGATCAAATTCAACAAGCCAAACTTAGAGTCTGGTCCATCAGTAAGTGTGCAACATTAGCCCATAGACTGCTCATTCTTTATCGGACATGGTGATTACATTAAACATATGCACTTACACACTTAAGTAAATTCATACCTCTAGCTGCAGACAGAAAATTCTCAGTCATGACTGTCCCTTTAGCTGATATAGGCCCTCATTTTCCCATTGATGCTATCACTGAAACTAGCTGTGGGCTAAACGATACATTTGTCTGTACAAAGCTATCTGCCTGCTTGATCACTATGCCAATTACTCACAGAAACCAGGACTGGGAGGGTGAAACCTCAGCTCCTCACGATTCACACTCCTTCTCTTTGCTTTAAATTGTGGCTGTCATAGTTGTTATAGTTGGTACAGAGGGGTTGGAAAAACAGTGCTGCGTCGAGCTCAAAGTATAAAGCAACTTTGCCTATAGGTAATAAAGTCTAAAATAAAACCACACTTAAGGAGGAACCCTGCCAACTGTCAATGACCCTGAGTGTGTGTAGTTCACTAAATCAAAAGTTAAATGGAGTGCTGGCACACACCTGATGGCCTTGTGCTCAGTGGTTACTGCTGTCTTTATGCCAGCAATGCAGCATTTATGGATGTGGAAGGACTTTCTGCCCAGAGCCATGGCTGCTTACAGAGAAAGCAAAGGTATGTGTGAAAAGTCATATTGTTTATTTAAGAGGGGGCGGGGGGTAGAGACAGGCATATCATCTCATGACCATTTGTAATATGCTGCATTGTGATACCTAGAAGCAACACTGAATCTACAGCACGACTGTGGGTTGACAGATTAAGTTAAGTCTGACACTCATAGTATGCCAAAAGACATGTTAGGAAGGTCCAGGGTCATGGTGTTGGCTGATGCTTATGAAAATCACAAAGACGCAGGTAGAAGAGGTTTGACAAGGAAGTGATAAGCATACCGTGACGGATTCTGGAAGGAGCCAAATCCATTTGAATGAAAATGAGTATTATTGAAATTCTTACATTTAACAAGGTGTAACGCGGTATGGCCTTTTTCTTTAGTCAACTTCTATGATGAGGGGATTTGTTTTGGCTGTGCATGATGTGACCTCTAAATCAGCAGCTGGAGGGATGGACGGAATGATCTTTTTGGAGCAAGGGATTAATATTCTTATTCATTTTGTCTCGTTTCCTCTCTCCCCTCAAGGGCCAGTGTGACTTTCATTCTCCTGACATTCTGAAAAATGCTGTTAAATGTTAATGGAGACTATTTTTACATGGGTCGCGACCACGTCTGGAACACACGTACATACTGGACACTAATACGCTGGACACACAGAGACATTCAACTGCACACACAACCTGTCCAACTACACACCATCTACGCTACATTTTAAATAAAAAATGTATGACCATATCCCCCTTTCAGACGAAATGGTCAAATAATCCTCACACTGTCTGGCCCTGCTAACCTGCCCAAACTTCTCTCAGCCAAACTTTGCTTTTCTTCTTTCATTCCTATTGTCTTCTTATTATTACTTAACATCAGTGGTGACACTGACTTGTCATTTGACATCTTTTATAATGTTGAGGGGGACATTGAGGAATCTCAGATATCTGACAGGCCCTCTGCATGTGCCGGCACAGTGGCACTCTCCTCATCCACCATTCTCATTTATTATGCCCAGCAGTGTCATTTCAAGTCATTGCTTTCTGCAGGCTGGAGAAATTCTCCTCATGTAGTGAGTGCCACCCACTAAAGGTGACATGCTGTTTAATTCAAATATATTTCAGAATTGCTAGACTAGGAGATGCTGAATGTTGAGTGCTCCTTTGTTATAGACCGTTTTATTATTTCATTATTTAATTATGAAATATAATGGACTCTAAGAGAATAATATTTCAAAGTAGCTGAACAGGACTAACAAGAAGATCATATCAATTGGAACTTTATGATAATAACATAACTTGAAGAAGTGGAAATGGCAACAGCTTAGACCGAGACAACTTCCGAGAATACGTGAGACATGCACAGTCAGCCATTTATATAAGTGTAATATATTACAATTACTTATTAGAAATTACAATGATAGACAGAGCAGCAGTGGGGTCAGCTGAAAACAAATCACACAAAAATTAAATGCATGTTGTAAAAAATACATGGTTTTGGTCCAATAAATAAATAAATAAATAAATACCAACCTGGATTTAACTAAGCAAAAAAGGTTTGAGCTTTCCACTGGATGATTAATGTTTTTATATTATATGAATATATCAATATATTTCAGCTAGAAAGAAGTTCTTTAATCCTAACTGATGCAGTGAGTAGCTTTTCATTTCTTGCACAGCCATCATTTTGGTATGGAGCATAAATATCAGACACTGCCAGGATCCAGTGGCTTTATCTTGCTTGTGAAAGAGTTAGTCAGGGAGCATTAAATGGATTGGCCAACAGAGTCCAGGCCTTAACTCCGTTGGGAATCTTTGGGATGTGCTGGAGAGAACTTTACATAACAGTCCAACTCTCCCATCATCAATACAATACAATACATATACATCGTGGCCAAAAAAAATAAGCAAGTATGGATGTAAATAAATGTTGATAACTGGCAAAGTATAAGCATTTTGTGGCATAAACAATGCCACAGTGAATGTCCTGTAATCAAAGCTAAAGGCAATCCACTGAAATATTGGGACTTTTAAGTGGGACTTAAAAGGGAATGTATGTCACGCTAAGGCTACATCCAGACAAAAACGCTTGTGGTATTTTTCTTTTGCGGATTGTGAAAGTTTCACATCCATACACATATCGTTTCAAGGAATATCAACGTCCAGATCGAAATGGAAAAACTGGGTTAAAATGGGGTAATACATATGCCACACCTGTATCTGGCGCTGTACACAAACGCAGACAGAGCTGCAGGAGACACTTAAATTACAGAAGAATGCAGGGTCCGGGTCACCCATCTAGCAGGACACCGTGGTGGATTTCAAAGTATCTGACGCGTGTATCTGTTTATGCGTCTCTGCTGGTTGTCGAGTTGATACAGCATTACCAGGTTTTGTTGACGTAGTGCTAATAAACTTAGCAGCAACTGCAGCACAAACACAACTCTGTAATCCACCATTGTTGTTGTTGTTGTTACTGGACATTATGTCAGGGGTTTTCTTCTTCTGGTCACGTGGTATGATATCATTGTTTCCAAAAAGTGGTGTTTTACCTATCTACATGGCAACGCGACGGCAGCGTTGTGAGATTTTTCCACTCTGGGACGAAATACCGTTTCAGGGCGCCGTCAACGGCAATGTCATGTAGACGAAAGGCTGAAACGATATTAAACTTTTGCGGATTGACATAATTTCATCGTCGTGTGGATAGGCTCTCGGTCCCCGTAGTCTGAGCAGACTTAATTGCCACTGTCAACCATGAGTATGATCATGCAAATAGTAGTTCATCTTCATACTAAGAGATTTCAATAGTATAAAGTCTCTTTTGTGTGTGACTTATTCACACAGACTGATTTGCTGACAGTACAGTATATGCAACATGTAAGCTCCATCAGAGTTTTATTGGGGGGGTGCGCTCACGATGACAAAAAGACGTGTTTGTTCAAAAAAGGTTGAGCTTTTATTATTTTTTTACCTTAAAGTGCTAAGAGTATACTGTGGACATGAACAACATGCCACTCAGTACCCTAGATGCCCCCCTCCCTACACACAAGCACAGTGGCACCATAAAAACAGAAACAAAAATGAAATAAAAAGAAATGCTGTTAAACCTGCCAGCATCAGGTGAAAAGCAATTAAAATCTAGTGTGCGTGACAGCTGTAGGTGATATCCTGTGTTCTAGGACAAAGAGCCCTAGCAATTCAAACAAACAATTATCTACTATTATTCCTTCGAGAAAGTTCCATGGAGCAAACTACCCTGGGTAACATGCTATTAAAGTCAAACAACACCACACTGTAACAGTTCGACTTGCTACAGCGCAACAGTTTCACAGCAATAGCCATGGAATTACAGCCTATACGAAGGTCTGCATCCGTTCAGTTACATTTACCCCAGATTGTTTACGATGCTGCAAAGTCAAAATCAATAGGGCCTGCCAAGACGGGAACAGCCTAATGTTCCATTAGAACTCTCTGCTATTCAATTACAGCTCCAGAGTTGGAGAAGTTTCAGCTAGCTCAGGTCCCCAGAGGAGTAGAACAGGAGAAAGTATGAGGCAGAGAAAGGGAGTAATAAATCTAAAGCTGACAAACAGCAAAAATAAAGTTATGGCATCTTCCCACCATAACCCACCCCCCATGTTTTTCAGTCTTTCTTGAAGCTGCAGTACAGTGTTTGGATGACATGTTCAGTCAGTGTTGCTTTGAACGTTCTCATTGTGTTTCATGTGTTTATTACTGTTTTTCGATCTTTCCTGTCTCTGTTACACATTTAACTTCGCTTTACTGAGCTCCGCCTCCACGAAGATGCCTTCTTTTATACCTCACCTCATTCCCTCTGAATGCATAGATCTACCCTACATACACGGTGTGCCAAGGGTTTTTTTTCTCCCCAGGAAGTGAAAGCCTTATCTAGGCAGTCTATTGCACATAACTAGGGCTGTCTCCGGGGAACCAGCATCACTACAGGGGTAACGAAAGAACCAAAGTGGAGAGAAAACAGTAGAAAGAACGGCAACAAAAAGGAAGAAATGTCATGGACGGGGGGTTGGGGAAGAAAAGGACTTCTAAAAGCCAAAAAAGAGCCACATAAAGAAAAGTTGAGCAACAAAGATATAGAGGAACAGGAAGACAGCAGAATAAATGAAGTTTTCTTTGTGTCTCCTGTGGTGGTGATAGGTCGTCATGGGGTCCCTATGGGGACAATTATAGGGCCTAGTGGCAAGAGTCAGTGTTTGTGTGTAGGTGAATGTGTGCTCTCATGCATGTGTGTGTCAGTAAAGACAGGCCTTGGTGGGACTAGAGGCAAGAGGGTGAGATACAGTGAACATTGCATCAGTGGTGCGTTTTCAAATATACCAACATACCGTGAAATATCCTACAAAACCTGCTGCTCTGAAGATAATCCCACTGCCTTTAGCTTATAATGAAGTCATCTTCCAACTACAGGCACAGTTAAACATATACAGTATGCATATTCCTCATGTTTGCAGCTTTTACCACAAGACATAAAGAAAAAAAACTCACAAAATGCAGGAAAAAGGCAAACAAATAGCACAGATCTCTGGAAAGTCATACCACACCTGCCCACCAGGGGAAAATAAGCTTTTCTGCTCCCGGAGATTCATCAGCAGCTTGTTTGTGCACAGCACAGTGGATAACATGATCTCCAGCGTATAAATACAACACTTCTCCCCTATCATTTCTAGTCATGAAATGGTTTTCAGAAGCTGACTTGCTGCTGAGCATACAGCCATTTCTACCTGCATGTTGTCCTCTACCCGCTGCCTGATGTTTATGTCCTGTAGTTTGTTTTATTTCCATTAAACCTGCCAGTCTACTGATAAACCATAACTTTGAGATAAAATAGACTTTTGAGATGATCCAAGACTGTTAACACACACTCTTTTGTAGATTCCACCATGTTTCATGGAGGATATGTGAACCAATTTTTTTTCTGAGAGAATTCAATTGATTTGTTCCATATTGTGTTTGTTAGGAGCTCACATCGACAAAGCCATATCCTCTGGCTGTGGAAAAGTGAAGCCAGGAGATTGCCATTATGGCACTAGGGTAACTTAGCCTTGAGGGTGTTCAAGCATAAGGCTACCTGGCAGGAAATCTTTGAACGTCAGGTGAGGCAGGAAAACAGTGCACAGTCCATGCCCAGTGGCGGGTTCTTTTTGTTTTTTAGATTAAGGGGTTGTACTCAGGACTCTGATTAAGGAGACTGAGCTTCATGTACTGAAGGACAATTACTTTTAGATGCTTGTTATGACTTATTTTC
This sequence comes from Apogon hyalosoma, assembly GCA_037367295.1. Classification (NCBI taxonomy): domain Eukaryota; kingdom Metazoa; phylum Chordata; class Actinopteri; order Kurtiformes; family Apogonidae; genus Apogon; species Apogon hyalosoma. Next base: position 14,794,875 of record JAPQRP010000001.1, on the reverse strand, counting down.
AGTTTCATTCACAGTTTGATTAGAGTTAAGCCCCGATACATTTGGTTAGGTTTAGGAAAAGACCATGGTTTGGGTTCAAACCACAAGGCAAGGACCTGGGCTCCAAAATGAAGCCAGTGTGGAGGTATACAGTGGGACTTGGCTCCAAAAAGCCAAGGCTCCCACAGACTTACACTGAGCTTCTCTCAAAAAAAGTAAAATAAATAAATAAAAATTCCAGGTCTCACTGCATACTCCTTTGTTTGAAACCCCTTTTATTCTACTATTCCTGTTTTGTCATATGGTCAATTTTGGCTACAAAAAGCCAACATTCCACTGTCTTCAAAATAGGAGTTCAGGAAACAATGGATGATGTAAACGTTCCTTTGTCCACTAACTATATTTCACTTATGGTTGAACAACAGAAGTCTTTAAGCTCTGAAAGCAAACTTCGTCTACGTGCATTTGGACACTGTGACATTTTTATTTACTACCAAAGTTCACAGTGGAAAAGTATGATGTCTGCCTACTGCCAGCCAGATTAAACTCCTCCTACACATCTAAGCTAAATTTTGACAGTGATTTGTCATTTTAAGTGTCATACACCCCTTTACATATCATCAAAGAATTCATTAAAAACCATGCCAGAAACATGACAACCGTGATACACAGCAACTCTGATGAAATCTGTCTAAAAACACAGAAATCCCCTGTGGAAAAAATATGAGTAGTTGTATTTTTAGTTTGTCCTGAGTCCCTCTGACAAAAAAAAAAAACAAAAAACAAAAAACTGAGGATTCGGGATTTATGAACTATACTGAAATCAGCCAGCAGGGGCTGACAGAATGGATGTTGGCTTCAGTTGAGAGAGCTGCTGTGTCATCCATCTTTATATACAGTCCATGGTCAGGACACAGCTAACACAATGTGTCTGGTATCCACTAAGCCATGGCCTGTGATGTTGCTTCCAGGGCTGGCAGAGCTTTTGGCCTCTTACCCCTTTTATCCAATCGCCACACAGCGCTCCCTTCAAAGTTGCTCCTGTGTCTTTGAGAGCTTCCCTTGTGCCATGTATGCCTGTCCAGTACTTTGTTCTGCATTTCCGCGGTGCAATCCACTTCCAGCTGGTGATTATCACTATAGTGTTCCAGCTTCTCTCTCCTACAAACTGATAGGTATTTCTACTTTACCAACATGTTACCTTTTGCTACTGATATGCATGATTATACTAAATTACTCTACTAATAATACTAATTTCAGCTAACTGATCTATGGCTTCTGTGTTTTTAATCAGTGTCACATTACTATTCAGAATATTCACAAATATGCAGGTGTATAAAAGAGGTTAAACAAAATATAGAAACATGGAAAAAAAGCTAAACCAAATGTATTTGCAGCATAATGGCTTGTACTGTTGAGTCAGCTGACATGCACTCAAACTATACGTTGATATCATTTTACTTTTATGGCAGATGAAATCAAACAAGACCAGAATTAAACCAGTTGACCCTCTAGCAGATAAGTGGATGTTTTCATTTAAAAATGGGAAACATGAAGTGAATTGAAAAGCACAAAAATGTAAATACATGACAATATATGTCCTCATTTGACACTTCTGATCTCTTTATTTCCAACCAACATGCCTCCTTATCCCCCTTTCCTTCCCATCCACTCCAAAGATATCTTTTTCCGTCCTGCACCCTGCCTTTCCCCCTCCTTCCCACCCACCCAGTCTAATTTCTCCATGTGTTGTTGTTGTCATTAGTGTGGTTTATATGCTGCGTTCCGTATTTAGCTCTCTCTGGGAGTCACAATGTTCCATTTACTGCTCCCACAATGCACTGCTGGGGGATGGCCCCGATTAGGTAAAATCTATGAGTGTGTGTGTGTTTCTGAATAAGACATAATACAGCTGTGTGGGAGGGATGTCATATTTATCCTCTCCTCCATTTTCCTTCGTCTATTTATATAACGAAACTTGTTTCTCAAAATTTACATTCATGAGAGCTCAAATATTTTTCTTCCTTTTTCCAAGAAAAGTGCATATATAGTTTTACTACTGTCGACACCAAACTGTAATTCACTTATCGTCATGACATCAGTACCATGATCAGGGCTCTGATCAGTGTTGTAAAGGTGAACTTGCCTCATGTGTCGCATTTAGCTGTAGCATACCTATATCTTTTTCAATAATGTAGAGCAAAAATGAGTAATATATTATCCAGTGTAAGGCTTCTGTGAATGAACAGTCAGAAGTTAAGTCTTTGTGAGTACATAGTGCTGCTTTTTACACAGGCAGCTAAAACAAATAACCACTACACAGGTTTCATATACAGTAGGAGCATGATGAATAAATGACATAAAAGTCCAAAATATTATCTGTAGGTGAATACCAAAACACAGCCGGTGATGCACGTTTACAAGTTGCAATACTTGTTTTATAAAAGCTTCAAGTATACAGTATTTGTACATATGTCTTCCTCTGTCTGATGCCATGTATACGTGTATCTTGAAAAATTAACATTTTCTTATGCTTTTTACCTTTTCCAGCCAAAGTAAAGATTTTGGAAAACTCTATTTTTGTCCTTGCGTATATTCAGGGGGAAATGGCACTGAATTATAACTTTCTTTGTTTGATTTGAGTCATTGACTTCACAACGACAATGCTAATTAACTATAGATAAATTAATTTATTTATTTTAACTACTAAATTCATAATGCAATTTAAATATGATAATACTGTGGAAATATACACAAGGACATTTTCTCTATCCGTACCTCCTTAAATCATAATTGACCGGGACATGAATAATCCTCATCACGTCTTGATTTTATGACGAATTGTTCATTAATGCTCATGATTTCTACAAAAAAAATATCCAAATAGCAAAAATATGGAGAAACTAAGCCTCCTAATGATACTTAGCATTCCTATATATTTGCACAAGTAATGTATTTATGACTTGATCCGGTGGAGTTCCAGTGACTAGAATATGCTGTAAAGTCATTGCTAAACGGTGCTACAGAACTATGAAGCACCTTGAACAAAAAAGTTTAGACATATATTGCAATCTGAGGTGTCCAGAAGCAGAGATCAATAAACTAACGGGTGTAGAATTATTATGTGGTTATGACTAATGCTTTTGTGCTGTGCTGCTAGAAAAAGTGGACTCTCCAGTGAATACAGTATAAAGCAGATGATGAAGCAACTGTGTCCAAACCAAATGCCACATGCAACAAAATTAGACCCTCTTCTTCTTACACGCATTGAGCTACGTGATTCCGTTTTTTTTTTTGTTTTTTTTTTTTTTTTGCTGGGTTCTGTGTAAGTTCTTGAATGCCTCATTGATTCTGGGATTAATACAAACACAGAAAACCATACATGTTTGTAATGTCGTCTCCAAAATTCATTGACACACCACAGGTTATCTTTTACCTTTTCTCCCTGTGTTTCTGTTTAGTGTTTTCTCTTCATGCTGTCACAGAGTTCTCCTCATTCCTCTTTTAATTTTCCATCCCTGTCATTCTTCTCCACTTCTGAGTCACCCTCTGTGCTGCAGCCACGCAGAAGGACTCTTATCTCTTCCAGTTATCCGGGCCCAAGGGATCCTCTTTAGTTTGTTGAATGTGAGTGTTTGTGCCTTTTTTCACTGTTGTCTTGGCTAATGACATGGTAGTGTTTCAATGGGGTCTTAGTGTCTACGTCCATGTAATTAGGTTTCTGGTGTAGCTATAAGCCTTTATTCACAAGAGGCTAGGACAGTTTGCCAAAAGCTTTTGGAACCCAGACAGGAAGCTGTTCCATTATTGCTGCTTTATTTTTTTTTGTATGTTTCTATTTCTTTGGTATCCTCTGACAGGGTAATTTACTTCGCAGTTTATATAGGGAAACCTTGTTTATTATGCACATTTAATTATCTCCTTTAGCAGTGGTATTCAAACAGTGGGTCGTGGCCAACCAACAGACGTGCTGCAAAAGATGCTTGTACTGACAATATGTTAGAAAATAATGGGGGTTTTTTTTGGTAATACAAATCTACTTATATTTATATCTAAACATGGACAAAAAAAATCACAAATCAAACTGCAACAATTAATTCAGACGTGTTAACCAGCTGAAATTACTTCACTGCGGTGACACAAAAAATTACTTTCTGAAATGCTAAGGTGATGCGGGAAAGGACCATGTGGCAGTAAAACCTCCAAAGCATGTGGTATGCAAGTATGACCCACAATTCATTCAACTGTCATTCATAATGGCAGGCGTGATAATGAACAGAATATTAATTTAGCTCATTACAACTGAGAGTGGTATAACAGTAGTTAGTGCTAACAGTTAAATTGGGGTCATAAGGTTGAAAATCTTGGTCCTATAGGATTTTTATGACTCAGGTAAGTGTGCCGAGTGTTATAGAACAGGGTCAGTCTGGACTCATCAGACCACATGACCTTTTCCCATAGAAATACAGCCCAATCTTTTTGCTCTCTATCAAACTGATGGTTGTTTAAGAAAAGATGATCTACTTACTGCATCAGTTAAGGTTAAAGAAGCTGTTGTGGATGACTCATTTTTATCAACGCGGTACTTATATTCCCCAAAATGGAGTTTTGGGGAGATAATGGTTTTACCCCGAACACGGCTGCCGGATCCGCCGCCGATTCGTGTGAACGCTATAACTAGGATAGATTAGCTTGGATTTCTTCTCCCTTGATAACCAACATAGAGGACCCCTAGTGGAAGAACCCTATCAGGTTCAGCTTCTCTATGAGTATTAAAAGTCATCCAAATGGGGGTGCTTTAGTTGAAAATCTGTTTTTTGGACATAAATCAAGCAGTAATAGGCCAGTTGAGGTAAAATTTGGTTCATATTGATCGTCTTACAAATGTCCACTTTCTCGCTACCATCCAGAGATCATATGGTGTCATTTTCATTCACTAGGTGGAGTTTTGTGGGGAAAAATGGGTTCTCTGACCATTATTCTGCCACTATCAGGTCGACGTAGCTCAAACTGAGTTCATATCGACTGTCTAACAATTATCTTTCTTCATGCCACTACCTTGACTTTACATGATGTCATATTTTGACACTAGGTGGTGTGTTTTTTCCAAATGTTTGGGGGAGCAGAAGATTGGGAGGATTTTGGGGATATGCTCTTTCTGTCGGCCCCTGACAGCATAAGCCTCATTATCCAATGGAAGGATCTGAATTATTAGCCGAGTTAACTTCTTTTTTGGTTGAGCTGTGTTTATACTGTATGGATCGCTGTAATACTTAAACTTTAAGACATTACTGGTGATAGCGCAAATAAAAATTGGCCATTATGTAGAAATCTGTATTTTATACTTGGAAAAGCTCTTTTCATCACTTCTTGATGCAACGTCTCTTTAACTTCCCCAACATAATAATAGTATGTAGTGTAACTCTGTGTTGTGACATTTGTATTAAATTAAGGCTAGAGATGGGTGGGAGGACCTTCATCTTATTTGTTTGTTTGTTTGTTTTTTATTTATATTATTACTATTCTTTTCACCTTTTCTGATTACTTTGTTTCTGTTTTCTGCTTTTTTTAATCAAGTTATATAAAAAGTTGAAGAACTGACAACTAGATACAGAAATCGAGCATGTTATAGTTTTCATTTCCACCTATATGTGTCCTTATATCACTCTTTTCAAAACCACTGGTCTCACATGGAGGATATGGTTTTGCCTCATAAAACTGTTGATTTGTCAGTTACACAAGCTGTGGAAGTGCACATTTTCTCATTGAAATGTGGTAGGTTTAAGAGTACTTCAAGACTTTAGGAAAATGTTGTATAGTGACATGAAAAAACTGCAAAACTAGACCTCACTTGAGAAAGGTCTTAAGCAGACCTTTTTCAAGTGATAAAACAAGTACAAACACTCAAATGAAGCTTTTCAGAGCCTCATTTGATTCTGCAATAATGTGTGACTCTCTAGTTTATGGATGTCCCTGAACTAGTCCTGTCTCACATCAACACCTGTAGATTCAGATTCACTCATCACCTCCAACTAGGGATGCAAACAATTAATCAACTATCAATTAATAGTCGGTAAGAATTTGCTCAGTTAAATTAATTAATTGTCGGTTAATTGCCCTTTTCAGTGGCAAGGTTGGTGGTGTCGACAGTAGGGGGGGAGCACTGCCTAAATTACGCTTTATCACTGAAGTGTAATAACGGGGGGAGTCCACCTGTCCACACCTGTCCGAAGGCTTCCAGTTTGCCTGCGCTGCGACACCGCTGCCAGGACTGGGATTGCTGGTTATTGAACCGGATTGTGGCGTTGATGAGGTTTGTGGGAGCGGTGCACCCCCGCCTAAATACACGCACGTATGGCACATATTTTCCCTGGAGGCTGGACTAGTCAACAGTTTTCTGGACTATCTGGTCAGTGAGACAGAAGTTAAAACATCCTCCAGGCTCCTGATCTGGGTCACAGTGTATAAGGTGTGTCGGTCACCCCGGTGGACGTGGGAAAACAGTGCGGGGGTGGTGGTGGTGTGTGTGGGGGTGTTTACTGAAATCTCGCTCTATCGTGTCAGGTAGTGATGCAAAGTCAGAAATGCCCATTTCTTCTAAACTGCACCTTTTCGGATCAATTTATTTTATTGAATTTCTCTGCAGAATTTATTTAGTTCTGCTACATAAATGTTAGTGCCTGTTCTGTATCCAATGGTTCAATAAATCAATCATTAAGGAACACGATATGCTTTTTTCATGAAGTACATACATAATATTTAGCTTTTATGCTTATGGACCCTATTGAAAGAGAAATTAAGTTTCTCAGGAAAATTGCCGCTCATCAATTAATCGTTAATCAATCGATAAGGTCAACCAGCTAATGATTAATGGATCAGTCAATAGTTTGCATCCCTACCTTCGACACATCCTGTTTCTTATTTTGTAGTAGTGTTCAGAATCGTGCAGGGGGTGTAGCTCGACTGAGGTTTGATTGTACACGGGGTGTGTGTTCATGAACTTTAGCGACAAACAGAGTTTAAATTATTTTTACTGAGTTAAATTCCCTTCGCACAGACAGCAGACAAAGACATTCATGTTCAGGCAAGGAAGGGCTGTTTTCCCTGATGAAGTGATCCTACAAAAAAGCTCTGTTGGCTTAAAAGCAGACAAATCATTGTCATATGAAAAATAGATTACATACTGTATGAATCAGAATTATAGTTTAATAAAATTATTATGACAGTGCAGTAGATACTGTAGCACAGTCTGTTAGGAACATCTGATGTTGAGCAGACACCACTACACTAGGCCTTTTCCCCCATGCTGCTTCATCTCTCCTCTTATCTCTCTGTGGTTCATTGTTTTGCCCCCAACTTCCCTCTTTCTGTGGCGTCTCTTGTCCTCCACGAGCTTGGTGGATACTTCGGATTTTGCATGCCCCCACCCTTCGCCGCAGCACTTCACAGTAAAAGCACGGCAGCCGTCAGTATCAAAATAAGAGCGCTTGTTTAGAACGTGTGAGGACAGCCTGCTGCTCGCTTTCATGTAAAATGAGTTAAAAACAAAACAAAACCTTTTGTACCATATAGACAAAAACCCCACACCGCTTCCTCTAGATACAAAACCGTTTTCTGCTTAAAATAAACTAAAATAAAGAGAAGCAAATATTATTGCACATTCATTGTTGTTTTACTCTGTACAACTATTTAAGAAGCTTTAAAATACTTCTATAAAAGGATGTGGTGTTTTGTCAGTTATTTTCTCTCTGAAATGTTTACCAAGGTAAGGAGGGAAGAAATAGAGTCACGTTCAATTACAAAGATTTGCCTGATTTTTGCAGTTTTGTCCCATGGGAAATCATGCGTAATGAGACACGCTTCATGAAAATACCACTCATGTCTTCAAGTGATGAGCAGTAACTTCGGAGCAGGGAAATAGAAATAGACAGAATTTCTCTGACATAACAAACGGCACCGTATCTACTGTAAAGGACATAAAAAAAATGTACAAACACGTTGATAAGTTGTCATTTATAAATGATTTTTTATATTGTATTATCAGAGTAGTTTCAGTTAGAAGAAATGCTTCAAGTAGTGAATCAATGATCATAAGGCGTGTTTCAACTAACTGTATCACAAATGTGCACGAATTTATATTTGGCAAAAGTACATCCAAATTTCTACATGTTTCTAGCCACATGAAACAACCAAATTTTATGCAAATATGAAGCGTCATCATTGTCATCTTTTACCCATTAAAAGCAGAAATGACCATCATACCTGAGCCATTGACTGAGAAATTGATAGATGCAAGATCAGTTTATTTTCAGTCAGCTGACAAATGATGCTCCCAAACCAAATCAAAGTGAAGCAACATGCCGATCTGGATCACATGATGTTGTTTTTTAAATTCTTTCTCAGTTTGTCAAAGTCTTTGTCCAACATTTCTTTCTGTAGCTCTCCAGAGATGGTAGCATTTCAATCCTGTTTTCCAACAAATATGGTATTTCTGTTTCATGTATTAGATCAAGCGATTATTGTAGTTTCCTTAATGTTCCACACATGGACACGCAAATACGATTGTTCTCTACATCTGATTCCATTGTAATCATTCTGATTTATCTTTTGTGGATACGCTGAATTTTCCACCTTTATCCAATGTAAAAACGTTTTGCTATAGTTTGAAGTTTTTCAGTTTTCTATTCATATCCGCTCAGACTTTTAACCCGTGAAAAATGCAGATTGATGAAAATGTATGTATCGTAATAATAACCGATGCCTTTTCTTATTGCCGTAAATGCTATCTGATGTCAGGCTTTTATTTTGGTTGTTTCCATGCGGCTGGCGGTTACCATAAGATGTTTGTGTCTTTAGTGCGAATGTGACCCTGAGTGTTAAATACAGAGTTACAAACAGTGAGAGAAGGCAAACAGGGACAATGAAATGAAACCAAACTGTGTGACATGTCAGAACTACAATAACAAAACTGAACTGTCATTCAGAATCAAAACACAGTGACTTTTCTTGATGATGTGAGTTAAAAACAGCCAGTTTTATGTCAAAAGCCCTATACGGACAGCATTTGTTTTACATAGGGACGTGGAGAAAAGTAATAATTGCCAGAGACTTTAGTCCCGTCTGAATGCGCTACATCAGTAATCATTACTGCACAAAGGGCTGGATCTACTAAGACCCCATTTGCCTGTACTAATTTGTGTGCGCAATCTAGAATGTGCAGTAAACATGCAAATTGTTCCTTAACAAAAACTTGTGAATGAGGGAAAGCGTCAATGTTGGATGCTTTTGCTGAAACGTTACACGTTCAGTATTTTCACGTTTCATATGAACACTTCCATGTAATGTGAATTAATATGCAAGTTTTCATTTTTCTAATAGTTTTTAACAGTTAAACAATAATCACTCTCATGTCTTGTATTATTTATGAAGTTATAATTTGAAATACTTATAAAAAGATTTTCCAGACATTAAGCGTATCTGTACAAAGTATCGGTATCGATACCAGCCTGAACTTTACTCGGTATCAGATCGTAACGGAACATCACTATTGCAAAGGTATTTGTGCTGAGCTGATGTTCATTCACTTTAGTTTTAAAGCAATGTGTGTATAATGTGAGCAATGAGTTTATTTTTTGATAACCGAAATTTACTGAAGATCTCCATGTTTTTTTCTCATATGCAGACTGTTATTTATTTCTGATTAATGCGCTTTGATTGCAGAACTTGTACCACAGCATCAGGAGGAAAATGACAAAGCAAAGTAGAGTGGCTGAAAATGCCAAACTAATAAGGACGTTTGTGATAGCTCTTGGGGTAATCATTCAGCACTACGCATTAGTGATACTTTAAACTCGCTGTTTACAACTCTCCACCGCTCAACGAAGAAGAAATATCAACCGCAACCAACATTTTCCACATCTGAGCCAGTCATGAATCTGTTCCGTGAACTCATAACCATCTTTTAAAAAACATATACTGTTGTTATCCCCTCTTTCTTCTCTTCCCCTCATACGTTTTCCTCATCCTCCTTCGTCGTCCCTACATTACTTTATGTACGTCAGAATTATACATCCGAAGGACCAACCCACTTTTCATCAGCACAAATATTCTGAAATTAGAAGATCTGGTTAACCTCCACACCGCTGTATTCAACTACAGGGTACACAACAACCTACTTCAACCCTGCATACAGGAGCTGCTCTCAGTCAGAGTCCCAGTCCAACCTTAGGGGGACTTGTATGTTCAAGAAACCAAAGGCAAAGACCAACACAAAAGGCAAATGCATATCTGTAACTGGAGTAAAATTGTGGAATAACCTGGAAAAAGAATTAAAAACATGCACTTCAGTCACCACATTTAAAAGGATGTTTAAAACTAAGGTATTCAATAAATAATAAAATATTAGCATAAGGTAAACCGATTATCAGTATGAATCTACACTGTAAAAAAAAAAAAAAAGATTTGGGGGGTTGGTAAATACAAACTATGGACGTCAGTTACATTTTAATCAACAATAATAGCTGCCAGTAAAATCTATTATGACTGGTTAAATTCTACATACACTACTTATTTATTAACAGTAACAATTGCTACTTAAAATAATATAATAAAATCTACCCCATAATATTGTGACGTGTTGGAGGAGCAGCTGGGAGGAGTTTCCCAGCATGCATCGGGACAGTCTAGTTGGGACAGTTTTAATGTGTTTTACAGTGTTCTGAGTTGATAAGAAGTGTTGAGTTATGGTGTGTTTTACCCTTTTTTTTTTTTTTTAAATTAATATTTCTATTGAGTTGCATATTCTTGCACCATGAGCGAAGTTGCTCCTTTGTTTCATGACCCTCTGTAATGGGTTCCATAGAGATGATTAAAAATGATATATAAGATGTAAGTGACCATTTCTGATTCATCGCACGCTAGGTAGCGTTAGGGGTTGAATAAGGAATATCTCCAGTTGTCTGAAAAGTCTGCTTTTCAAGTAAAACTAATCTTCTTTGAATAAGTAATGGATAATTAGTTATACTGATTAGTTGTTAATAATAATTAAATACATGGACATATACCTAGTAACAACAAATAATTAATATTACTTACTTATTATGAGTATTTTGTTGTGTAATATGTTGGGATATGTTAGGTGGATTTTACCTAATTTCTTTTACTGTGTTATAGCTGTTAAATTTGGTTACATTTTACTCAAAATAAAATCTACATTTTTTTTGAGTAGATTTTAAAATAAAATCTACTCAACCAAAATAAGTGCAAATTGTTACCTTTTTTTAATAGTGCAAGATTTTGCTTAGAGTATATTATTTGTTTTATTGTATTATTGTTTAAAACTGTGCCATCTTGTCATCTTGTTTTGTTTATGCAACTTTCCTTCTTGTAAACAGGGTAGGCATAAATAAGCTGTTGCTTCAGCCTACGCCTTTTCACCCGTGTTGGTATGGAGATCGGAACTGCATGTATGTATATATCATGTTCTGTTAAATGGACGAATACATTACTTCGAGTCTGTAAAAAAAAAAAAAAAAAAGTCTGTATGTTTCACTCTGCTCCATCTATACACTCCTCACCGATCGTCATTCTCTCTTCTCTTATCCTTAATTATCTGTTTATCTGTCCCTTGCTCATTTCAATGTCTGTATGTCCTCCACTGCAATGGATCCTGTTTTATCACTTTTGTATCAGTAGTATGTATGCGTGCTTTTAAGAAATAAGTAAATTTCTTAGTCTCATATGAGCTTCTGATTAACACAACGGCGGCATTGTCTATTAATATACATTACATTTGCTATCAATTGCCCTGTATTTTTTTCTCCTCAATCATTTCACTTATGACACGCTGTGTGACTGAAGTCATATACTGCTGCACACACACGTCCGCATACAGTGTGTTTATGTCGGCACGACAATATTAAAATCAATTCCCTCCTCTTTAGTATTCATACATAAGAACAGTTTCTCACATACACATGCATGTGCACATACACACACTGTCACAAGGATTGTCCTATATAGAGTGACATAGTGTTCATGTCGCCTGGGCTGATGGGATCAATACTGATTCTGTGGGTGATAAATGGAGATATGGATGAGTGTTAGGTCATATGTATTGCTATAAAGTGTCACATGGATGATAGATAGCTGCAGACTTCAGGAAGCAACATGTGATTCCTGCTCATTACAGCGTAGAAAACACATATAAACGCAGGTATCACATTCTGTTCGACAAACAGTAATACACCTTGAATGCGTAAATAATGAAACACGAAGTGCAGTTACAAGTAACTAACACACATAGGCACATACACACAAGCACAATTATGTACTCTTACCCTGCGGGACTGGATCTCTTTGACATATAGAGGTAATAGAAATTCAGAGACTCCCTCCAGTCTTACTCCTTCCTTGGTCACCCGCAGGTTTCCCATGCCATCCTGAAAAGACAGCAGGAGACAGAAAAAACACATTGACAATGTATTAGTGCAGATCCACTTTTCCACTTCCACGACCACGAGGAGTCATTGATTTATTATATTCTCACCCGAGTTTTTTCAGAACTTTTAGCAAGTCTCACCCAAGTTTTTTCAGAACTTTTAGCAAGTCTCAGTATCCATTTCCTCTTACTTAAAAATGCACACATGCGCTTGAAAAGCTGACTAATGATCTTAATCACAAATCGGACACATTTTGGAGGCTGTGGGAGCCGCTGCACTCCTTACAGACTCACTGACTCATCAACTGTCCCAGGACGATGTTGGCTGATCTTTTCATATATTTCACATGTCCTATTCATTTACCTGTCTCCTGTCAAATTCTTGTGTATTTCATATATTTATTCATTTATTGTTTTCTCCCCCCTTTTATTATTTTTATGTTATTTATTTATTACCCCGCCCCTTGAAGGGGAGGCGATGGTATTGTTTTTGGTTCTTTTTTTTTTTTTTGTCTCTTTGTTTGTTTGTCAGCAACTTTACGCAAAAACTACTGGACCAATTTCCATGAAATTTTCAGGACAGGTGCAAAGTGGGCCATAATAGATCCCATTAAATTTTGGTGAGTGTAGGTCAAAGGTCAAGGTCACCAAAAATGTGTTTTCACAATGATAAGAGATAGGGCAAATCAGGCAAAATGTTAGCGAGGGGCGGGGTTTGTTGTGCCTGCCACCACTTGTTTATTCATTGTTTTAATTTTATTTCTTTATTTATGTATTTATTTTTCTCTCTTTTATCAAACTTTTTGAACTTATGGCAATGCTGGTTGTTAGTTTGGGGTGGTTTTTTTTTCTTTTTGTATGTTTTGTCATTTGCCGTTCTTTCTATTGTTCACAGTCATAGAATCTGAAAAACCAATAAAAATATTATTTTTAAAAAATGCACACATGCTAGTGTCAGTCATTCCTATTAATAATAGGTTACACAGACTGTAGACAAGCAAAATGATATTACTCGTGGTCAGTGTACATATGTTTAGGCCTTTATTTAAGACTCCACAATTGCCTGTTGTAATAATCGCCTCTCTGTGTACTGTTTCTTTAAATGCTTTTGGTTACTATGGTGACGCACACCAACGTGAGGACGTGACCTGTTCACCTCGTGGTCAGACAGGTTGTGCTCTCTGTACCGACACGCTGCTTTTGTTTATAAGTTGGGACTCTCAAACCATTTATTTGCTTTTTCCACAACAAAAGTGTGCTTATGTGACCTGTGAAAAATGTCTGAGCTTCCCTGCAAACATTAAATGTGCAGTGTGTGACGGTAAAGAGCTGTTTCAAGTCGTGTTTTCAACTCTTCTGATTCGTGGAGGCCTCCCTGACCACTACACTGTCTTACTCTGAAGCCCATCAAAATAAGGAAACAGAGAAAAATAGAGATGGGAGTAAATCTCACATATACAAGCAACAAATAAATCTCCTGTCTGAACCGTCAAGTCCAAATTTTCTGTGGAGAAAATCAAACAAGTCGAGTTGCAGCTGAAAGTCAAAGAGACGAGTCAAGTCATCGCTCGGGTCAAACATGTGACGAGTATAAACGTCATATAAACTTCTGATCCTGCTAATTCTGATTATGTACATGAAAAGTGGAACCGTCAATTCAAAGCCCAGATGAACAACAACAGCGAGTGGCACTGAAATTAAAACATAGCCCTATCGGTCTAAACGGCTCTGAACAACAGAAATCATTGTTCTTGAGTATTTATTCACACAAATAAACATGACCTCAAAGTTAAAATAAACTGAATACAAGCTGAACACATTTACTGACAGTCGTAGAATGTAATGAAGCCACTCAAGTCATTTTTGCCTGATTGTAATTAGTATAGAGGCTGCTTTTAATTAAATGAGCTTTGGAAGTGAGTACTTTCACCTTGTACTGTTGTTAATTGATCTAATACTTTCTCCTCTTCACGGCTGCTCTTCAGTGCTCTTCACTGCTGTCTTTACTATTATATCAAAACATAAAAAGTCTCACGTCTGAAAAATTGTGACTTAAGTCTGACTAAAGATTCAAAGCATTTTATTGTCATGTGTACAGTAAAGAATCAGGTTTCCCTGTGCAATGAAAATCTCACTTTGCCATCCACACTGAATACCAAGAGAATTTAAGATGTATAAAGATTTAAATAGAATAATTTAACTAGGAAATTAAAAAAAAAAAAACACAGTGGCATTTCAAAATGGCATGCAGAAGAAAATAAATATAAAAATATATAAAAAAAATCTAAATTCTTATTATTAAGAGAAAAATATATATTTACATAAATGTGAAATATCTGATTAATTGTACAAACTATCAGTAGTAAATGGTATAAAGTCTACTCATGTGACTCAAGTCCCCACCTTTAGACATTAAGAAAGAGGAAAACATGGCTTACTTTCTTGAAATACATATAAGGAACAATTTTAAGGCTGTTAGTTTCATTCACGTTTCTTATTTATCGAAACCCTTCACATGTGGCATTGCTCATGATTAACTCACTTTTAATCCGTAATAAAACCCATTTATGTCAGCATTAAAGACATTTACAGTTTCAGGGCCTGTGTTTCAGACAATTAAAGACGTGTTTTAGAGATACCCAATAGTACTTATTAACATTAACATAGCTATTAATGTGCAATGTAATATTGATAAATGATGGGAATATGAAGTATTCACATAGGTCTGCTTCATCCACAGCCAAATCCTGTTATATGGTGTTTTAAGAGTCTACACAAAAATCTATTTTTAATATAAGCGATGGATTATTGAAACATTTATTAAACATCAAAGAGAACTGTACAATTACCATGACAGGTAGAATGGGGGGGTAGGTTACATTCGTTGAACATGTTATGTTTTTTTTTTTTTTTTTTTTTTTTTTTTTTTGCATTCAGCAATATAATATCCCATGTGACTTAAGTATTGTCAAACTATTGAAGGCTCATGGGAGCTGTAGGTTTAGAATGCTAAAAACGGTAAAATAAAATAGGTCGATTTTGCCTCTATAGAGTCTCTTCAAACAAAGGTCAATGCATGAGAACCATAAAATATCCTAGTTATGCTAAATAATGGAACGCTTTGATCATTCAATAGCCGTGTAGGTTAGCATGATTAGGCCTTGACTTTCACATTCGTATTTAGAGACTATGATTTCTACTGAATACCGAGAATGAAAGATGATTGGGATAAAAAGGATGGCATTATCTTAATTTTTCATTTCTCACCATTGTATCTTTTGAAGATGATAGAAGCTAATATCGCTGTAGAACTAGTGCTGCAAATGACAGGTCCTTTCATTGTAAGTTTGGTCTATAAACTGTCAGAACTTAATGGTTCCCAAAGTACAGATAATATTATCAAGTGCGTTGTTTGATTCACAGTCCAAAGATATTAAGATTACTGGCACAGGGGATACAAACAAGCAAATATACACTCAGTTTAATTACTGATTATCAAAAGAGTTGTCAGTTAATTTATTATTCAGCAGCTAATCGATGAATCGATTAAGTGTTGAACTTTGACTCCCCTTGTTCATTGGTTTAATAAAGCCACATGTATACACTTGTGCTTCACTGATAGCATGAAACTCTGAATTGATTAAATGTGTGCTTAGTAACTTGCTCAGAAGCACAATACATATTTTGGGCTATGATGTAATAAACTAGAGACAGAATGAGTATTGGCCATGACTATTACACATTTTTAAGCTTGTTCATTTTGGTTTGTTATTTGTCTTGAACACTGTAACGTTCAGTTCAAGAGAACATATACATTTTTAATGTGCCAAATGACTGTTTTTAAATCCGGAAAAGCTCCAACTCCATTTTAGTGTTTTTGCAAAGTGAAAAGTCTGTGTAACTTCCATGACCTAAACTTTAACTTCCCAAGTGACAATCCCACAACTTACCCCCTCAACCACAAACCACCTGCTGCAAGGGGGGCCTGGATTAACATTAATCACCATGTGATGTTCTGCTTTATAAACCTCCAGTCCCTGTATACACAGAGGTGTAGTTAACTAAAAAAAGGTCTAAACAAGCTGAAGAGGACAAAACTGTGCCTCCTGTGACATCTGGAGACAGTTCATCAGCTGAAAGTGTCTTGGTAACCAGGTGAAAATCCTCCAA
Source organism: Apogon hyalosoma (assembly GCA_037367295.1). NCBI lineage: Eukaryota > Metazoa > Chordata > Actinopteri > Kurtiformes > Apogonidae > Apogon > Apogon hyalosoma. The sequence goes on along the minus strand of JAPQRP010000001.1, from coordinate 14,778,287 downwards.
TCTCATACAAACACGAGGATAAAAACAATTCAGATTGGGTAGAGAGTGCAAATATGTGCACCCTGAGACGCTTCTCCTGTCTTCCAAAAACAGCACTGCCTCATGTCACTTGTTAATGTAATGTTTTTGGAGCCGCAGGCACGTGCATGTTCAGCCGACGCCCTACAACCAGGAAGTAAACGTATATGTACCCAGAGATCATCTGTAGTTAAAAATAACATCCATTAATATGGACATGATCTACATGGTGGTCATGATGGTACAAGGTGATATACTCATTTTTTATTTTTTTTTATTTCAGACACATTTTTGCCTTAATTACTATAATTCATATTATCTTCTTTTCCAAGTAATTTTAAATGTGTCCACCCCCTTTGTTGGTCTTGTTTATAATCAATAGTCAGTATCTGCCCTGAATAAAAGACTTGTCATATATTCCTAAATTACAAGACACTTTAAAATAGATTAGTCATGTGGTAATCCTGATGCAAACAAAGTTAAGTGCAGGATATTTTAATTTCTCAAGCATAAGCTATACGTCACGGCATCATTTCAGTTCGACTGCCCGGCTCTGCGATAAAAATGGCTTAGTGCCAGCTGAAGATCAGTTGTGAAGCGTTTTACAGATTCCACACGAGTGAATGCTTGAAAGATGGTTGGATCAGACTTACATGGTAAGATTAAATTCCTTTCAAACAGCCATGCAGGGTATTACGATAGTATGGGCTCTTACAGAGCAAAGCGGCAGCTACTGTACCATGTCCAATCGGTGCTTAGAAGAGTGACAGTAGAAGGAGTGCTACAGTGTAACAGCGGCTCTGATCGTGTGCACGGTCAGAGGTTGGGGAACAGTTCTGCATCCTGTCGGAGATTTCACTGAAACATATCTGTCAACGAAGTGAATTTCTTTGTAACTAAGTCATCTGAGTTACAAACAAACTTCCATCTAGGTTTGACAGAACTTTTCCAGGCTCAAAAACTTCTGTGAAATTAAATGCTTTTGGGAGGTAAAACGTCAAATAAGCACTGTGCAGCTGAAACAATTCAGCCTACAAAGAATTTCCCCCCACAGAATGTGTCGATGACAACAAATTAGTCTTGCTTCTCTGGCTCCCTGCTTTCTTTTCATGTTCACAAATATTGATGAAAATGTCCATGAAGATAGGAATTCTGTTCAGGGTGCTGCTGCAAATTACCATTAATTGTTAGGAGCAACAAACCAACAAAGCCTTTCAAATTGGAAATGTACTCAAGGCACAAGAGAGAGTGAGTGAGAGAATACAACCATGAGGAAGAAGAGAAAAGGCAGAAATGTATTAACTGATTGAGAAACTTGGTCAGTGTTAGTGAAGGAGGTGAGCTGGGGGAATACATGCGTGTGTGTGGGGGGGGTATACAAGCCAGCCACACATCAAATAAGCAACAAATATGCATTTCAATTAAAATGTAGGAATAGTTTACACAGCTGAAAAGCATGAACATTGAAGTCAGACTAGAATTAGTCACACAACCTGCAGCCGAACACGGAAAAGGTGTTTTAAATGCTTTCTCACAAATATTCAGTTCAACACTGTCTACTGGGAATTATGCTTACATGATTAAATTGCAATTGCAAATCCGTTCTCCTGACAAAAATGATTGTGCTTGGATTATGGACAGAGGTGAAGAAAGTTGTGAATTAACAACGTGCTGTGTTGTTATCTCCTGTTGCAGTCACAGGAAGGTTAGTAGATGTAGATGGCAGAGCCGCGACAATTCTAGAAATGACTTTCTTTGTTACTGTGCTGATGTTTTGCATTTACCACAAAGTACGTCTGTCTTCAAGGGGTCATATTTAGCTAAACCCACTTTTATTAGTCTTTGGTTCATTTATTTGTGTATTTGGACCCTAATAGTTCATACAGTTTGAATTTGAACCCTCCAGGTGCTGCAAAGCTATTTTTATATTCATTCCAGCAAAAATCAACTACAACCTGCTTTAATTCCTGCTTAATTTGTTGCGTCTATAACTAGTTACGTCACGACGTTTGCACGTATAAGGTCAAGACTTTCGACGGACATTTCTCCGAGTACGCCATAATTGTTTGTCAGCAGCAGTGGTCGTAGTCCATACCTAACATGTTCAGCTGATGGTTGAACGGGACAGAGCAGCACAGTCAACAACCTGGAGGGGGCGGGGCCTGACGTGGCTTGTACATTTAAAGGGCCAGCACTCAAAACCACCTTTCTGGTGTCATTACTCAGAAATAAGGTTGAAGACCACAAGCAATGCCAAATTATCCACAGTTTTAAAGCACTTTACAAACGGATGGTCTGGTCACAGTACAGGGAGGGCGGGGCTTATTGTTCACTGCTGAGCCATTCCATCCTTGACTCTTTCTTACTTTTGTCATTGTTTACCATATTGGTATGTGTCACTTCCATTACCATTGTTTATATATGATAATTGTTGAAATATATTGTATTATAAATTATGCAGATTATCATTTAGATATGTACTATGTGTAAAATACATCAGTTTTAATCTGTTTACTATCAGTTATTTACAGTATTAGGACTCTAAACAGATGTTACTTTATCGTTAAGGAAACAAAAGTCATGTGTTATGTTGTATAAATGTGAGATGGGGGTGGGATTTAATACATTTTCTTCTCACCTCTCCTTTTTGAGCAGTTCATATTGCATTTATTTGTTATTACTAATGTACATGGCAATTGCTACCTTGTCTTGATCACCTTTATTTATTAATGTATTTGCTCTGTCGTTAGTTCCTTGTACAGAAAAAAAATGTTTAATGTTTCTTCTGCTCAAAACAAATAAATGGATGAATGAATGAAGGTGGGCCCGTGGAGTTGAATTAATGAAGAATTCAGACCCAAACATAGCATTTAAAGTTTATGTAGACCACAGGGAAATGTTTTAAAATGCATAATTCCATTTAAAAAAAGCTAAATATCACTCCTTTAAAGGATTACTTCACTGGCCTCAGATTCCTACTCAGTGGAACATAATGGCTACCCCTGAGGGCTGTACATTCTGAGTGCTTTTATTAAGATCTTCCAGGAAATAATCTGTGCATGTTTTTGTTCATTTGTGGACTTTACTGACCTAATCTACATTGTTTTGCACGAGTCATTGTGTCTGCAAATGTTTACAGAGGACGTAGCAGTAGAGAAGATATCCCAACCTATAGCTGTTTTTTTTTTTTTTTTTTTAATGAGAAATAAGCCTGGTTAAAAATAAATAAATAAATGAATACAACAGCCAAAGTGTGCCCTTTCTGCCTGGTAGCTATATAATACAGCAGCTTATTGTGCTGCTAAACTAAAGTAAGCATGTGACACTAAAGCAATCCACTGAAAGAAGTAGTACCACAAAGATTTATTTATTTATTTTTATTTATTTTTCATCTGTGTAAGTAAAACAGAAATGGAGTGACTATCCATTTCACTTAACAGCTCCACTATTACTGGTGGTGATGCATTGTAGCGCACAGCCACTCAAAGATACAAACATTTAAAAATATGAGCATAGAAAAGCAATAAAAGTGCGTAAGATCAATAAGGTGCTGTTGTTAGATTTTATTACACTGACTATATCCTGATAATAGCATACAGCTCATTCAATACACCATAACACAGCAGGCCTGGGGGAGTCACACTAACAAACTTCCATGGCTTATATATGCATTTAGACACAGCTATTGTCTAACAGAGAGTGGGTACACAGAACTCCCTCATAGAAACACACATACAGACTATAAAACCACAGACAGTATAGGAATATAGTTGTGCATCCACACACACAAGAGGATAACATATAGCCTTCGCTCGGTCTGAACAAAATCCCTCTCCTCTCGCTCAATGCCTCAATGTCGTTCAATTCTAAAAACATGAAGATGATGATGTTAAAATTAATCAGGTGGTTTTATTCCACCTCGCTGCTCCACTGTCCAACACTGCAGCCTCAGTTTGATTGAACATGACAGCTCTCCCTCTCTCTTTGTATCACACACATGGCTCATCTCTCTGTTTCATTTTCAATCCACCATGCATCATTTGCGCGAATGGCACATGGACAATACTGCCAAAGCCTGGGACACAAAGGGAATTCATCAGCAAACAGAGGAAAAATAAGTAAATCTCCCTATTCATTTCTTTATCTCTCATTGTGTTGCTCTCTCTGTTCCTGGATCTGTTTGTCTGAGCTTTGCTTTATCCTGTTTTCCTCCATCCCTTCATCTTCATCTGTCTGTTTCTCACTATGAAAAATTCGTTTTGGAGAACAGATCCGAGGTTGTAATGATCTCTAAAGCAGTGTTTAGTTCAGATATTAAAAGCAGACTCTACTAATCACATGGAAATGCAGTAAAGTGTTTAGAATACAGTACAAACCTTTCACTTATTCTCATTACAAACTGAACTCAGTCACTTCTAGCCTTTTGGACTCCAACAGGATAAGCAAAGGCAAAAATAAGTTGAGTGGTAATGAAATTTTTACTGAATTACATTAAAATTTCTGCAGCTGCAGACACAGAAAAATGCAGACGCCATTAAGCCCTTTGAAGACCTATGTGTGTCACTTTGGGACTCGAACAAAAGAAGCTATAATGATAACAGTCTTATTTTCAACTTAAGTACAACTGAGCCTGTTTCTAGTGCAAAAATCTGCAGGTGTTTGTACATACACAATTATATCAGCCACTAATTCCAATAGCCATTGGATGAGATGATTGGAGAGTAAATCATCACCACTGTCTGCTGCCAAGAAAACAATCACAGCCAGAGCAAGGCTGCATCAGTGTTTAGCACTGTCATTATCTTTTCCTCTTTATCACCATTTTATTAGTCATTACCAAGATTCCTGGTAATTATTAATGATATATTAAGTCGTTTTTAATCTGGAAATGGTCACTGTTGGTATGAGAAATGTTTTTTAAATTGGCAGAGATTGATAATTCTATGAAAAAAATCAGGTTTTAGTAAATAATAATAATAATAATAATAATAATAATAATAATAATAATAATGTTTTTTATTTGTAACACACTTTACCATTCACACCAAATCTCAAAGTGCACAATACAAAAAAAACCCAACAACAACAACAACACAGAAACAGCAACAATATACAAAAAAAAAAAAGAAAAAAAAAGAACACAAAAAGATGCTTCACTCAGTCAAAAAACACAAAATGTAAATGTCTATAAAGGAATCGGATGCTCAACCAGGACAATGGTGGTATGCATGAGGAACAAAAAGGCAAAAAGCAGTGCTGCACAGAAAAAAAAAAAAAAAAAAAAAAAGAAGTGCACAAAATACAACTCTGAAACAAAAATAAACATCCTTTATTACACACAGGGACACAATCAATAACACATTTCAAACACAGAGTCTTTATCAGGGCATAATACAAAGGACATGGGTTCAACTGTAAAACCACAGTGCATCATGGGATACTGATCATGTTGAACAAATGCTGTTAATTACCGCTGAAGCGTCATGATTCTGACTTTTTCTGACTTCTATTTTTGTGCTTTCTCTCTGAACATAGATGATTGATTTTTTTTTTTTTTTCTCTCCTGCTCTCCCGTGAATTTGAATTCTGCTTAACTTTTAGGCATTGGTGTTTTCCATCTTATCTGAATGTGTACTAAAATATCTGTATACATTTATTGTATTCCTTCAGAGAAATTAAGAGCACTTTGTATTAACCTAATCTTTTGTTAAAATGAATTTTATTAACTTAATCTTTTGTATTCTTATCGGTCAGGTTTTAGAAAGAAAAAAAAAATGGCACTGGCTGTCTTACAAGTTAATGGGTTACTTCATCGTTTAGCCATCAGGCATCACTGAGCACTTTTTAATAGCACAGTTACCATGCAGTTACAAAACATAAAGTGCTCTGGACTGGTTCATCACATAAATTTGTACGGAATGTAGACCAGCCAAAGGCATAACGTTGAATTTCCTTCCTTTACCACACTGTTTGCAAGATAGATAACATCTATGATTAATTCTGCATTTTAACAAAGTACATGAACAACTTGATGTAAAGTTTTATGACACTTGAGCTTTTCAGATGTAACATAAAATGTGATGTTAACTGTACAAGTAATCAATAAAAACATTTCAATGTGTCAGTTGTTGTTGAGAAAACGATTAAAAATGATCCAGAAACGCTGTAACAAACACAAACGTTTCTTGCGAGCCTTTTTACTTTGTTATTGAAGTTTGGCTATGTTGCCACTGAAAAAAAATAAAATCAATGTAACAATAGTATGTGAAGTGCATCTGGCAACAATTAGAAAAACTAATCAGAGAACACGGCTTGGAAATCACGTCTTTTTAAAAAAAAAAAAAAAAAAAACTTTGCCAACTGAATTGGGCTCAAGTGTTAGAAAATCTGCAGGTGTGTGCCAAAAGCAAAGTAACAGTTAAAGATACAACATTTTTACCACTATATAATAAACTACACTACTCCTGCCTCTTTGGATTCCTTTTGTTTTGGTCCAACTGAAACATACTGAGATTCAGTCACACAGGCCATAATGAGAGGTCACAATCTGTAGCCTTCAGTGTCCACAGTGTCCATAAAATGTATCACAGGTGGAGCAAAACATTCTAGGTGTTTGACTGGAAAACACAAATACATAGACCTGATCTGTAGCACTTTCATTTCCAGTGGGAAGTGCTTAAAAACAACATCATATTTTGTCTTTGCCAATGTTGTGTTTATTTGCATATGCATAGAGGGATAGATCATAATATCTGGTAAGAACAGAACCTGTGTTTATGATCATATCCAGTATCTATGGAAGGATTTGACAGTATGTTCTTTTCAGACCGTGTGTCTGCATGGTAATGGAAAGGATTTATTTTGCACTTATGTCACTTGCGATTGTGTGTGAACAGCATCCTAGTCCTTCATTGATTTAACCCATAATGACCCAAACATCCACCGGCGACCACAATCATTCACGGATATGAAATGTTTAATACCTGTTCATAGACTAATCCTATCAATACGAGTAAATAATTGGTGTAAAATACAGTTTGTCATCTTTTCATGGTCATTAGATATAACCCGTTTGGACGTGCAGAGGCTCCATTGTTACCGTGGCAACACCATCATCCTCTACAACATTGATCCACCAGTAAAACTCATGGAGTTGGATCAATGCCGGTGGATGGATACACTGGGTTTATGCTCAGTTAACAATGTAGTTTGCAGAACAAAACAATATATTTCTTCTATTTTCTCTGTTTTGGATGTATTAACCCTCAACTTTAATCTGAGCTTTAATGAATATCTACATGATCAGTAAATTAAATATAGGAAAATATCTGATTTTAACCTAAAAATGCAAAATGCAGAGCATCATTTTAGAGTAAATGGTGAGAAATCACTCAAGAAAGTTTAAATATAGAGAAAAAAGAATTTGAGAACTGACACAAAAGCAGCACTGGGCCTTTATGGGTTAAGCTAAATGGATCTAGACTTTTCCACTCTCTTTTTCTCCAGAGTGCACACACAGTCATGGTTTACATGTAATATCCTCCTGAGACCCGGCAATGCATTTTTGTCAAAAGTTTCACAGTTTTCCTTTAAAAAAAATGCTGCCCGTTGCAAAGAAAATTCCATTAAAAAAGTGAATAAATAAATAAAAATAATTTTTAAATTGTATCTGAAAAAACTGTTGCATTATGCAGTGTCCAATCAAGGACATTGTTTATGTAAAAAAGGCAAAACTTTCACTTTTCCGGGTTTCAGGAGGATATAATTACAAAAAATATATACATATACAGGACAACATTCTTGTGTAAGTAAAGTGAAATGTCCTGCAATGCTGATATCAACATGCAGCGGTAAGAATAAAATACTGGAACAGATTCAAATAAAATATATGTTGCTTTAAAAACACAAGATGTGGCATTTACGGATTAATATATGAAAATGAAAAAAGTTACATAAAAATGTCTATGCCGATATTATCATTGTTATTATATTATCATTGTTTTATCATTTTTGAAGTACACGTTTAATGTTTTGAATACTATTTCAGTACCGTTGCTACAGTAAATGACACTGACAAACTAGACTTAATTCACTGTCGTCGTTTGAAGTGTGGAAAGTGTTGTTAACTTGTACTCATAACCCCCTGCTCTTCTGCCCTTGTGTTCTTAAATGCACCATGAAGCTCACAGACTTTGCCCTTCAAAGTTATGTTGATTACAAAGTGGCCCTGAACGCAACATAAAGGCACACAGCAGCAGGAAGGAAACGGTGTGGCTATAAGTGACACTAAATTGCACTCGCACTTTTTATTCCAGGAATACTTTGGTGACACACTTTAAGACCTACTCAACAGATGGAAAATCTACTCACATTTGGAGCTTTGTGGGTTTGAATTACACATAAATTATATTTTTTGTAGGTCAAGGGTCAAATTTGGACAAATATTCACTGAAATGGTATGTTTCATTTGGTTGCATGTTAATGGTGTCATAACCTTGTAGCATATTAAGATTACATTAATATTTAATATTACATGCTGCTGTTTCACCAGAATGAAATGATCTGCCGCTATGTGGATTAAATAGTATATTCTTTTATTCAGTTTCCTCTCAGTGAATGTTCTGAATGATTAAGTTCAGTTACACAACATGAGTTTAAGGCTTTTATTGCATAAAATAACACTGCGAGTAGTGGATGTGCAGATCTATTATTTGATTAAGAGATGCCTAATGGCAGAAAATACATAGGTGTTTAATATAGGCCCTGTTCGTGACGTGGTAGTTATTTCCCTGCTACCTATTTTTATCTTTTTTTATTTTTACGTCACCTACGTCATCTGGCCTTTCCTGTGTTTTTTTTTTTTTTCTCCATATCCATTAAAGCTTTAAAAGATAACACAAGAAATGCTTGCACTAATTAAACTGAACACTGAATTTATACCACAAGATAACAGCAACAGATGTGTTTGCAATAACTGTCATCTCGAGAATAGAAATACTGATTAACGTGTTGAGAGAAAACTTACATCACTCCCCATTATGAAAGCGATGAAAAGATGACAGTTGTCTCTCCAAAAAGAAAAGAGGAGTCATCCACAAAATCACCTCCAGCACTTCATAGAAAACTGGAATTACCACCTGACCGCAAATCAGCCTAGACTTGAGTGAGTCCAGACGCACACACAGCTCTTGAGTTATGTCCTAAACCACAGTAAATTTTAACCCATAAAGACCCAAACAGGTCTTTTGGTCAGGTGACCGAAAGCATTTATTGATCTCAAATGTTTTATAACTGTAGAACTATTAATCCTATGAATACGTTTTAAATAATTCAGGTAAAATGCTGTTTCTCAGCTTTTCAGACGCATCAGACATGTCTTTTTTGGACCCTCAGGGGCAGAGGTTGCAACACTGATTTATCAGTAAAACCCAAGTAGTTTGACAAATGATAGTGGTTATATAGACGCTTGTTTTTATGTTCCGCTAATCATATATTTTGTGAAAAAGTCACTTTTCCTTCGGTTTTCTCTATTTTGATGTGAAGACCTTTGATCTTTTCTGAACATCTGTATGGTCAGTAAATTAAATATTCAAACTATCTGCTTTTCACAGATAATGCAAGATGCAGAGGTTAACATTTGAATAAATTGCGATAAATATGGATTTGATTTTTATAGCACTTTTCAAAGCACCCAAAGCGCTTTACATTATTGTTCCATTATTCATTCGCTCTCACATTCACACTCTGATGGCGGTAAATTCCGTTTGTAGCCATAGCTGCCCTGAGGCAGGTTGACGGAAGCTGCCAATTTGTACCAACACTGCCCCTCCGAACATTCATACGCATTCATACATTTTCTTGACACAACGGCACATGACTAGGACAGAGCAGGATTCGAACCGCCCACCTTTCGGTTATTGGACGACCCGCTCTACCCCCTGAGTCATGGCCGCCCATCACTTAAGAAATATTTATATGATACATATAAAATTATATATAGAATATATATAAAAAGAAGATATTATCACATAATCACAATATTATAGTTTATATTAAAAATGGTTGATTATGCAAAAATCTGATTGTGTGTGAGGTGACTAAAAAGTGAATGTGAATGGTTTGTATGGATGTTTTGTATCATTGTAAAAAATATACAGAAAAAAGTGTGTTAACAAAGCAAAGGAAGCAGATTTAATTTAATTATTAGTTTGTAAAAAGGGGTGGGAGCCAATAAGTTATACTTCTTCCCACTCCTTTTCGCGCGCAGAGAAATTGTGTTTGACCGTGTTTGTATGGTTCTTTGTTATCTGATGATTCTATGTGCTCGAAATAAAACTACACTACTACCACTACTACTACTACTACTACTACTACTACTAAAAAAATCACTTAAGAAATGCTAGATGTGGAGAAAACCTCATTTGGCAGTCACCACAAAAAAGAATCCAAGGTCTTTAAGAGTTAACCTTGACCAAGAAAACTGAATTGAGTTGTCAGTTGGTTCCTGAGATATTGTATTAACTACAGTTAGATGAACAGAACCGAATGATGCTGGCCTTAGGTTTCAGCACGGTTGCATAAAAATGTTTTCATAAGTCACTGTAAATTTAACATGGCTAAATCCCATATTTCTAAATGGAACACAGACAAGACACATCTTAATGGCGGCTATAAAAAGAGCCCGTGTGTGCGAGTTTTGTATGTGCAAGGTCAACGAGTGTGGGTGCATGTGTGGATGTCCTCTCTGATACAGTAGTTGTAAAGATAATGATGGATTCCCTCATCATCTGAGGTTAACTGGCAAACTGTCCCATTAGGTGTCGGCACACCATATGCAAGGTTATACACACAGAACATCTACACCGTTCATACACAACGTAGCGACATGTTTATCTCCATGACTTTTAGGTGTCCATACGCATACACATACGCTATTCCTGTGGTGATGGATAGGCTGGGAAAGTATTTTGCAGGCACTTCTAATATTCAGGACTGTTGTAATTTTTCACACAACCTTTTATGTCAGCCAGCAGACCCAAAGAGAGAGAGAGAGAGCGAGCAGTGTCACCTTTGCCTAGGGAAAACAGCTGAAAAAAATGGCTGAAGGGATGCACAAATTAGGAAACTCGGGAAGTTCTTTGGCTGTCCTTTGCCTTTTTGACCATTCAGAGACACCATATGTGTTTCCTGTTTTGAGGAAACGACTTTGTGTGGCTTATTTTGTAACTTTTCTTGCTGGTTTAACCTGGTCCTTGAATTCACTTTTACTGAATGAAACACATTATACGCCACACGCGCTACAATGAAAAGTTTCATTGAAAAGTTACAGTGTTGAAAAATAGCAAAATAAATAGTGTTGAAAAATACAACATCTGCAGCTTTTTTGTTCCTCTGACAACCAATTGCTTCATACTTCAGTATTTTCAAACAGTGGACCTTAGATTTCTATAACCTGTTGTGGAACTTAATATTTCAGCTCGGTAATAACACAGTTGTAATAATTCAATAATACATAGGTAATAAAGTAGCAATACCACATAAAAACCAAAGTAACAATCACAGAATAGCTCATGTATTAATGTAATGCCACAATTCTTGGAAACATTAGTTCTGTTTGAAGGCATTGCTGACTTGTTACCTCTAACAGTTGTACACTTGTGCCATACTTAGACAATATATGAGAGAAAATGAGCAGAGATGACCAAGAACTCAGTAAAGAATTGTCACGCAACACAATATTTATAAGAAAACTCAACAGGGGGGATTTTATTAATATTTCACGAGGAACAGCAGGACAAATTCCATGCAAGTTCAGACATTTTTAATGTTTTAGATCTTGCTGAGGAGCTCAGCTAATTCAGCAAGATCTAAAACACTGAAAAAGACTGAACTAGCCTGGATTTTGTATTACTGGCCTTCATGAAAACACACTTAAAATGAAAAAAATAAAAAGTTTTCTTCTAAACAACCTGCTACGGGACATTCACTGTCTTCATGACTTCTTTGTGAGCTGTTTGTTTTACCTGCTGTTCTTTTCTTCCATTGCTTTTCTCTGCAGAACCTAAATGGTCCGCTTGTATGTTCTGACTCACTCCTGTCTTTTATGTTTGGTTTAGTCTAGTATCGCATATAGAAACAAGTAGTAATAGAGCAGAAGTATTACCTTCAAACAACGGGCAATATAAACTAAGCTAAGATTAGATTATATACAGTATCTATCTATCTATCTATCTATCTATCTATCTATCTATCTATCTATCTATCTATCTATC
>JAPQRP010000001.1:14746935-14765897 GCA_037367295.1 Apogon hyalosoma | reverse complement strand
TATCTATCTATCTATCTATCTATCTATCTATCTATCTATCTATCTATCTATCTATCTATCTATCTATCTATCTAAATGTGTGTGTGTGTCAGGCATGTCAAAATTAACACATAAATCAATTAACAATTAACGCACTGATCCATCTAATGGTTAGTCTCATTAAAAATGTTAATGCAATTAAGCCATCTGCAGCACAGAGTGACTCTGACCATCTCTGGCAATGCATTTGGGTCAGTTTGTCCAAGTAGAGTTAGTGTTGTGCAAATGGGCAGTTGATCCGGTAGTGACAGGCAGCAGAACAAACCCATAAAGATGGAAGACGCTAAACAGCACATTGGACGTCTGGATGGAAATATGAGGACAAAAAAACCCAAAACGGCGAAGCATACCTTAGTTGGGATTCTGCTAGCACATCAGCTAATGCGTCGCCCAGCTGGTGACAAAACACTTAAAGTGCATATATGTTCCCTTCTTTCGTGAGTCTGTTTGCTCATGAAATGAAATGCAATTAATATAGATTAAAACGGAATTATATTTATTTGTGATTGATCAAAATTAATCCACAACACCTCTGATTAATCTGACTAACAATTTTTATTGTTTCATACAGAATATCAAAATATATAAAGTAGCACTCAATTAAAATACTATTAATAAACATTAAACCATCTAGGCGTAAAGTATGAACAGCATTTACGTTAAGTCTTGCACCCTTCTGAGAGCCATCTACTTTAACTACTCTTTTTATTTCCAAGAATTTTCACTAGTTATAACAGGAGTTACATCATAGTGATATGACTCATTATATGGCCATCACTTTGGTCACTACTTGCTATTACCATGTTATTACCATATCATGACTAAGCAGTAATGTAAAGTGCCAGCAACATCTTAATCCTAAACATCAGATAATTGAATTTTAGAGACATTTTAAGTACATGCAGAAACTAATAGGCTTTTTTTATGGCAAACATTTTGTTTTCTTATGGCAGGAAAAGCACAGATGCCACTAATAAAATGAAGGATCCTCTGTTCTGTTTGATTATTCCAGGAAGACATTCTGTTGAGCCTACATCCGCAATACAATAGTCACTGAGACTCAAACATTTGTTATTACCTCCACCAAGGAGATTATGTTTTCATCGGGGTTTGTTTGTTTGTTTGTCTGTCTGTTACCAAGATAACTCAGAAAGTTGTGGATGAATTTTGATGAAATTTTAAGGAAATGTTGATACTGGCACAAGGCACAAATGATTCAATTTTGGTGGTGATCCAGATCACTGTCTGGATCCAGGAATTGAGTTAGGAAATGTAGTGAAGTAAAAGTGAAAGAAAACACAATAAAAATACTCAGTAAAATACAAATTCTCCCAAAACATACTTGAGTACAGTAGTGAAGTATTATTACTTCATTACAATACAACACTGAAAAATACCCTCTTTAGAAATCTCTATAATCCATTTACTATGACTGCTGTCATGACACGACACCAGACACAACTGTTTAATGTTGGCAACACGGATATTTAACAAAATTAAAACATGGTTACCTGTGTTTAACTGTCTCCTCTGTATTAGTCCAGCTGCTTTAATAACTTGCTAAGACCAGTAAGTACAATTAGGTCATTACAGAGGCCAGAATGACATGGGGAGCAACTTGAATAATGTCTGGGAATTTTAACCGCCAACTGCAAGCCCCCAAAATCCATTTTAGAGGCAACCACCTTGCTGAAGTTACTGACAGCTCCACAGGAGGTTTGCTCAGAAAGTCAAGCTACCTTAACAGCTCCCTTGGGCTGTATGCCAATGTATGCCATCTATTTCTTTATCTTTCTTCATTTCTCCTTCCTCCACCTCTCTGCTACTTCCACTACACTCCTTATCTTCCTTTCTGAGTCCTTCCTCAAATTGCTCAACTTGCTTGATCAGGTGGTTCCCTGGCATGGCACTACCACTGCCAGAGCTGGATTAAGGGACCCAATCCCAGTTAAACCATGTTTAAAATAGAAGCAGGAATTGCAGCTTGTGGCATGTTATGTGACCAAAGTCATTTTCTGCACCTGGAAGGTGAGTTTAAGAAAAATATAAACTAAAACTAAGCATGAATAAACCCGTGTAGGGAATTGTTAAATACCAGGGCTCTCTCAGAAATAGCTTATTCATACATCCGTGCCTTTATTTTCTAATTTAACCTCTTTTTCATGTGGTTATGTTTCATCAAATCTTGGTAAGAAGCCTTCTTATTGCTAATCTGCTCCCATATGCTGTGTTAATTTGGTGCTGCTGCTATTTGCTGTTGGTGCAAAGTCAGCTCTTTCTCCATCTGTTTCACATTAAAACGCTTCCAGCAGTTCAAGGGGCAACATCCCTCAATACAAGATTTTTTCTTTGTGAAATATCTGCAGGAAGTTTTGGGTTTCATCATAAACTGTATAATATATAGACTAAAAAAAGTTGGAATTAATAAACAATGAGAGCTATTGGTGTTAAAAAGGCAGATCAAGCACTGAGGGTTGTAATGTGTGAAAATGTGTGAAATTACACATTACCCGAATAGATCAATACTTATTTTACAAATATATCATGGTCTCCTTTCCTGTTTGAGTTTCTTTAAACATGCATGTTTATATGTATGAATTAGGATAGCGGTCACAGTCGGAAGGATGTCGAGCACAAACATCTGAGTCAACAGAAGGAAATATGCATCTGCAACAATAACTATTAAACAAACCAGACACAACATTAACACCTAGGGCTAATGAGTACACAGATTTGCTCTGATTGCCTTCTTGAAGGCAAGATGATGGACAAGTACTAGAGGGACAATTTGGTCCTGTGGTAGAAGAAAGGACATGATCATGATTAAATTGGAAAGACACTTAAAAGTAGCAGTTTGTAAAGGCGTCTGACTCATCTGTACTTAGGTAAGGTCAAGACATATGAGCAATCGTCTGCTGACATTTGAAGTCATTAGTGGCATGTACTGCTGTACAATATATCAGATGTTCTATTTCCACAATTACACCACATCACATTAGTTTCTAACTTAGTGACTATTCCATTACTTTCTCTTGCATATTTTTTTAGACTCATACTAATCATACTTATGGTTTGAATTGTTTTGAGCAGTGGTTCTCAACGGGGGGGGGCAGGGGGGGGGCATCGTCGTGCATGTGCGCTGGTGCGTTAGCGACTACTGTTGTACATCACATTATAAATCACTTGGCACATACTCTCCCCCCACCCACAGATTGAGGTCCATGGGGGGGGGGGTGCTGCATATCATCTGGCACATCTCCCACCCCCCTCCCACCCCCATCCCCTGGTCGCAAATTTATTTTTGGGGGGCAGCAGGTAGTCAATGATAAGGTGAGAGGAGCTCACTTTCACTTTCTCACAGCTTTATCTACAGAGCTATAAAACCCCCCACTCACAGATTGAGGTTCATGAAGGGGGGTGAGCTGCATATCGTCTGGTACCCCCCCCACACACACATCATGTTACTTTTAGAATTACGCAGCCCATCTCCCAACAGACATAAGGAGAGCACCTTTACGCGCATGATGCTGTTAGTGGGGTGTGGTTCAAAAAAGGTTGATAAACCCTGGTTTTGAGGATGTGTTTTCAGACTTGGCTTTTCTTATTGTAAATTTGACTTGAAACGGATCTAAACTGTCACAACTCCAGCTCACCCCTGTATAACCTCAGAAACCATTTCCAAAGACTGTTTCAGCTTAAAATGCACAGTTTAAGAGCAGTGTCAGTGAATTGAAGAATGCTACATGTGTGCAAAGAGTTTAGTTCTTCAGGGTATGCAGTCAGTCTTTCATTAAGTTCCCTTAGTTGCTCATTATTTCATGATAAATGTCTTCCCTGTTCAATGCAGTATGCTTGACTGTTGATTTAGTTCACTTACTGCACTTGGGAATATCTCATCTAAACCTTCAGCCCAGTTCTATGAAAGAGTGTGGGCAACTATGGCCGTGTTGGTGTTAGAGAATCGAGCTGGATTCTGCAGATACTGACCATTTAAAAAGTTATTTAAAAGAACAGTACTGAACTCCCACCCACACAGCAGATAGCAAGACAGTTGTTCATTATAGCTCTAGGCAACAAATCAATACGGAGCATTAAAATAGAAAATGCTAACAATCTGAAATTGCTTTCCAGTTACGAAAAGAAAAAGAAATGCCTCTATAGCCATCATCACGTCAGTAATGTTAACACCTGCTAAAAAATATAGCAACAGAAAAGATCTTCTAGTTCTATAGATTCCAGCTTTATTCTGAGACAGGCAGGCGTTCTCATCTATTGAATTAAGGACAAAAACTTAGCTTTATTTGTCAGTATAGCATTATAAATACTGTATCTATATGCAACACATTGAAGAAGGAAGTCTGAACGTGCAGAAACACACTACACACACTACAGACTAGTGGGCTGCCATGTCAGGTCCCCAGGGAGCAAATTGAGTTACAGGAAAGAGAATGAAGTGCTTTGCTCAAGGGCACGTCAGACCACAGTTTCTCCTAAACCAACCTTCAAATGCAGTTGCCCAAGGGCGACGAGGATGGAATTCAAACCCACGCGTGGATTCGCAGTCTGTCGCCTCAACCTCTCGGCCATCTCGTCTGATTTGATGGTTAATAGGCTTGAATGCTGCTCCGTACATATAAACAGCTTGTCTCTGTGATGTCTCAGTTGACAGTAATAACGATAAAGCTACAGGAGAGAGACTAAAGGATGTCTCCTCTATCCCAGGAGGACCGATATTAACCTTTCTAAAGTGCCAGGCTGTGCTTTGTGTTTGACCGCAGCTATACGTGAACAGACAGCCCTTCATGTCCACAGGTGGAGCAGTCACTCGTCCCCACCTGCGTCTCAAATCACCTCTGACTGACAAAGGACACCCGAGGATTTCCTGCTGCTTTGCTCATTCTATACGAGCCACTCAACCACACAAATCGCACACAAAATCACAAAGGCACAGACAAGTACACTTAACATCACCTAGCTTCTACCAACACCTGTGTCCCACTTCACCTCTGCAGTCTGAGAGACAATGTGAGTGACAAATGACAACAAAAGTTCTAACGCCGTCTCGCACTCGGATTTGTCTGCTTCCTTCACTGCTGTCACCATTATTAAAGGGCTCCTACTTTGCTTTTTTTAAATGAATTATTCATTTTAAAACATTTCCCTGTGGTCTGCATAAACTGTAAATACTCTTCTTGGGTCTGAATTCTTCATTAATTCAACTCCACAGGTCCATCTTCAACCCTATTTCTGCGTAATAACAGGTTGCCCTTTAAATGCTCATGATCCACTTCACGCCCCACCCCCTCCAGGCTGACCGTGCTGCTCTGTCCCGTTCAGCCATCTTTGTAGTTTTCAAGATACAGTACGATACCAAAAGTTTTTGGTAATTATAATTTACAAGAATTTGTAATTGGGTGGTACAGTGGATAGCACTCGCGCCTCTCAGCAAGAAGGTCCCGGGTTCAATTCCAACACCAACCGACCTTTCTGTGTGGCGTTTGCATGTTCTCTCCGGGTTCTCCCGCTTCCTCCCACCATCCAAAGACATGCACCGATAGGTTAATCTAAATTGTATGTGAGAGTGATTGTTTGTCTCTATATGTCAGCCCTGCGATGAACTGGCGAGGTTCAAGGTTTCACTTTATTGTCATTCATCATGTTAAAAACATGAAAGAATGAAATTTGTTCCTCGACATGTCCAGGGTGTACCCCGCCTTCTCCCACGAGTAGTTGGGATAGGCTCCAGCGACTCCCGCGACCCTAGTGAGGATAAAGCGGGTTCAGAAAATGGATGGATGGAAGAATTTGTAATTAATAATGGCAACAACGGCAAACTGTAGCCTTCAGCTTCATAGGTATGAGCCAGAGTCTGACCTGGAGCTCGAGATCAGCGAAGAACAACCTGTAGAACCGTGACTTCTAATGAACACATCTCAATAGTTTGTTTATTTTTTTTAAACACATATCGCTAGCCTTCTAAAATACAATTCCGTCATTTTAGAGTTAATTGTAACTTACCACTTGCTTGTCTCCACCATTGCTGTAGACCAGGGGTGGGCAACCCCGATCCTCAACGGCCCCCATCCTGCATGTTTTAGATGTTTCCCTCTTCCAGCACACCTGACAGTCATTATCAGGCTTCTGCAGAGCTTGATGATAGGCTTATCATTTGAATCAGGTGTGTTGGAAGAAGGATACGTCTAAAACATGCAGGATAGTGGCTCTCCAGGACCAGGGCTGATTCCTGAATTTTTGGTATCGTGACATCCCCATTGCCTATTGATAGTTGTTGACTAGATTCCTCAGCAGAGAAAGTGAGAGAGCTTGTAAATCCCCCACATATACTGTTACGACAGAATGTAAGAGTGACATGACCAGTCAAAGGAAACAGTGACAGGTTTTCTGTCAGTGTCTCTGTATCTGCTCGCCTCAGTGCCTCCTCACCAACCTCTCTGAGCTGTAACACACATTCTTAGACAAACAGGACGGAACCACAGAGAAACGGAAGGGATTCATACCTGTAGCTACAAACACACACTCTTTGGGGGAATAACATTTGCGGTAGTTTGTATTAAGAGCAATTACTTCTTATTTTTAAGCGTCGATGAGGAGTGCATCGCCAGCTACGAGACAAGTCAATAACTTCATTCTCATACAGTACCCAGTGTATGGGAAGAGGCATAAGAGGCTTTTTACATTGTGGACATTGATTTATTCTATCTGTAACAGCAATACATTTGCTTCCCCTTTATGTCATTTTTCCCACTTAGGAGGGAGTGGTGACCTACGCTGGATTGCATCAAACAGCCAACAAAAAGGAGAATTGAACAAAAGGCCTAGCGGAGGTAAGTGTTTCTGAATCAAAAGCATTTTTTTTCTGCTGTTTCAAGGATATAGACTGAAAACAATGTGCAAATCCCAACAGCAAACCAGCGTACACATTTATGTTGTGAATTATCAAAGCAATCTGAACAGGGACTATTTAAAAGGTGGCAAGTGAGAGTGCTAATATTGGCTCACTGATAGTCAATACGGTTGGAACCATTTATTTATCTTGCATCTGTTTGGCTGAAAATTGGGTACCGTCTGCTACACAAGGGTTTCTGCAGCACAAGCAGATTAATAATCAACTCATCTGAAACACTGTCATGCTTTTACAAACCAAACCTTTCTTGGACTGCTTACAGTGCAAGAAACAGGTGTTTGACTTCAAGGATTACAAATAGCCTCAGAGTAAAACACTTGCTTGTATTTATTTATTTATTTATTTATTTATTTATTTCTACTTACCAAATTACACTGATCTCCACTTAGTATTTAATCATTCAAGAGGGCATGTTTCAATTACCAAACCAGGCAAGGGATAATATCTACTCCATGCCCTCAGTCAAAATCCAGTATCACCTGTGGAGACTAATAATTTTGTCAGTAGAGATTATCTAGGTGAGAGCAGATGCCTGAGGGGATCCTAGTCAAAGTCACAAAATGAACAACACGACCACAGAGTAGTAGAGCAAAAAAAAAAAAAAAAAACATCAATTTCCAGTTGGATGGCTGTCCACAAGTGAGAAAACACCTCGTGCAAATCTGCACTTTCACACTATTTACCAGCCTCTTGGCCATCTACTTGTCCACGCTGTAATCTTGTTATTACCCAGTGTATTAAAAATAAAACAGTGAGAAACAGATCGTGTGCTGATGTGAGAGTAATCCAACAAAAAAAAGGTTAAACATCAAGTCAACTTTTCACTTCCCCAGTAAACCTTTAAATCCCAGGTTGTAAAAAAAAAACTCACTTTGGACTTATCTCCTCATAGAATTTTTTTTTTCTTTTTCTGAGCACCAGCATCATGTTCAAGTGGTCCTGATGAGGAGTGAGCATATGCAGCAGCATGCAGCAAGACTAAGGCACAGATTCCAGCATCATTTCTCATAGCTCTTCAGTTTATTTCTGTGACTGCATCAAGCCCTCCTTCACGAAAATCTCTGAACTTTCCAAAAAATGCGGCTTTCATCAGTGGCACATCTTTTTTCATGTCACCAATTTGATGACAGCAGATTTATCACTCTGGTAACATGAAATAAATATTGTAGAGTTTGTTCTGCCCGTATCTGTCTATATGGAGGTTAAAGATGATCACGACACCAAAAACATCACTTGTGAGAGTGAATTGCTTGTATGCTGAATGTTGAAGGTAAGTGTGACTTTAGCACCCTACACATTGTAGGTCTATGATACAAGGGCAGTCAGACTCCTGATATTTTGTCACAGAAAGAAAACGTGCTCATTGTCTTTTTTTTCCCATTCTTTCTTTTTCCTCTCAGAGCACAAACATTTCAGTGCAAACCCCTGCCAGCACGTTTCTGCCAGAATAAAGCAGTATGTGGACACAGGCTTTTACTCGGTGAGATGTGGTGTCACTCCTGGTGAATGTACGTCGTGGTACTATATCATGTATTTTATTCAGAGACACCCGCTCCCTGGAGCTACTAAGACATTCCCTTCTGAAGCCAAGCCTGTGTCTTACCCCATCAAGTATTTCACCCACTCAGTCTTGCAAAGGGAGACTACCAAAATAAAACAACTTCGTAATTTGCTTGAGTAGCTTGAGAGTGATGCTTTTTAGTCATCATTTGATGAGACACAAGCCAAGTGCATTCCGCTAATGAGGATATGAAAATGTCTGTGTTAGATCGTGACAAAACATTTCAGTTTACAAGTGTGTTTATTTTTACTACTTGAACTAGTGATGCATTACATCTGCACTTTGACTATCATTAGCAGCTGGAATGTCATGATGCCTGAATCGTACGCCCAGGACCAGAACGTCTGCCTGCATCGCTCATGTGGAGGATGGCAAAAATAAGCCGGGGCGACCCAGCATCCACCACATCCCTGCTACCAGATGTGACTGGTTTAATAGGTTGTGTGTGACAGATCATCAGACTAGATCCTGTGGCCACTACTCCCCCTGTCTGCCAATCACTTGCCTCCAAAGGGCACCCACACATAGAGTTTGTCTTCTTCTGCTGTTGAGATGTTTCTGAGTGACAAGCATAACAAAAATATATCCGCTTTCATCTATAGGTCGTATACTGATGCTCTGCTGGCAAACAGAAAAAAAGTACTGAGGAAACAAAGTTAACTATTTTTGTATCTGTGGTTCTTCATATTTTTGAGTGACACGCTATCTAACAAGTGACAAAAAAATGTCTGTTTTCATCCATCATCTCTCCATTTATTTCTGTCCATCACTCTGATCTGCCAAAAAAGGGAATTTTCTCATTTTTTCTGTCTAAGAATTTAAACTAAAAAGTGCTTATCATCCATCTCTGATTAATAATAATACAACTAACAAAACACTTCTATATACCTGTATATGTAAAGATATTATTCTAAAATTATTTTATAACAACATTTATATATGTAAAAGGCTTTCTTGAGTGACAAGTGACAGCTCATGTGATTTAAATCTCATGCCAACTGCTTGTTCACTTGCCTGTCTGGAAATGATATGACCTGAATACCAAACAGAGTGGAAAATATCATGACTGGTGAGGGCGCTGATGGACAAGTTAGGGTAGGTGCTTGTGTGTGTTTGTGCATGCTAATTTGAGGGAGCATAATTTGTTTGTACATATGTCCTTCATCTTGTGTTATAAGCAGATGAAAAACCCAATGCAAAGTGATGATGTTTTGTGGATGTGCACTGGGCTCACCTTGGATCTGCAGAATCTTAATAAATTTTGTCATTGTGGCAGGTGTTTCAAGGAGACGTGTGATGCATTTTTGTTATTTTTGCCATAAATATGATGTCATGTTGTTGGATGTCTGGATGAAACATGGTGATAGGCTCAACATGTGAGGAAAACATGCCAATGTCAGTGTTATTGAGGTTGTTTATGTTGTTTTGAGATAAAAAGGAACACCAGTACCAGAGCAGCATGAAGAAATACAATATGAGAAAATTGAATTTACTGGAATGAAAATTTGTACCTGTATTTGACTTACAACATCCATCTTAAAAAAAACAAACAAAACAAAACAAAACAAAAAAAAAACACCAGGGTTTTCAATTAAATCCACATCTGGTGAGCTAGTGTTCATTAGTCTTGAAATATTTGCAGGACATTTGAATTCAATTTGTAGTGTGGCCATTCAATCATCTTTATGTTCAGTCTGTGGTTTGAGGAAGCAATCAGATTAGATCTCGTCTATGACCAGCCGCTTCTGGCCATGAATGCATATTGTGTCACGGGGTCGTCAGGATGTCACTTTTGAATGGGCAATTTTTAGACATCAGGTGGCAACAGAAACAAATTAACTACAATGACCCCTTAAGCCAGTTAAGCCCTGGAACAAGATAAGCGGTGCTGTTTGACATGTGGTACAAATGGTAAACAATAAGAGACAGACAAGCGGTTGAAGCAAAATGTCTCCATGAGTGTAGAAATCGAGTGTGGCTGTGTGTGAAAACCTCGCCTGTTGAGTGAAATCCGGTGATGAGGTTATCAGATCCACGTCTATCCATCAGTGTGTATATGGCAACAAATGGAACAAGTACGTGTAGGTCTGTGTGTGTCTGCAAACAGCCTGTGCAATTTCTGTGTGGGTCTTTTTAAGACAGCAGGTACTTGTGGGTGAGGGTTTGTGTATGTGTATACATACTTGTGACAAATCCATCAACTTCACAGACAGATGTGAAAACGGGTGTGTGGTGAATGTCTGTGGTTGAAAGTATCATGCAGTATACTTGCATAGTGCATGTAATAAATCAGAGATGAGAGTGCCTGCATGAATGCAAATTTCCTATATGACTTGTATAATCAACTCTCTAAGTGAGATTAAGTCGATGTGTGTGTGTGCGCCGGTGTGTGTATGCCTCTAGCTTACAACCCAAGAGTCTTGTTTGTATGCTGTCAGTCACTGCAGACAGCCATTGGCTAAACAATACGAGGGACGGAGAGGAATTGTGAGAGGTAGAGAAAGAAGTGATAGGAAGCAGGACGAGATGAAAGAAAACAGGGAGACGCACACATGGGAAAAGGGAAGAAGAAAAGGAAGAGACAAAGGAAGTCAGAGACAGATACAGAAAGCTAGAGTTAGAGAGAGACAAAGAAACAAAGAGCAACAATGGCAGAGAGAGAGAGAGAAGGAAAGTGAGGGGGATTCTCCAGGGTCTGCGCTCTTTGCATCGTGAAGGATGAGTCATGAGTATTGAAGACACATGCACACACATGCACATACACACATACATATATATAGAGTCACCTTGGCGCTATAAGCCTCTTTCCCCAAGGTCTACTTGTCTCTTTATAAGAGGTGTGCTTCAGCTGTCACATAAGCTGGTACATCACCCAACTGAGAACAGTGAAAATAACTGTAACAGAAAATAGAGCACGACACTCAAGGCCTCTATACAGAAATGAAATCTAAATAAAAGACTATCAGGATGTGAGTGGAACTTTTAGAAATATACTGCCCGGCCGAAAAGAGTTCACACAGAAAATCTTTCATTGGAAAAGCATTGGCTGTATGGAATGTCATAATAAATGTTAGAATATTTATTTCATCCAGATACATTGTGATGGTGACAGTAGGCCAATGTGTAAAGCAGGGATGGGCAATTCATTTTCTTATGAGGCCACATGAGAAACTTTGACAACTGTTTAGGCCCAGGTCAATGCACTTGCAGCCCTTCTCAATATACATATCTATAAAAACAGCAAATGAAATAATACAATACAATGAACACGTGGAGCACACAATACAACTACTCTGATTTTATAGGATGTTTTGATTTTATTAGATGTCTTATTAATTGCTATTCATCATTTTATTTTGTGACACTGAAGAGGGTAAGCTCTACCCAGTTTCACTGAATAGCCATTGTATAATGACAATAAACTTATTCTATTCTATTCTATTCTATTCTATTCTATTCTATTCTATTCTATTCTATGAATATTCACAAAAACATTTTCGAAAATGTGCAAAACCAGTTCCACATTAACTTTACATGAAAAACAATAAATGCAAAATTAATTGAAAGTATGTGCAAAAAATGTTAATTTAGCACATTTATGTTTTTTGTTTTAAATTTGCATTAAAGATGAATGTTCAACTATTCGACATGTAATAGGACCTACTGTTAACTTCAAAAAGAATTAGGCCTTTTTATTGCTTGTTTTTTCATTTAAAAAAAAAAATCCCTTGTTTTTTGACAAATCACACCCTGGTTCCATCTGTTACGATGATGTATATTTGCACTGACTTTTAATTTGCCAAATGACCTCATGGGGGCCAGTCAGGGTCAGCTATCGGGCCGCATTTGGCCCGAGGGCCTTACATTGTCCAGGTCTGGTGTAAAGTCTTCTCCATCACATCCCAAAGATTCTCAGCAGGGTTTAGGTGTGAACTCTGTGGCAGCTGATCCATGTATGAAAATGATGTCTCATGCTCCCTGAACTACTCTATAATAATGTCACCCTGATGAATCCTGGTATTGTCATCTTGGAATATGTCTGTGTCATCAGCGAATAAAATAAAATCACTGATCTTCAGACGTGGTCAGCATATTCATGTTCTGCTGACTTCACTGTACGGACACATAATGTTGCTAAACTTAGATCTGACCAACTGAAGCAACCCCAGATCGTAACACTGCCCCCACAGGCCTGTACAGGAGGCACTAGGCATGCTGGGTAATCACTTCGTCCACCCCTCATCACACCCCCGTCCATCGTCCGTCATTCTAAAACAGGGTCAATCTAGACTCATCAGACCACATGATGTGTTCTCCAATTTTAAGAAGCTACTCACCTACTACATCAGTTAGTATTAAAAATCCTGC
This sequence comes from Apogon hyalosoma, assembly GCA_037367295.1. Taxonomy (NCBI): domain Eukaryota; kingdom Metazoa; phylum Chordata; class Actinopteri; order Kurtiformes; family Apogonidae; genus Apogon; species Apogon hyalosoma. Next base: position 14,753,004 of record JAPQRP010000001.1, on the reverse strand, counting down.
TTCAAAATATATCAAAAACATATTAATCATCACAGTAATTATTCAAAGGGAGGCTCTAACCTTTTTTTTAAAATTAAATCTACGTGCCTTCTTTCTTTTCTTTTCCTTTTTTTTCAAATCTAATTACTTTATTTAATATTCCTCCTGCGCCGTTTTTTTGGGCAAGTTTAAAGGGTACTGGGGGAAATGAAACTAATAGAGAGACACATAAACAAACCAATTTCCAGTTATAGTTAAAGGACTGAACATGGGGCAAATGTGGTTTATGAGAGAAAAGATGAAATCCGTTAGAGGAAAATATTCTTCAAGACTTGTGCAGTTGCTAATGAGAATCCAGTGTATTTCAGTGTCTCCCAGTGATTAACAGGCCAAAACACTACTATGAGGAAAAAAGCAGAAGCTAAGAAAAAGCAACATCAAATAAAGTCCATTCATAAGATTACATTTTTAAAGTTTGCAGAGTGTATGTGCACCTCTGTCAGTCTGTTGAATAATTCTGCAGCTCGGATCAAAAAGGTTTTACACACAGCGTACCATTATTATAATGTTTTGCTATGATCTGGCATGCTCATTAGAGGCTTACTTACCAACACCAATATGTAATCAAAATACTTTTTTTCCGTATGTGAACCATCACAACACAGAAATAGCACAAGAGTGTACAGTATGTCAACGTTTTCATAGCTCATCATGGTCTATTGTAAATTCTAATCGAATGCTTCTCATATCCTTTTCACAAACAGAAATCAATCACATTACTTCAGACTGAGAAAACAAAATCCATCTTTTCTACCCCTGTTAAGCACAGATGGCAATAAAATAAATACTATAGAGAAGTAAATCTATTGGAACACAGTCTTGTGGAAATTTAAAAGAGATTCCGCTGTCAAATGGAAAACAACTGGTGAATGGTATTAAATTTCTAGTCTATCTATTTTGTCCCTCAGCGTGATTGTAAAACAAAACAGCAGCGGCATGTAATTTTGCGCTTGGAGGCGGTGGGTGGTGTAATCCAGCCTGGAGTCAGATCCATTGACAAAGAACCAACAAAACATCTAGCAAGACCTTTATAGCAGTAATGAGGAGGTTGTTCATGGAGGAGGCAGAAGATGTCACATCCCTGACTGTTGTATTTCTCTGTAATTTTTACACACACACACAAGCGTCCATGCATTTGCAGACTGAGCGATGGCTGTTATCCTCATACCTTGTGCAGACGTATACACTTTGTCTGACCTTAACATGTTCAATTAACCTGTAGTAATCCCTCTGGATGTCTGAAGGCTGCTTGTCTAATATTGTAAAAGGGGGGGATTACCATAGCTGCCCCTCTGTGTTTGTGAAACGATTAATAATGTCCTATGGGGGGGTGGGGTAACAAATGCTAAAAAAAACGTAAAGGTAGCACTTTGCATGTAACCATGTACAAAAAATACAAAATATGGCAAAAGCAGAAAAGTAACCAGAATGTGAAACTAATACTAATAATACTACTACTACTGATAATAATAACAATAACAATAATAATAATAACAACAACAATAATACTAGCAAATTAGACCATTGGTATTATAATTATATATTTTTTGTGTTGTTATTATCATTATTACATTATTTTCCCCCTCACTCCCCCCTCTATCTTTCTCACTTTCATTCACGCTCCCTTCTTCCCCTTTTCCCTATCTCCCCTAATCAATCTATATAGTTTAGTTGCTCTTTTCATTTGTTAGCTTTTTCATTGTAATATGACGTTGTCATTGTTGTTGTTTGTCATTACTCTGTTGCTGTTGTTGTTTTTGGTTTGTTTTTGTCTGATTTTCCCTTTGTTTATGTGTTGTTGTTTCTCTGTCCACAATGTCTTGTTAACTATCACTAATAAAAAAAACAAAAAAAAAACAAAAACAAACAACGAAATGAGTGATAAATACGTTTAATTTTCCAAAAATGCACTTAATCCTCTGGAGGGTCTCAGGGAAGGTGGGGCACAGTCTGGATGTGTCTTTCATCATTTCATTGCAGGTCTGACATATACGGTCAAAGTAGGGCTAGGCAGTAAAATGATAATGATATATATTTTGATATAACTTTGCCTCGATACAAATATGAGACATGCTTGATACTATTTCAATAGAATTCATTCGTCCATGTTTTTTTACAGACATAACAACAGCCAATCATAATTAAGCAGTGCTGCACCGAACCAATCACGCTAGAGCCACATTAAGTTAGGTTGACGCCCACAGCACAGGGGTAAGAGCGCCTGCAGCACACACACTAATGTTTGGGCTGCAGAGGGAGGTAATGAGTGTTCCCTCGGGAGAAAATATGACCGAGAACTCGGGCGACCGGGTCACTGAAAAGTAGTGTGTGAAAAATTTCAGTTCAGGGCTTTCAATACAATATGGAGGTACATGTAGACTGTGAAGAACACAAACACTCATTGAGGTAAAGTTGGCAAGAGATTCACAGATTCTCACTTTGCGGCTCAATAGATCATCAGTTAATGATCACTGAGACTCAAATGATGGCTCTTCGTGGCTTTGGTAACACAGAGTGGAAAAGAACAATCAGTAGACGGCATTACCTAAAATGTGGAGCCAGTTAGTGAGCGCGAGTTTAGGGACCGTCTGCAAAGTGTTAATTTTAAAATTTCTACGTTAGGGTGACTAGTTCGTTCACGTATTATGGCATCTTTGGACTGTAGGAGGAATCCAACCGAAGAGAACCCACTCATACCTCCACACAGACAGACCCCAGACCCCACAGAACCCAGACGCAACATGTTTTTGGCAACAGTGCTAACCAGTGCACTGCTGTAGCACCCAGAAGATAAACCTGTGCACAGAAAATCCATATAAAATCTATCAAAAATACTGTATAATTTACTGTTAATGAGAAATGATAGGTGTTTCTTGATTAGTTAGTTAGTTAGTTAGTTAGTTTGTTTGTTTGTTTGTTTGTTTGTTTGTTTGTTAGAACAGAATGTGAATCACTTCCTGTCTCTGTGCTGTTAAATGCATTTTCTACTAAATTATGTTTTTTTTCCTTTATTCATGCCCTGCTCTTTTAGTTCAGTAACTTCGTATGCAACCCATTTACCATGTTGGTGGAATAATAAATATTTTGTTTCCTGTTTGAAGTCTTTTTGACTTAAGTTGTACAGCCGTTAATGGAAACCAAACCGAGATAATCATCTTTTAATGTCATGCTAGTTTTTATGAATGTAGACACTTTTAAAAAAGTGTATAAAACCAAAATAACCCAATGCTGGTTTAAAATCTGTTATATGAAACTGTGCAGCCTTGCAGGCTTAACAGAATGTACCACTAGACTGAGCAGAATGGCTTTTTTTCCTTTTCTGCTGCTGTGTCTTCCCTAAAAGGGACATAATACAGATTGATGACACCAAAGTTTATAAAGCGGTTCACTTATGCAGCATAACATCCCTCTTTCCCCACTTTTCCTGTCACTCTTGACTGGCTACTGAAGAATGGCTGTGAAAATGAAATGATACCAAGAAGATTCAAACCCTACACAGAAAACTATGGCCAAAAGAGTTATCTAATCTTTCTCCTGTAGGCTTTTCCTTAATGTGAAATACTGCTCGGTTTTATATAAATCACAACATAATCCTGTTTATTTTCCGTGGGAGTCTCCATGGTACTGATGGGATTCAGCTGTCTTATCCTCACAGGTAAACAACAGGTGTTTGACATTTAATACCAAACAGGCAGTGTCGGTAATGCAGGTGTTCAGCCTGTTTCTGCCAAGGACATAAAATATGCCAATGTGCTGTCTTTGCACACATTAAAGAAAAGTGAAGTACCCATCTTATACAAAACTAATATTCCCCCTGCTGATACTTCATTAAAGCTTGAAAGCAACAGAATGAAATACTTGTCATCATCACCATTGTTTACAATTACCAACAGAATGGTGCTCATCTTACCTTATAATGACATTTGATTTATTGACTTATTAAAACTCCTTAAAATTAACAGAATTTCAGTCTATATGTTATGTAATATATTATACAATAGACATCGGAAGATATTGTACTACAGTTTAAAGTTCAGGAAGTCTAGTGGGTACATGTACACAAACTTCATGCTGCATCTAGGCACTTTTTTTTTTTTTTTTTTTTTTTTTTGGTTAACATTGCAAAGTTTCACATGATATCTGTCACCTTTTTTTTTATCCATAACCTCTATCAATCCCTCACTCTGTCAGAATCTCCTTTTTTTCTGACATAAAAGAAAATAAATATGATGCCAGCAGGTGTCAAGAGGGATCCTCCTTCCGCTCTCTCTCTCTCTCTCTCTCTCTCTCTCTCTCTCTCTCTCTCTCTCTCTCTCTCTCTGAAATGGTAAGGAATTGGATGGCAACTTGCTCCCTGTACAGTGTCAGAGGGGAATCTTTTTATCATTTGTATCTGTCAAATGAAAATATCTGGTCTTCAAGGTCCTTTCCAAATGGCAAATATACTACTGATCCTATTTTGTATTGTTTTTTCAGCAAAGTCATACAGGCAGAGGCCATTTTAGAAGCAGGGGGTACTTAAGTTGAGAGTCACTGTCCATATTCAGAGACAGAAACACTGGAGTATCAGTGGACACCATGTGGTTAGACTTCTGTGGGTTATTTTTTTAACTTATTTTTTATTGTTTCATTTTTTACTTTTTACAACAGAAACATTTAGAACAGAGCGTCAGTTGTCGTCCTGTATATTGTCCACTTTTTCGCACGCTGCTTGCTGTAGTCCTATGACATATGTAAGTCTCTCCACATTGTAAATTTCTTCCACAATATCTCTCCAATTATTTAGGGGGGGGGTCCTTTTTTACATTATTTTCATGTGATGGCTTTTTCAGATGCTACCAAGAGGATTTTAATCAAATATTTCTTTACTTGGTAAGTCTTTTCCTGTTAAATAACCCAAATACAGCACAGAACATGTCCTTGGTAGTTCGTATCCTAATATTTTTCCAAATTCTTTGCTGATATTATTTCAATCATGGGATCATTTCGTGCACTGCCAAAAAAGGTGCGTATGACCCGCATCCTGCTCACCGCACAACCTCCAACAGGGCTGAGGTAATGATAGTGGAGCCTTTTTGATCTTTGGTGTTATAAAAAAACCTCATTATATTTTTCCAACAAAATATTTTCCAGCTTCTGGAATTAGATGTAGTTGAGTTTCACATATTTCATACCATGTATCATTACTTAATTCTACCAACAGTTCATTTCTCCATTCATCTCTAATATACAGAGTCAAAGTTTTTCTGTTAGACACCACATCATTTTTTCTCCTTTGTTCTTACATACTTTACCCACAATCTCAGTGAACTTGTTTATTTCACTCGGGAGGTCTAGTCTTATCTCTTTTTGATAATAATCTCGGATTTTAAGGTACATAAAGAAGTCACGATGTTCCAAGTCAAAGTCCTGTCGACTTTTATGGATTTTAATGATTAGGGTTAAATTTGCTGGACACAATCTTTGAACTAAAGTCAAAATCCCATTGTCAAACATATTGCAAAGGAGTGACATATATGGCTTATAGTCCTACAAGCCAAAATGCGGAAGACAATCAATATAATTTAGCTTCATTTTTACACAGCTGCATTTTTTTTTCTCCAGCAGTCTGTGGTTCCGAAGCAAAGTGGAGTCAGTGATCTCACAATTTTAAACTGTAATCGATCTTAATTTATGATATGACCTACTTTCATACGGATCATCTCATTAAAAGCATAAATGACAGTGCTATCAAAACATTTCTACACAGCTAACATTCATTTCATCAGTGTAATGCACTAACCAATGGGTTCGTATTGTTACTAGCACAGGACATTAAGCTAGTGAGATTATTTCAGTCCATTTATGGTAATACTTTGAAATTCAATTTCCCAATAATTTCCCATTCCATTTCTGCACTTTATTAACAGTTAATTTATTCTTTGAAGTCATTGCTCTGTGTGTTGTATTATGGCAGGTTCCTCTGGCCGGGTTAAAAGCTCTGAACGATGTCAGAAAAAGTGTCACAACAAAAGACCCACGTGACCAAAA
>JAPQRP010000001.1:14730209-14746835 GCA_037367295.1 Apogon hyalosoma | reverse complement strand
GATGGATGGATGGATGGATGGATGGATGGATGGATGGATGGATGGATGTGGTCCAAAATCATGCAAAAAATCAGTTTCTAACAACAACAACAACAACAAAAAGCCAGTGCACACAGTCTAAGACTCAAGAAACCAGACAAAACTAGAGGAAAACTGATGATAGTTTGGTTGTACCTTCATTATATTTTGTAAGAGGTAAGAAAAATGTTATTCAGACTGAAACATGATTCTACCTCAAAAGATCTTTTGGTCAGATCCCCCGGCCCTACACAGAGCCAAACCTAACTAGACTGGTTTCCACTTCTATAGGTGGAGCTAAACCAACACTTGGGCATCATTTGAGGTCACAACACCAGAACATACTACAGTGCATTAATGCCTAATAACAGGATAAAATAAAATGTACTCATTAGGCTGTACCTATCATTTCCATTTCAAAGAAGACCATTTGGCCTCGAAATGAAGAAAATCCCCAACAGAAGGCGAAATGCAATAATTGGCATTATGTTCTTCTTCTTCTTCTTCTTCTTCTTCTTCTTCTTCTTCTTCGAGGGCTCCTAAAGTTTATGCGCATTACCCCCATGAATTTGTCAGTGTAATTTTCTACAAGAAGAACTTGCAGCACGTTTGTTTGTTGTTTTTTTTTTTTTTAGCACATACGTTTAATACAATGTTGATTTAAAATATTAAAGAAACAACAAAAAACAAAAAAACGAAAAAAAAACCAAACAAAATACATCTAAAGACCAAACAAAATGTGCATGTGCAAAGGAAAGGTAGATGCCAAAAAAGCGTATAAAACACCACGCCCATAAAAAAACTAAAGAATGAACTAAGAATAACACAAACTAATTTTACATTCAACAAAACCTAACAGGTTCAGCTATCTGACGTCATTTACCAGTTCACAATGGACTGAGTGAGTCAAAACAAATATTCTGCCGTCAATTTATGTTTTAGTCTAGTCCTATATATAGATGCTGATGTAGATGTATCTAAAACATCTAAATGTTCAACATGGTCCTTTAAAATATTATGCAACTGATCCATAAAAGCTATTTCAATCATGACAATTTAGATTCAGTGACAAAAAGGTGTATTTGTTATGATTTACTGGTTTGTAGTGGATGTTATCAAGTGCACAATCATGTTTTCCTTTATTTAAATCATTTGTCTCCACAGATATTTACACAGTATGTTACCTGAAAAACATAATGCTTGTTTCAGAGCCAGTATGCTATTTGAATATTGCTGCTGAGAGCCCATAATGAAAAACAAGTCCAGTTTATTTAGTCAAGTGAATTTTAATTATTCTCTCATTATGAGCAGATCTACACGGAACATGGCAACTCATGTCCAAATATCTTGGAATGGAGACCGGATATTACCTGAAATAGAATAAATCATAAGAAGCTTGAAAAATGTATGCGCCCACATGTGGTCCATGGGGCATAACCTCCCTTTTCTTTGTGTCACAGCAACTGTGATTGAATACGACGTGCCATCAACTGAAAGGAATCCCCACTGGACAACAAATAGACAATAAATGTCATCCTACCCATCTATACAGAGACAAAAGAAGAATTCCCTGTGATAGCACATTTCTTCTCCTCATCTATCATTGTCTATCATCAGGATCTGTGATTCTTTTTCTTTGCTGTTTATCTTCTAATTGGTTTTATGCTACATAATTACACTGACAGAAAATGCCTAAAATAATCTAAAATGTCAAGTAGATGGAAGTAGAGATCAATTTACTACTGTGAAAATAGACCATATGTAGGTGGAAGACACTTTTTTCTCCCATTTGCTAACCTTTTAGCTCATGTTTTTTGCATTAAAACAACCTATTTAAAAGCTTCAACATAATATACATCTGTTGCGTTAATGAAGGCAGTAACTCTGAAAGTACACCGCAAATTACAGTAATTTTAGCCAAGCATCCTCCACCATCCTTCACATGCTAGTGAAAAGATGGTGACGAATTTGTCTAACCTTTTCTTTTGTGATGATGGTACTTTTAACCTCATTATTTTACCCTTTAGATCAGGGGTAACAAATTCATTATAGGCCACGTACAGCTCGATTTGATCTCAAGCGGGCCGAACCAGTGTGAAATAACAGCATCGTAACCTAGAAATAATAATCCAACATGTTCTCTGTTTTACTGTGAGAAAAGTAAAATTACAATATGAAAATGTGAATAAACTGAACAACCATGTACAACCTGAAGAAAAATAAGTGCCATTTCAACAGTATTATGCCTCAGCTAATTATTAGCACAGCTAACACTACGTTCAGACAGCAAGTCTTAATGCGCAATTTGGATTTTTGGGTGAAATCCGATTTTTTTGTGTGCTCGTTCATATTACGTATTAAATGTGACTTCTATCAGTTTTGAGCATGAAGTGAATATGACCCTGAAGTGACCCACATGCGCAAAAGAGGTCCTGATGTAATACGTGACCACACAGGCACGTACTGTGTTTATTAGGGGTGTGCCAATACATGGATTATTAGATTCATCACGACGCGACACGTGACAATTTGATAATGATTCATAATTGTTCAAAAATGATTATTTTCATTATCACTAAATGACAGGAAAATCAAAGTGGTGCATGCCTCCTGGACGCCTTAAAGAATGGACCAGAGGGAACACAGTAAAACCAACTCTAACTGTTTGGATACAGTTACAGAGCGTCAGATTCACCCAAAGGATTTAAAAGCCAGTGTTTGGAAGCAGGGCTGTCGTGCTCTGATGCGGACGCCAGAGTGCAGATACAACGTTCCGAGCAGAAAGTATTTTGCCCAGAAAGCAGTTCCCGAACTGTACAATGAGACCAAAACCAAAGTACAAACACACATGAAAATGGCCTGGGTTGGATTTGAAAACATCTGATTTGTGCTTTTCAGACTGTCTTTAACAAATCGGATACAGGTGACATATGGGTAAAAAAAAAAAAAAAAAAAAAAAAAATCATATTTGGGCCTGCAGTCTGAATGTAGCCTTATAGATCACAGTGGAGATACAGTACAAATGCACAAAACATTCAATAAGACTTAAGATTGTTAAAATTGCATTTATTTTCTTAAGACATTTCAGGTTGTTCATATTTGTTCAGATAATTCACAATTTATTATGAAAGGATAGTTTGTAAATATTAAATATTTTAATGATGTAATTTTACTTTTTTCATAAGAAAATTTTGAGTTGTCATTATTTATAGTTATTATACAATTATTTTTCTTGAGATCAGATACGTCTGTATTTGGCCTCTGAACTTCAGTGCAATTTTTGAACAAATTCATCCCACCGGCCGGACTGGACCCTTTGTCTGGCTGGTTTTGGCCCGCAAGCCCTACATTTCACACTCCTGCTTTTGATGGAAAATGGCATCCACCTGTTTTTACACAAACTTATAATCACAAGTAATGCTCAAACCTGTGAAATCACAGCCAAAGTCTAACTTTAAGATCATGAATATGCACCAAGCATCAAAAGAAAGCAGAGACAAAGAAGAAAAACAGTTCTCTCAGGTTGACAAAAATAATTTATGAGTTCTACATTAATGCTGGTTAGTTACAGAGACACATCTTAGATAGGAAGGTAGAATAAACACTTCTAAACCCAAGAAGATCAAAAGTTGTTTTTTTTTATATTAATAAATATCTTGAACAACATCTGGAACATAAGCTTCTAAAAAGTTCACTCAGTAATGCTTTTATGTATGATCGTGACAAACAAATCAAGCCTAATAGAGTGACAGCACTTAGACGTCTTTCCGCCCTTATCATCTATCGTATCCCATCCTTTTTTGGTTTATTTTTTGTAACCCTTCATCATTATGTCTAACTTTCATCTTTTTTAATGCAAACAGATAGTAAGGAACTGAAACTGGCAATTATAGATAAAAGATACAGCCTGTAGTAATTTGAGTATAGCGTAAAATATGTTGCATGATGAATACAGATATTTCTTTATGAAAACAAATTGCTTTCAATGAAACCCCCATGAGGATTGCAAAATAAAAATAATCTGAATTCAGGTAGAGGCTATCGTTTTGCCTCTTTTAAGAATTCTGGCTTCTCTCCACTTGAAACAATACTGCCTTGTGAACAGACTTGTGTGTTCTGATCGATTCTTTATTGGATCCTCACAGTAGCCGATAAAGTACAACTTCCCTTTTAGAAATTAGTGTCACAGAATGGGGGAAACATAATAACAACAATAATATGCTACTGATCTGCAATAATAGAGCAGCATGGGCAAGCGCGTGTCTCACGAGCAAGACAAAGAACGGAAATTGAGTAGAGTCAGTTGAAATCAAATGCTTTGCAATCTTCTCACCAGGTTTGTGCTATTGGTACAAAAGATGCAATCAGATCTTCACGTTTGTAACTTTTCTCCTCCCCCTTTTCCTTATCACATCATCATTTACTATCATCATCTCTCTTACCCTCCATTCTCTATTTACTTATGTCTCATCTTTTCCTTTTTGCCTTCACCCAGATTCCTCTTCCTCTGTCTTTCATATTGACCTCAGGTCCTGGTTTCTATATTCCTCCCCTTCACCAGAAGAGGGCATCTAACTAGTAGGAAAAAAAAAAAAACCACTCCCCTCCTTCCTCTTCTACTTTCTCAAAGAAGCAAAAAGACAAGAAGGAGGACCAGGACACCAAACTGATCTATTTTGATCCCTGCTGTTTTCATCCAGGAAGTCTGGCACACACACACACACACACACACACAGTCTCACACTGATTTTCCACAGAGACTGGGTAGACCAATGCCTCTATAGACAAGAATGTCGAGGGGAAGAGAAAGCAGAGGGGTGAGGGGATAAAAGACAAGAACAGATTAAGCATGAAAGGAAGAGGAGGGGAAATCTGCCATGGGGGCCCTGGAAGGGAAGAGGAGGAAGGAGGAGAATAAGAGAGGGAGAGGAGTGAGGAGGGAAGACGATGAGACACCGGGTAAGAAATGAGGCAAACGGGAGGGAACCAAGACAGAAGAAGAATTCAAAAGAAGGATAAACGAGACAAGAGAAGCAGAAGGAACAGCGTCAAACCAAATATAAGATGATCATGACTATAGTAGAAAATATTGTCTTAAAACAGAAAAAAAAGCATATTTATGCCAGAACCCATGTGTTTGTTTTTGCATATACTTCTGTGTAAATGTAAATGAAACAATGCTTGCTATCCTTCGCATGGCAACAGCAAATTTTCTTTCAGGATAAAGAACAGTGCAGCAACCAACGTCAAGGCAAGTGCTATTATGCAGAGCTAGATTAACTACAGTGTGCGCCGAGTTTAAAATCAGTACCATGCATCCTTACAGCCAAGTCGCCCACTTAGCCATGCTTCTAATTATATTTTGTCAGCCAGGGCTCGTTAGGAATAGAAAGGCTTTGTGATGGGAACAAAACAAACTGTTTTCAGTGTCACAGACTTCACAATCTTATTTTTTTCTTTTTTCACATCCTATAATAAACCTCTACATATTGTTAACCTTTGCCTTCATTAGTAATGTATTTCCATATACCTGAAGGTGTATGTCAAATGTAAACAAGCCATTAAAGTGTTTATTTGATCTAAATTATATAATGTTGAAAGCTAAACTAAACAGAGGTCGAGGCTCCTCATAGTAATACTAACATGCAAGCATACAAAGTGAATTAAAGATGCTAAATTGGCATCCCTGTCATGTTAAAGTTGGAAATGTGCAGCATGGCAAAACTGTACAGACATCCAAAACTACACGAATAGATAAATAAAGTTAGAATAATGTTACATAAACATTTTTTAATGACTTCCTACAGATGATAATGAAAAGAAAAATGCAAGCTGTTACAAAAGGAGTGTTATTTCCTTTTCTTAAGCGTCTGCTTTGTAATCACTTTTGGGAAATTGCAATCACCTGCCTCTGTGAAATACTGGAAAACGAACATCAGGTAATATTTTTTAGAAAATGGATACACAGCATTTTGAATCCAATCCCTCAATTGCTTTAGACATAAAGATTGCTGAAGTGGAGACACTTTCACTGCTGCATGAAGAGCAGAGACACTGCTGCTGCGAGTTAATTACTACACACACTCGAGGAGAGAAGTGAGGATGGACAGGGCAGCGAGGATCAGCTATTTCACTGTCACAGCCTCTGACATGCACAGACATAGTGTAGGAACTAGTATACTCTCAATTTCAAACACTTTCTCCTTAGAATTACCTGTACGGCATGGGCACAGAAACATAAACCCCTCAAGCGGCTCACACACTTTATCATATTGAAATGATCATTTGAGCACATGTGTATGCAGATAATCTCTCTTTAATTACAATCAGAATACTCCCTCTATGACTGTAAGTACAGTAGTATGAATGACTGAGTGTTTAATCAGTTACATCCTGTGACGGATCGGGGATCATGAATCAACTAAGCAATCGGCCGGTACGAGAAAGGCACGACTTTCCCTCTGCGTGTTATCAGTGACACATAAATATTGCTGAACATGACATATAAACCAATGATATTCACTCAATTATTTATTTTCCAAACCACTTAGTCCTCGAGGGGGTCACGGTGGTGCTGAAGCTTAACCCAGCTACCAGTGGGTGAAGGCGGGGTTCACCCTGGATGTGTCACCAGTTCATCACATTCTCACACATACAGTATCTAATAAAAGTGAGTACACCCCTCACATTTCTGCAAATACCATCTGAACCAAAGATGATGCACTAGAAAGCCAAACAGTTTGCTAAAGACAAGCAGACTAAGGTCATAGATTACTGGAACCGTGTCCTGTGGTCTGATGAGACCAAAATAAACATATTTGGGTCAGATGGTGTCAAGTGTGTGGTAGGAGGTAGGAGTAGAAAGACAAGTGTGTCTGGCCTACAGTCAAACATGGGGGTGGGGGTGCATGGTCTGGGGCTGCATGAGTGCTGCCGGCTCTGGGGAGCTACAGCTCACTGAAGGAACCATGAACGCCAACACGTACTGTGACAGACTGAAGCAGAGCATGATCCCCTACTTCATAAACTGGGCCACAGAGCAGTATTCCAACATGATAACGACACCAAACACACCTCCAAGACCACCACTGCCTTGGTAAAGAAGCTGAGGGTAAAGGTGATGTCCTGTAAAGGGTAAAGGTGATTTTCTCTGTTTCAGACATAATATCCCTCAACTTTAATCTGAGCTTTTATGAACATCTGCATGATCAGTGAATTAAATGGAGGAAAATACCTGATTTTCACTGAAAAAGCCCATAACACAGATCACTTAAGAACGGTTAAAAATAGAGTCTGCAGACCTAAACCCTATTGAGCATCTGTGGGGCCTCAAACCACCAGCTCCGTGATGTCATCATGGAGGAGTGGAGGAGGATTCCAGTGGAACCTGTGAAGCTCTGGTGAACTCCAGGCTTAAGAGGGTTAAGGCAGTGCAGGAAAATAATGGTGGCCACGCAAAATACTGACACTTTGGGCCCAGTTTGGACATTTTCACTTAGGGGTGGACTCACTTTTGTTGCCAGCGGTTTAGACATTAATGACTGTGTGTTGAGTTATTTTGAGGGGACAGTTAATTTACACTGTTATATAAGCTGTACACTGACTACTGCACATTGGATCAAAGTGTCATTTCTTCAGTGTTGTCCCATGAAAAGATATAATTAAATATTTGCAGAAATGTCAGGGGTGCACTCACTTTTATGAGATACTTTACATACGGGCGATGTAGATTGACCAGTTAACCTATTAACGTGCATGTGTTTGGACACTGGGAGGAAGCTGGAGAGAACCCAGGCAAACATGGGGAGAACACGCAAACTCCACAAAGAAAGGTCCACTATGCCACTTACCAGTGATGTTTTAAGAAAATGTAAATTTAAAGTAGCTCTTTCATCACTCTTAAGTGTTTTTGATGTTTTCCTTTAATCTATCTCAATGACCATGTTTCTTTTTTTTTTTGCCATATTCTGAAAAAGACTAAATTCATAATAAGCTGTTTACATGGCTAATGAACATTAATAAGATTAATTCTTCTTAACCCATAAAGACCCAAACATTTACTATTGACCAAAACCATCTACTGATCTAAACTGTTTAATACCTGCTGATTCACTAATCCTATCAATGCATGTAAATAATGACTGTAAAATGCAGTTTATCATCTTTTTATGGTCATCAGATATGACCCATTTGGATGTTCAGAGCCTCCGTAGTTACCATGGAAACACCATCATCTTCTACAGCACTGATTCACCAGTAAAACCTATGGCGTTGGCTCAATGACAGTGGATGAAGACACTTGTTTTTACATTCAGTTAATCATAGGTTTTGTAGAAAAAGTCACTTTTTCTTCAGTTTTCTCTGTTTCAGACATAATATCCCTCAACTTTAATCTGAGCTTTTATGAACATCTGCATGATCAGTGAATTAAATGGAGGAAAATACCTGATTTTCACTGAAAAAGCCCATAACACAGATCACTTAAGAACGGTTAAAAATAGAGAAAAACTGAATTGTGAACTGCCATAAAAGTAGCACTGGGTCTTTATGGATTAATACGCACCTGTGCATACCCCATTAAAATAATGCTTTTTAAGGTTTTCCACTGGTGGCAGACCTTCCTTCTACTGTGTGAAATCAGCCACACTTTTTTGTTCCTTCAAACACTTTCTGGAAAAGGATGGCTTTTTGATATTTGCTCATATCCATAAACCTACTGATATCCTCTGTCATAATGTTTAACAGTGGCTATGTTTCTCTTTCCGACCAGAAAGGTAGATTTTTCTTGGGAGCATCCATCTCTACCAGAGAGGATCTTTGTCTTTATTCCAGCCGACTGTGTACACGTCTAAAGAATCCTCATAAAAGCCAAACAGCATCATCATATCCCACTTGCTTCAGTCAGATAATGCTCCAGGTCTTACTGAGAATATCCAAACAGAATATACTGTTTATACGACAGCTGTCAAATTCAGAATATTGTTATATTCAGATAACATTGGGATAATAGCCTGCATGTAAACTTACTTGCTGGCACTGATAGGTATAACACAATTAATTAGATTAAACTGAAGGCTATTATGGTTTTTAAAGCTTCTCAAATATTGTTACCAGAACAAATAGTACTTTTAGATGCATTTGCTTAAGTAGTTGCACACATTTTCAAAGGACCTCATTCTTACATTGTAGTCTTTTGAACTTAACTTAGGCACAAATGAGACAAAATCCTAGTTGAAAGAAAATCAAAGGGTGGAAAAAAAGAGATTGCAAATCATTATAAACTTTTCCATGTCTAATCTTTTTCTAAGGCTTATTCTGTATGTCCCCTTACTGCACGAGAACAAAGAAAGAAACCAAAAGACTTTATAAATAAGAAATCATACAGGATGAGAAATGAAAGAAATATAAAAAGTACAGAATGCTGGAGTGTGTTAACTCATTCATTGATTTTAGTAATCCCACAGCCCTACTTTTGTCCCGGTACCAACATCACAGAGAGCAGAAATTGCTGTCTTCATCTCTGCTGTATATCAGAGCTTATATAATATAGATTTATATTCATTTAGAAATGCTTTTCACACTTCACACTTTCTCACTGAAGGATCACGGATAATGTAGTTTTCAAACACTTCAGTACACACTTCACAATCTGCTTTCTTTTATTGGTATTAAAGGTTTCAGGGGCAGCGAGTGATAAATTTCATTACTGTAACAAGGTTTCCACACTACAGTAAACTCAACAGTAGATTTGAAGTTGACAGAAAAATAATAAAACCTGTGAAAGAAAACACAGAGAAATCAAAAGTAAAACTGCTGACAAGAATCATGCATGTTTTGCTGTTTTTGTGA
Organism: Apogon hyalosoma; assembly: GCA_037367295.1. NCBI lineage: Eukaryota > Metazoa > Chordata > Actinopteri > Kurtiformes > Apogonidae > Apogon > Apogon hyalosoma. Next base: position 14,736,968 of record JAPQRP010000001.1, on the reverse strand, counting down.
ATATCCCTCCTTTTATTTACTGGAATAACATCTCTAGATCATTGAGTGTCTGTATAAAACCTCAGTATGTACATCTGATAGTAATAGAAAATAGAGCAAACATTGCTGCTGCAGACATTGTCTTTGTTACTGTATCGCATGCTTAATCTTAAAGACTTTAATTTAAGGACTTGCTGGGCCTGCAGATAAGTCATGTAGTTTAATAACATGTTCTCTTTTTATTCTCCATGTAGCAGCACGCAGCATGAATAAGCTGTAATGCACAAACAATTATATGTACGACTGCACAAATGATGCTGCTGTGTTTTGAGCTAATTGTTGGTTTTGCTATATTCGGTATCACCTCATTTACTCAATTTTTATTTATAACCTGGTTCTCCCCCCTTTTATTTATTTATTTATTTATTTTTTTTTTAGCTGTATCTTATTTGCTGCTGCAATGATCCAATTTCCTCATGGGGATCATTAAAGTTTCATCTCCTCTAGAAATCATTTAATGCACAACGGAACAGAGAATGCATCTTTTAGCTCTTTGTGGAGTATATATCTGATCTTTCAAAGCTGAGTACCCAGTTAGATGTCTTTAGTGTAGATTTCCAATGGCTTACTCTAAAACCATAATTTTGGTACATATAAGCAGCATTCACTTCACAAATGTGCTCTGTTTACTTTAAGGAAATGGGGCAGCAATCTTTTAGATAGCATTCAATAACATGTCCTTGACCAAGAAGCAGAGGTGTCAAAAGTATTCACATTCATTAGAAGTATAGAAGTATAGATATATAGAGTACAGTAGTATAAATAGTATAGTATATAGTATACCAGGGTTTAAAAATACTTCTGTAGAAGTTGAAGTATCAACTCAAGCTTTTTACTCAAGTAAAAATGTAAAAGTACTGGTTTCAAAACTACTTAGATCTACTAAAATCCCAATTTGCGTGTACTAATTCGCGTGCACAAATTAGAACTCTGCCTGTGGGGTTGAACCTCGGTTTGCGGGTGATTTACTAAGAGCGATTGCGAAAATAACAACAGGTGCAAAGTCTTGGAGACTGCCCTATTTAAATGAGGATTTTGCATGCGCTACTGGTTGTCATCATGGAGACAATAGGCTGGAAAAACTGCTCTGGGATATACCAGCACTAATGGTAACAGTGACTGGAATGATCCAGACGTATGGAAATGGAATGTTGTGAGGAGTTTTGTCATAGAAGGTACTGCATGACTCCTCCTGGTGACTAGCCCTAAATCATCCCCTAGTTCATCTAGAAGTTCTAAAATGGCATTGCTGGGCAGTGGCGCCGGATTCATTTTAGAGGTGGGGGGCCGTGGGGGTTATTGAATTGAATGACTGTCAGGCGTGCATAATTATGTCACACTGTGGCCTAATGTCGGTGCATATTTTTAATCACAATCATCAGATCAAGTGAAAAAGTAGCCTCTACAAGAGTCCCGTGAAGTGTGTGTGTCTGCGTGTGTGTGTGTGTGTGTGTGGGGGGGGGGTTGCACATACGTCTCAATTATTTATTCTTCTGTCATTCCAAAAATGTTCACACGAGGTGGAAAAAATGTATTCTCTGCATCTTGTTTCATCGTTTCAGTGTCTCCTTCTTGCAACATTAACCACTTCCATGTGTGCGCAATTACACATCCAAACTGTTTACCCCTCCCTTTGAATCGTGTTACATATAGACAAAGTTTCTATCAGCAAAATGGCTTTTGGGTTTGATAAATCACTTAAAAATGACGCTAAATTAATATATTTACATTTTCTCCTCCCAGCATATACACAAGTGCATGTAAATATCCTATATTGCATATTCATTGCACTATTTTGCACCTTTGAAAGATACAACCCTTAGTGCACACTGTTAGTAAATCAGTTTGTATATTTTTTTGCGTGTGCAATGAGTTTGCACATGTTTTTATACATGCAAATCTTTAGTAGATCGGGCCCTTAAAGTATAAAATTAAATTTAAGGAATAAAATGCCATTAGGACAAAAGCTTAGGCCATGCCACAGGGGTCTATAGTGCACTATCTATGTCCTTGCTGGAGTGTGACGTGAGGGGTGTCATGTACAGGTGTGATGGATCCATACAAACCAGTAGGGTGTCGGACTGCTATATGGCACGATTTATCTGGATTTTTTTTTTTTTTTTTTTTTTTGAACAATGACAAGCTGGAATGAAAACAAGTCAAAATAAAATAGGAGTAACGAGGCTATTTATTTTTTTTTAATGTAAGGAGTAGAAAGTACGGATAATTGTGTGAAAATGTAAGGAGTAGAAGTAAAAAGTCGGCTGAAAAATAATCACTCCAGTAAAGTATAGATAACCAAAATTTCTATTTAACTAAGGTCACAAAGTATTCATACTTCATTACATGACACCTCTGGGACGAAGTATGTCCAATCCATGAGAAATGAAAAAATAATACCTCTTCACGTTGAAATATCACAAATATTTCAAGGAAGAAGTGCAAAACAAGCGGTGGTGATAAAGGCTGATAAAGTCTAAGAGCAGAATCAGGGCATGTCACTGAGGTTTATTTGAAAATGACTCAGATACGGTGGCATCTATGGGTAGATCCAACAGAAAGGCTCTGTCCTTTTACTCCAGCCTCTGTTCAAATCAATACAACAGATTGAATGTAGTGAGGCAGCGGTAGAAAGTTCACCCTTTCCCCTTTCCTCCATCAACTAATATTTGCTTGCTTTCTTCAATTCAACAGCATTAGTATACTATTGAACTATAATGTAGTATTGTCGATATATAGAAATATGTATGTATTTATGTATATATGAGTCTGTGTCAAAAGAAGTAAGTAAACAATAAATGTGTGACGTACCTAATAAAAACAGCATTGAGCAAGGGATTGTGTTGCATTTGATCATTCTCAAGTGCCTTATTTCTCATAAAAACCTTACAAATCTCAGTATATGAACTAAAAGACACACACACACACACATCTACGCACACACACACACAGATCCATTCCACGCTGAGCTGTCAGCACAAAATAACAGCAACCGTTGCTATCCCTGAAGACAAACACACACAAACAACTGTTCCATTTGGTTGTCTAAACATATACAGTATATGCTATCTTCATCCAACACACACACACACACACACACACACAGACTCCATTAAGATGAGTGTGTGTTCATTATTTATCATTGTTTATATCTTTGATAGAGTGCCAGCAGAGATAACAAGGCTAAAACTGCTGACTGATGGATATTTTACCTTCGTACAAACACACACACATATACATATACTAACAGGCTGAATGGGAACCCACCTGCTTGAACTGAGAGAGTTGTTCACATACGCATGCGGGTCAGATGTGTGTGTGTATGCGCATGTGTTCCTTATTTATCATTGTTTGACATACTGCCACTGGAAATAATAGGACTAAAGTGCTGACTGATTCAGATTTAGGTGTCACATATACACCCAGACACTACTTGGTTGTCTTGCACACACTGAAATCCCCTTGGGTCTATGCATAAAAAGACACATCAAAGTGATTTAATGTTAAAGTTCTTGCCTCCCTTGGCAAGTTTAAACTGAAAATGTTGCTGACTCTTTAAGAATGCAGCTTTGCTTTAGAGACTTAGTGTTTTTGTTTTGGTTTTTTTCTTAATAATGCTACTTTTTCTCTAATAAAAGATCTTTGCGATGATGGTTTTGGACTACATTCCTACGAAATCTTTTAAGTATCCAACGGTGAAAGTGGCGCAGTAATTTCTCGTAATTATTTAAGTGGCATGCCTCTTAGTCCAGCAGACGTGGATATTGCTGCTCATGCAATCTAATCACTTGCATTTAGGTGGTTAACCCATAAAAACCCAGTTCTACTTTTGTGGTAGTTCCCAAGTTATTATTTTTTTCTCTGTATTTAACATTTCTTGAGTGAGTTGTCACCATTTATTATGAAGTAATCCTCTATGTTTTGCATTTTTCCAGCTAAAATCGGGTATTTTGCAATGTTTAGTTTACTGATCACGTAGATGTTCATAAAAGCTCAGATGAAACAGGAAAAAGGGACATTTTCAGTAAAATATATCATTAAAGGTTCGAGCAAGCTACATTTTGAAAATAAACAATTCAGAAGTCCAAACCCCTTTCTTCAGATATCCCCTGAAGCCACGCCTCCAGAATACTGGCACGCGCAATGCTTGTTCCCAAGGGCTCACACAGCAACACACGCCTTGGGCTCCGGCCCCAGCTCTGGCCCCGGCCTTGGCTTCGACACCGGCTCGGGCTCCTACCCCGGCTCCGATCCATGCGTACCTCATTCAGTCTCCTCCAACACCCCCGCTCTTACAGAACAGCCCAAGTTCATACTGATCTGGCTAACGTTACATTTCCTAGTGATTGTTTGTGACAAAACAGTTTTCTGGTGAACTTTACATCCTAATATTGTTAATATAGCTAGCCAAGCTCTGGCTTTGTTTCCTGTACTAGTGCTCCAACCCTCAGAGAACGCACAATTCATGCAGGAGGGGTACGCACAGAGGGGGGAGGGACAAATGGCAGTTGAGTTTGATAGACATATCACCATTCAGTCATTTCGAGTGGGCGCTCAAAATGATTGGATGGTGTTTTTTCAGTCCTATCTGTTCCACAGGTGACATTTTTTTTTATTATTTTTGTGTTAGAACATTTAATTAATTGGTTGTAATCAGGATGTGAATGGGATTTTAAGCAATATAGTAAAAAATGCCCCAGGAAAACATTTTGCACCCCATCTTTAACTGAAAGTAAAAGAAGTATCTACAAATGTTATTTGTCTGTCTGTTATTGATCCAACTCCATGGGTTTTACTGGTGAATCAATGTTGCAAAAGATGACAGTGTTTCCACCTTCACTACGGAGCCTCTGAACGTCCAAATGGGTCATATCTGATGACTTTGAAAAGATGAAAAACTGTATTTTACACCAATTATTTACATGTATTGACAGCATTAGTGGATTAAAAGGTATTATACATTTTAGATCGGTAGATGGTTGTGGTTGTTAGTGGATGTTTGGGTCTTCAAGGGTTAGGATTATGGTTAGGGTCTGTCATCCAAGAGATTTCCTCAGTTCGAACTGAAGAAATCTCTTTGATGAGACGGAAAGTTTTCAAAAGAGTTAAACCAATCCAGTTGAGCCGAGAAGAACTACCAAGAAAAAAAACATTATCATGATAATATGTTTGATAATGCAAAGTTCTACATGCCATTGGCGTGATGTCATGATTAAATGTTTCTGTCTATACAGAGTATATGCACAGTAGCCTCAGCCTGTTGAGACGCGATGTCAGATAAAGCAAATTAACTCAACCACAGCTGAAAAGGTAAGTAAAAAAAGATCAAAACACATACTTGACATGCTGTTCATTGATTCTGACCACAAAAGTCAACTGTATCAGAACAGTGGGAACCTTTAAAATCGAATACAGCTTCATATGATGCAGACAGCTCTTCTCATCACAATCCATCCCCAGCCAATTAACTTAATGTCACTGTCCACGAAGCAGGGCTAGATACCTCAAGTGAGATTGCACACACATGACTCAATCACCCACTTATCGGCTGAATGAAAAAGGTTTCGGTTTGTCCCATCAGTTAGCCACCAGTGCATGAAGAACCCCCTCCTCATGTGGTGCCTGTGCATTTTGGTACGCTTCTATCTGAAATGAGATACCTGTCCTGAGCAATCAGAGTTGACCGTGGGATCAACACGGGGCAGCCTTAAAAATCACCCCTAGAATGACAGTTTCGTCTTATTATTTAAGTAATCTTCAGAAAATTCACCTTCATTCATTTATAACTATGCAGCCCTACCCTGTGGTGTAGTGGTTCCTGGAGAAGTGGGTAGACTCTCAATTTTGCTTTTTTTTTTCCTAAGTAGTCCAGAAAAACACCCTGTTTTAGAAATAGTGACATGTAAGACTACTCAAAAATCCATCAGTAATATTTGCTCACTATTATAACATTATCATGACTTGATCAGGAGCAGTTTGTAGGTATTACTGGACACACAAGCAGCTGCATGAATGTAAATGTAATCAACATGAGGCAAACAGGATAACGTTAGCCTTTCATAACATAAACCTTCTCGCACTGTTTAACTATTGGCAAAAACATCTCTCCTCCTCTAAATGTGTACTCATATTGCCAGTTGTTTAAAAAAGTGACTCATTTAGAAACCACCTTAAAACTAAATTCAAAATGATATATTCTATGAAAGTGGGTTCATTTGAAAGATGTTTATTCTGCTTTTCTCGTTCACATTTCCAATAAACACATATCTTTCAATGAGACGTGCGGTGACCTGTCAATCAACTGGGGTGGCACTGGCACCTGAGGTGTCCAATCAGGTTCCAGAGGTGGCCACCGCTAGTTAGCAATATTTTCCTCAGTATGACCCGCCCTACTCTGCTTCTGATTGGCTAATCAGTCCTCATGCCTAAAGTTAACCAATCTAATCAGTGAAGGCAACGAGTACTAGCCAATTAGAGGCAGAGTAGGGTGGGTCATGGCTTCACCATCCTCGTGGAATAATGGGCAATATGGCTGCAGATACTACTGAATGGTCCTTTTGGTTTCACTTACAAAAATATATTTCCCAAATGATTAAAAAAAAGTTTTACTGAGCAAATTTTAAATTCTTCTTATAGTCACTAATCCAAATTTATAATGAAAATATATAAATATATAATTAATCTAATCATTATTTTAGCAAAATATTACTTACACAAAAT
>JAPQRP010000001.1:14714242-14729341 GCA_037367295.1 Apogon hyalosoma | reverse complement strand
ATATATACCCTCCCTCTATAGATTTAGAATAACAGATCTCAAAACTTATTGGAACATTGCAAATTTGAAACAGAAAAAACAATACATTGATCAAAACAACTAAATCATATCATGATTTTAAATTTAATGTGTAGCAAACCCCAGAGTGTTGATTTGTTTGTTTTCTGTTTGTCTTTTGTTCTTGTCCTCTTCTTTCATAGTTGTGACCTAAAAATGTGTCAAGTGAATTTATCTTTTTATTGGGTTTGTGTTAATATGGCGCATACTGGCGTATAACCTGGACTACACCAGTGATCCTACCTGCTTAATGTTGGACATGGAGTCATTGTTTCTCTCAAGAACACATATTTATAAAACTTTACATGATACTTAACACTAAAAAAGGTGTGAAGTGTGAGGTTTGAACTGAATCATGACTTAATTGTGATCAAGTACACTAATCCTGGAAACAGACAAATGTGTAAAAAAAAAAAAAAGAAAGCTATATTGATGGAATTTGAGCTAAAAAAAAAAAAAATCAATCGGAGGTGTTTGGTTCACCTGTCTTTGATTCAGGTTCCACTAGACCTCATTCATTTTCCATTGCATCAAACTCAAGTAGTTTTATTGCTTTATTCTGACCCACCAAAGTCACATGAGAATGGTGACTGTCTCGTAAAACCGCTGCCTCAGTAAATTCATTTATTTCTCTGCTTTAGTCTGAAGTAAAGTACTACAACACCACAGTTACATAATAACATAATAACACATAATATCAGGTTTAAGAGCACTTCCTGGGTGTTTCCAGCACAAAAAAAAAGCTCCCTGTGGACACTGGTCCTTAAAAGAGGATTGAAGTTTTAGATGGGTCTTTCTCAAGTGGTAAAACACCTGCAAAAATTGCCTTTTCAGAGTCTGATAAGGTTCTGTGTAAGTGCCCGGTGATTGTCTTTTATAGTGATGTCCCTGAAATATTCCCGTCAGACATTCAGATACAGATTATCACAGGCTCAACCCGTTTCTAGCTTATCGTAATTTTCAGAATCGTATACTTGGTAGAGTTAGACTCAAAGCCGGGGATAAAATTAGACTTTGAAAAAATGAGTGATTGCCTTATCAAATTCAAATTTTGTAGACCTTTTTCGCAGTTTCACAGCTCACCCTTTTCAGTTTTAGCTGCTCATTTTGGTCCGATCAAGCCAAAGTGAACGTCAGCATGAAAAAAGTAAATTTGCACACATCATTTATCAAATGGGCTCACTTTTTAGCTAAAGATCTGTATTTTATGGAACTGTTATCCTTTTGAAAATACCACTTGTAGAAAAAAAGTTACAACTGATTTTATCAATTGTACTTTTTACACCATAGCCATACCTCAGATATAAAAACATAGCTTGAATTTGACACTAAAAATTATATCTAAAAAATGTGAAAATGAATTCAATCTGTTGATTATACAGGTGATTGTAAAGTTTCAAGTATTAAATTTGTATTATTTTGTGAATATTATTGATATTTATGAGTTTGAACATTTGTGAGTTGCTTGAAAGGCCCTGTCCACGTGTTAGCACAAAAATACCATTTTTTAATTGTCAAGTTACTTATAATTCAGATATTTGAGTGAAACTTTCAGAGAGTAATGATCTTTTAAAACATTTTGGGTGATGCATACAATGGGAGTCGTCCATGTGTTACTATGGCAACCTGTTACCACATTCTCATGTCCATAAAACAGAGACTTTTCAATATTTTGCTCCAAAGTTTATTTTCAGCATAGTTGAACATAACATCTAAAAGGTTTTGTCCGACTTGATGTCGCTTTCTGTTGAGAACTGCATGTTTTCAATGTTTGCGTAAAGCTTAAAAAAATGATTGTCCGTTTCAAGTCCACGTGTTACCGAGTAGTAATTTGACATTTTTCACCTAAAAATGTTATCTCCCCAAATTTTGTTAAACATAATGTTAAACTGCTTATAAAGACCAACTCAAATATATATATAATACATGCATATAAGTTACTCTGCTTACATGACAGACTGTTGAACATCAAATGCGCCCACGTGTAACCGCTTGATCGGACCCATTCGTATCATTCATAGTGGCTGCATCCCATTTAGATGTATCAGTTTCAGGCCTTTAAGTTGTTCGCGCTGCTTCACTGGAACATGCTCCTGCTTTAACCAAATAGAACACAGCCATTGTTAATGTTATGTAATTTGCCTGCTTTTATGAGCCAAAACGTCTGTGGTGAAAAAGGTTTATTGTCCTCTGTAGTAGGTGCAAATGTGTTTCCTACCACTCTCAGCATCCTGATTTGTATCATATAAAGCTACATAAAAAAAAAAAACAAAATACAGAAAAAGGGTTGAGACATTCTGTACAGCCAATTAAATATCAAAAAAAAACTGTGAAGAGATGCTCACCTGTGTGATGTCGTCTAAGTTATGAATACCAAGTGACTCTGTGGAGCCAGTTAAATGAATGTTCCCGCGTTCTCACCTCAAATCCACTAATAGGAGAGGAGAGAAGCTCAGAGATGTGAACTCATCATTAAGTCTTCCTTCATGTTGCTCAGCTACTTGCATAATTTTTCACGTGTCCAAATAAGTGCAACATAATGAATGCTTCTGTGGGAAGACTGCCCAAAAGTGTACATTTTAAAGGCTTACTGAATCTCACAACTCTGTCAGCAGGCATTCTGCTTTGCTTTCAAGTGTGTCACAACCAAATAAAAATGCCTTCGGGTGGATTAGAACAACAGAGCATACAAACCGCCGTGTCGCTCCAACTTTTAGATTTGTGAATTGTGTAATCACTGTACAGTTACTCATAATTAAAGAATTTGTCAGTGTTGAACAAAAACATGAATTTTTATTATATTTCATATCAGTCAACTATCAAACCTGGCCATGTTTCTGTTTTTTGTTTTTTTTTTCTGTGTGTGTGTGTGTGTGTGTGTGTGTGTGTGTGTGTGTGTGCATGCGTGTGCGTGTGTGTCTGCCTACTGACCATTCAAGCGATTAACATCAGGCGTGTCAGCACTCTAAGTCTGATGGATATGTCACATTAACCCCTCTCCACTGTGTGTGTGAGTGTGTGAGAGAGACACAGGAGGACAGAGTATTTCACGCTGGACTCTCTCATTACCTGAGGTCAGCACTGTTACTGACAAAGTGAGAAAAATGTGTGTGCGTGCATGCTTGTGTGAGTGTGAACGATAAACCACACACTGCAGGTGTGAACAGCTATAATGACGGAGGCCGGTCTAGACGAGAAGCTGAGTACAGCAGGTTTGGAAACTCATACTGCCTTTAACAGCACATTTTAGCCTCTCTCTGGTGCTCTCCCTCACACAGACACACACCTAAACACGCACAAAGCAGCGGACACAAATATTTCACTCAGGTCTTGCAGTGGTTACATGATTGGTTTTCATAAAAATGCATTTATTCAATACATACTATGATTCAATGAATCATTCAGCCTTTTCCTATAGTGTTAAATGGACTTTATGTGGTATTTCTACTTTTAAATATCAAAAAGACATGACTTCAAAAATCTAAAATCTTTAGAATAAAGAACGATGCCGATGTAATGATCTATAGTGATATGAATTAAATATATTCCTTACGGTCTGTCTGTGTAATGTGACCGCTAGAGGGAGTAGTGAGTGACAGACTGTCATCTCGTTCCAATCTATTTACCCACTCATGAACACGACACGAGAGAAAAACATCATATACGGGGAAAAAAACTGAAACTGTGACAGTTAAAGGTCTGCAGACTTGGAATGAGATTGAGAGCACCGTAAAAGAGTCTGCATCCCTGTCCATATTTAAAAAGCAATTAAAACAAAAACTGCTTTTAAAAATGTTTATTTTAAGTCTGTGTTATTATATATATTTTTTCCTTATGTGCCTGATGTGTTGATACTGTCTAAATTCTATACTGTCTGTATTTATGGAATTACCGTAGGTTGTTTTTAGAGCAAGGTTTAGGTTTTAGCTTAGATCAAAATTGGGATTGTTTTCATTGTGAATTGTACTGTTTTGCTTAATGTCTCGGGCCCCATTTATAAGCTATGGATAGCTTCTGGGATTACCCTTTTTACAAAATCGTATCTTGCTGTAAATTATGAATACAACTTGTATACGTATTTTAAATGATTCGTAAATAAATGTGAACTGAACCGACAGATGTAACTCATTCTACTGGTCTTCCATGGTGATGAAAACAAATGCAACGGGGCCTTTGACCAAAGTGATGAGAAGGAACGAGAACCGCCAAGACACAACTTTTAAGAGTTAGTGAAAGAGACAAATAGATAAAAGCTAGAAACACTGTGATTGTTTTTACCACTGGACACGGTTCTAAATGAAAATAATGGAGTTTGATGATGAAATGGCAGTGTTCCTTCGACACAGCTGAGTTCGATTGTGAAGCTTTAGTTCTTATGTGATCTTATTATATTTGCTGTGTTGGATGTTTGTTGATCCATGGTTCAGACAAAACTGTGACAGTTCTGACATTGTTTGGATGATTCTAAACCGATCTTTAGTGCAGCTACTGCAAACTGTACAAAAAACAGAGGTGCTTTGTAGCTTTACTGTGGCTGATTTCTGTCTAAAGCCAGAGCTAACAGAGATATAATGTAAACTATCAGCTGATGCAACAAGTGAAGATTATAAGATATAATGTTCTTGTGACCTATTGTCAAAATAACCGGCTATGAGTTTTTATTTGAAGAAGAAAAACTTGATGATACCATAATACAGATGTATGTGAACTTTATACTTTACACAGTAAGTGATACAGTCTGTGGATACATAGCATCAATTCATTGGTGATTTGATAGTCATGAGCAATTCCCCCCTGGGGTTGAGACTTTGGATCAATATTACACATAACCTTGTTAATAAACTTATGAGAATTCAAATTGCACTAGTTTTGTTATCTGTTGTTATTGCTCATTACCCTCAAATTAAACACTGACCTCATATTAAGGAGAGGCCGATGTGGAAGACACACTGTGTCTCCCTCTAATGGACAATAAATAACCTTAGATGTTGTCACCTGTTTTAAATGGAATATTAAACAGCATGGAGGTGTTCATGTTTCTGTTCCGTAGCCCAATTAAGGATGCATTTTAATAAGGTTTGATAATTATCAAGGAGGTCAGCGCTCACTTTTACTACTAAACAAGGTCCTTGAAACTAAAATATTAAATTAAATTAAATTTGTATCTTGTGATTTAATTTATCGAGGCATAAAAATAATTACAATATTCAAAACATTACAGTTCCAAAATTACATTTGACCATTTTAAGCATAGTTAGTGCATAGACACACACACAATGACTTCTTTTCACTGCTTCATAATCAGGTATGAAAGGATACTGAACTGGAAGGATGTGAAGGTGGCTGTACTTTGTTGAAAACTCCAACACTCCCACAGCCACACATGAAACTCCACACTTTGACTGTCTCTGACTGCCAACCCATCATCCACTCACTTCCACTCCATGAGGCAGTGAAACAGACACCTCTCCATGTCCCTAAGGACCCCAGAGGCAGAGGACAGGAGGGAGAAGCTGAGCGTGGATGATGGGACACTCTATTTAAACTGCACACACGCACACACACACACACACACAGAGACACACACTTTACTCCTATCACTCCCTCTCTCTCCTCTTCCTATCTGTCGTTTTCCATGCATCATTCACCACCCTCCCTGCTTCCTATCTCTCCCCATTTCCGTCTCTCCCTCTCTCTGACTGTCTGCCACGCTGATGCTTCAGATTCGTTTATTTGTAAAGAAACTCAAAGCTACACCGGGCGAGCCTTTTATGAAAAAGTACATATCAACATAAATGACAAGTGCAGTCGTGACAGCAAAGAGCAGCTCCTGCGCTAATTGAGATCACGTACCTATCACCTTATTTGCCTGAAGGAAATGACACATTCAAATTGTCTGCTAAACAGGAGTAAATGCTCTACAGAGAGAAAGCTGGATCTATACAGCTCAGTATTGGAGAATCTTTTTCTGTAAGGGAACGGTAAAACTAGAGCATAATTGACTCCTATTCTGACACGTAGCTTAGTAGTTTAATATCAAGATTTTTTTCCACATTTGACCAATTTAAAGCATATCTACTCACACTGGGGACTGCTTTTGTTGTGTTTAGGCTGACGAAACACTACCTAGAACAGAGGACCGAAATATATTTAGCCTAATTAGTGCAGACATCTTGTAGTCTTGTCAGAACAGCTAAAGGAAACTGGAAGGGAGCTGCAACAGCAAGGCCAAGTGCACAATGTGGCTTATGAAACTCGATTTGTATACAAATGTTGGGGTCATGGGGAAATGAGGAACACATTGTCAGGCAGATGGATAAACCTGGAGAGTTTCAGGGGGGAAAAGGGATGCTGAGAACTATACAAAACTGTAATATTTCTGTGTATTTCCCCGATGGTAGAAGCAGTGCACAAAAAGCCTCCGGAACCTCAGTTTTGTTTGCTGCTCATAAACCAGACTTGTTTTGCCTGTGTCATTCATCTTGTACATTCTTGTCTCAGGCTTTATTTTATGTTGCCATAACACCATTTCTAATTAATGTCGGTCATTTTTATTAGTTCTCCGATTGTTGTTTTATAAGCTTTAAGGCCTGTTGTAACTCAGCTGTGAGAAGTACCGTGGGAGTAAAGTTTTATTTTATTCTTAAACTGATTGGCAGACAATTAGGGTTTAGAAATAAAAAGCACAGTTCATGCACCGGCAGTAAAAGTTTACCATGGTCACCTGTGTGTTTTACAGTTAGTTTTTACCCATATATCACACTGATGTCTTATTATTACTATTACATTAGTCTAATATGAGATAGAATTACTGCTGTGACTAAACAAGAAGAGTTGAGGTCTTCCTATGAAGAAAAATTTTGATATTTTACCAAACGCTGCATCAAAGAAGGCAGAATCTATCAATGTGCAGGTTATGGGTGCAGCGTGTATTAAACATCTAAAACAAATTATGCACATATTTGAAGTGGTCATTGCTCAGCATCCTACAGTCTGTGTTAATATATCATAAAACATTGTGGATTGAGCAGATAATGAAATGGCAAACATATCAAACAAACCACATGCTTGTCTACACACAAAACACACACAACTGGCACACACTAACCATAGTCTAGTCCAGACCAGGAATTAGGCAGGCTGATTGGTGAGTGACAACTGAAATTGAATTTCTCTGCAGTGAAAGCCCAAAGGATTCATGGGATGGGGCAGCACACACACCACACACACACACTGACAAATGTGGCAATACGCTCACACATGCACACCCAAATCAGCATGAACAATTGCTAAATAATTGCTGGCTTACACATATACACATACTCTCTCACACACACAGATTCAGACCCTCCTCTCCAATTTACCGCCAAAGCTGTCTCTTCAAAAGCAAATCCCTCCCCTCCACCTCGTTCTGAAACCAGCCGCCTTCACACATACACACGAAAACACCATTGCAATAAGAATCGCATCTGGCAATTCCAAAGTACAAAGTTGGAAAAACACATTCATTATACTGCAGCGTGTTAGACGTGCTTCGAATGGTGACACTGACAGAGAATCACAGCAGAGGCGACTTCCTATAGAGACGCCAAGTCCCACTTCTTCCAGCTGTGACCCGTGAGACCTTGTACTACAGTCAATGGTAAGACACAAGTAATATTTTGACCCCATCCATTTGAATTATGCCTTCATTTACACACGTATTTGTGTACTTAAAAGATCATTTTAATGATGTTTTCGGTTTATTGTCAAACTAAACAGAAAGAATTACACACCTAAAGTCGTGGATATGATGCCATTGGAACTGTCTTTCTCTCCACGATCTGTTCAGAATCACTGGAGACGTCTTTACGTCTTCATCATGGTCAGACTTGTTATGATTTCCATTTCTTTTCAGATTTTTCCACCTCACTTCTGAACAACAATTTTTATTGATCAGTACATGTATACCTCTGCATTTAACCCGTCAGGAACACACCGCACACACTGCGGACTAGGAGCAGTGGGCTGCCATGTCAGATACCCAGGGAGCAAATGGGGTGGGTTAAGTGCCTTGCTCAAGGGCATGTCAGCCAATACTTTCTTTACTGGTCCGGGGAATCATACCACTGACCCACTGATCCCCAACCATGGCTTTCCACCGTCTTGGTGTTGGTTATGTTGTATTGCATGTGTTAGATACAGTCCATTCAAGCTGTATCTCATAAAAGACATTACTTTAGTACCTGTCGCAAAAACTGTGACTTCCTTGGCTCGTAAAATTGTCTTTTATATTGACAAACATGACGTGTGTAAATGGTGGCGCAATTCAAACAATAGGCCCTTTTCCACCAAAATACCAGGAACCTTTTTACCTGGGTAAAAAAAAGTTCCTGGTAATCTGTATGCTTTGCTTTTCCATCACACCCAAAGTTCAGGGTAATTTATTCAAATCAGGCTGATGATGTATAATGGAGCGGTAAAAGAAGCTGTAGTAGTTTTACAGCTGTGAAAAAAACAATCTTAGAGTTATGGTTTAATAAAGACATTAACTCTATTAAACGATGGTTATTAAATGTACAACATATGCCTAATTTAGAGTACTCAACAGCCAGACTTAACCGAGCAAAGCCCCAAACTGTAGCTAAATGGTCAAATTTTGTGGTAGATATTACTGAAATGTTGAAAAAAAAGTAATGTATTTTTCCTTTGCTTTTTTAATATGTATATGTATGTGTATGCATTGTATCCCTCACTTTTTCCTTTCATCTGTCATACATGGTATGCACCTGTTTTCCTTGGTTTTGACTTAAGTTCTTAATGAGATGATGGTCTGTGTTCTTTACGTTTTTGTTGTGTTAAAACGTTTCAATAAAAAGTAAATCACAAAAAAAAAAAAAAGTAGTACAGTTCATGTACATTCAGAAACTAAACTCTAGCACAATAAAATGACAGCACTTGAAGTGGACAGTTTGGGTTTAATGTTTTGCTGGTTGTTGAATCACTTAATCCATCTGGAAAACATTTTAAATGAAGTTAACCATCAGAATTTTAAAAATGGAAGATCGTGTATTTTCAACTTCTCAGTTATTAAACTAAATCACGTCTAACTTTAAGTATGATTGATGGTCCTGTTTTATAGATACAGTCCAGGTTCAACCTTAAAGTCACACTGACTACTTATTGCATTTTTTCTGACGCTGGATCCCACCAGACAGAGCACGACTTCATCTCTCTATGACTATATTTTAAATGATCTTTTAATTACATTTGTATGAGAAAGACTCTAACGTAACTAATAACAGAAAAAAATCCTAACAATATTAATCCTCGTGAAAGGAAGGTAATGTGTACAGTGGAATCATATACTGTTATGTTGATAATAATTACATGCTAATCATAATTATGATAGATGATAAAGGATGATATTTGAAAACACTTTCAAAAACTACATGTTTACATTGAGAGTAGCACTGTTTTTTTTTTTTTTTTTTTTACTGAATATGTTAACATTTAGTAAGAGTTCTCTAATGAACTTTCAAATTATTTAGCGTAAAACAGTACTTAACTTTACAACAGAATTACAGTATGTTGTTGTGGTTTTTTAGTTCACATTTATCTCCACTTGGATCCTTTCTATTCATTTCTCCTAATTATCCACATGAATGCCTAATTATGCAAATCACATATTGATTATGAATGCTTAATGCTCTGTCAACATCCCTCAAGTGGAAAAATCAGTGTGTGAAGGAACAGCAGTATTTTCACTCTTGTGATCTTTTCTCTCCTTTTTTTTTTTTTTTTTTTTTTGTCCCAGGTCTGTTTTACAGCATTAATGCAGTCAAGCACAGCTGTAAACATTCTTTGAAATGCTAATTCAGATGCTATGTGACATTTCTGTAGTCGGCGGTACCAAATATTACCATGTGAGTAAATGTAAAATATCTTCGTTTAATAAGCGTAGCACCCTTCCGTGGGTCACAATGGGTTCAAAAGTACACCGTAAAAATGTTTATGTTTGTTTACAGCGGTGAATTTAAGAATAAATGACCTGTATCTGACGAACATACAGAGAGCATAAAAGTGCTTGCCGTTGCTGTGTTAATATTAGGAATTAGCGGGAGTTACTTTGATGTACACCGTGATGAACACTTTAAACATACCCATCAAACTCCCTGCCAAGTCTTCATCCAGTCACTAGTCTTCGCGAGGCAGTGAAACCGACACCTCTCCAGATCTCCGAGGACTTGCGAGGCAGAGGGAGAAGCTGAGCGTGAATGTTCAAACACTGTGTTTAAACCACATGTAGACAGACGCTTATTCAACCCTATCAACCCTCTCCTTCCTTTTTCACATCCTGTCACTCTCCTCCTCGACCGATCTTTCACATCCCATGTCCCTCCTTACTCCATAACACACACACTCTCTCTCTCTTTCATTCTGTGTAGACCATACTGATCTCCTTTGTTAATAGTCAGTCTCCAAGATTCACCATTTAACACTAGCAGGGAGCAGAGGTGGGAAGTAATGAAGTATACGTACTCTGTTACTGTACTTAAGTAGATTTTTTTAGGTATCTGTACTTTACTTGAGTATTTATTTTTCTGACAACTTTTTACTTTTACTCCCTACATTTTTGCATAAATATCTGTACTTTATACTCCTTACATTCTCAGAATAGGCTTGTTACTTTTTCAAACTAAACGGATGTGACAGTGCGTAAAATATGTCGCTTCAGAGAGAAAATCAGTGTAGAAGTGAGAAGGAGCACAGGCTGTGACCAGGGTCGCTACCAGAGTCCTTCACTTTTTCCAAACTTTTACGCCCGTACCCGCAAAGCTGAGAACCGCGACCCGACCCGTGATTAAACGCATTGTCTACACATTAAGTCACTTTAAAGGGCTTGATTTTGGCTAAAACAGACGCCATCAATAAATCTGTAATATGTGCTGCTCAATGATGTCTGTGGCTGGATGTAAACAGAGGTGGAGGTCTCTTCAAAATAAAACAAACCAGCTGTGGACCAACTTAAGACGATCATCACCATTAAATGTCCTGCAAATTATTTTTATCCATGAATCTTCTTTTATTTTTTCACTTCCTTGCCCACTACCCGCCCACATTTCGTTTAATTTTACCCATACTTGTACCCGTGAAAATTCTTTTTTTTTTTTTATTAGTGATAGTTAACAAGATATTGTGAACAGAGAAACAACAACACATAAACAAAGGGAAAATCAGACAAAAACAAACCAAAAACAACAACAAAGACAGAGTAATGGCAAACAACAACGATGACAACATCATATTACAATGAAAAAGACAACAAATGTAAAGAGCAACTAAACAATACAGATTGATTAGGGGCGATTGGGAAAAGGGAAGAAGGAAGTGTGAATGAAAGTGAGAAAGATAGAGAGGGGGAAAATGATAATTGTAGTAATAATGATAATGATAATATCAGCAACACAAACATATATAATAATACCAATAGTCACAATACAACAATGGGTATTTCTGTCAATTACAATCAGTTTGAATTTATATGAATTCATTTAAATGAATATGGCTATGGGGGGTGGAGCCAAGCACACAGAGCCAAAGGAGGGGAGGACACCATCAACCCCCCACACAACCTCCTGCACCCCCAGCAACACAGCCACAACCCAGGGATCAGACGAGCCACGACCAGCCAAAGGGTACGCCTCCTAACCCCTTTTCAATCATTTTTAATTTTTCTTATGCAAGAGTTAGGGATGGAACCATTTTTTTTTACCCTTCCCCGCATGTTTTTGTGAGTTACCTGTCGGGTACCAGAGGACTGCAGGGTGCAGGACTCTGGTCAGTACCATTCACTGTGGAATTAGAAAAAACGGAAACTTTTCTGATTTTATCTGCTTAAACAAGTAGCTATTGTTTCATTCATGGCAAAAAAAAAAAAAATGCAGTTTTACTTTTTACTTTTGTTCTTTATTACAATTGAGAAGTACTTCTGCTTTTACAAGAGGATTTTTTTCCACACAAGTAGCTGTACTTCTACTTAAGTATAGAAGGTGAGTACTTTTACCATTTCTGCCAGGGAGCGATGGCAAGACTGACTCCACTGCAGGGTAATGCATTATATATTACTTTATTCATGATTCACTTTGGATATTACACTGTTATTAGACATTAAGACCATATACAGTATAATAATATATAATAATCATGCAATGGTAAATGTAGATCAGTTTTTATACGTCAGTGAATTTTTAAGCCCCGATCACCAAATCACACCAATGCTTGAATGTGTGGCTCCACCCACTGCATGATTCCGAAAACCGATAACAGTCAGAAAAGCAGCTGAGATTGCAGTGATCAGTGTCTGAAAGCGTGACAGAATCCTAATACATTCATGCAGAACCATACGGGGCTCTGAAAGGGTGAGTTTGACTTTTGTACTGGTTTTACCACATGAGACAGACCTGCCTGAAGATCAATATCTCTTCAAGTGTGCACTGTATTTATAATATTTTTTGGTGCTTTTTCCAGTGGGAAACTGAGGGCCTGAAGCCTCTTAAACCAACAATGACAAAAAAAAAAAAAAATAAATAAATAAAAATTCTGCAGGCTGTCTTGTTGTGTTGCTGTGGTGTTTTAACTGCTCAAGGTAATGGTTTTATGAGACAAAATCAATGCCCTCATGTGAGACAGGTGGTTCAGACCAGAGCAGGTAGCTTCAGTCTGACTGACAATCTGACTGACAGGGGCTGTTCACCTGTGATTAGAAGCAGTATCCTAGATTTGTTTTTGTTTTTTTTTTTTTTTGTTTTTGTTTTTGTTTTTTTTTTAACCCATATTAAATGAATTAGTCACGCTGAATGTTCAACTGCTCCAGGATGAAGGTGTGAGGGATCTGGAGGAGGTGAGCTGAGTCATTTCAACTGTGAAATGATTTATTGGTTGATATTTATGTGTATTATCACCAGTATTGATGTGTCATATAACCTGTACATTTACCGAGATGACATCACCTGGATAGATAAGCTACGATACGTGCGAGGGGCGGGGTTTGTTGTGCCTGTCACCACTTGTTGTTATTGCTGTACATACTTCCCGTATATCCAGTTTGTATTTTAATACAGAGACTGAGAAATGCATATGCGTGGGTCAAAACGAGGACGTTCTTGCTGTTAGTTTTCTCAGAACTGCTAAAAGATCCTGGAAGGGAGGTGCAACATTGAAGCTGTTTACTCTTTAATTTCACTTTAATTTTCATTAAAAAAAAAAAGAATGGTATATGTGTGAAGATGCGTAATACTGATCTAAATGTGAAGCTCCAGATCGAAGCGCTCTGCTTTTAACACTCCTTACCTTATGGCGGATGGCAAAATCTCTAATCAGAGTCAGTGTTTGTTTTAACCCAGAATGAACCAACTAAACACCAGCTTTAATGAGGGCCTTTCATTTTTCATGTGTTTGTGTTTTTAGCCACCATTAAAAACTCTTTTGAAGGGAGGATGAAAGACATTCATTTGGTTACAATCTTCAACCTCATCATCTGATGCCACTAAATCTAAAAAAAATATATAAATAAATAAAACAAAGAATAAAAATAACACCCAAAAATAATTATTACAGTGGCTGGTGTCACTTTATTATGGTGTCATGCAAAATAACACCTCTGTCCCTGTTTGCTGTTAAACAATAACAAGTGAAAGGATACACGCAGGTAAAAATGTGTCTCTGTGCATCACACTTCCTGTTTTTCACACATCAGTATATAGTCTATGAAACTTCTTCTGCTCTTTTATGCTTAGTGCTGGCTGCCTTCCCTCAGGCATATTCTTTAACTGTCTTTTTACCCCCCCTTTTTTTCCCCCATCTCTCTTACATTCTGAAGTCTTTTATTGAAACATAAGGCTTGACGTGGGGAAGCTTTACTCGAGGTTCGCAGAGGTCAAATCCCGCCTCATATGCATATATACTATCACAGTGTACGTCCTCGAGCCCTGAGGCAATGCGGGATATTGGGCGTATGGGAGCTGTAACCCATGGATGGTATTCTCAGAAAGATTCAGCTGGAAAGATTTTTACAAACACACAACAGTGGTAATGGACTCAGAGAGGAGAAGAGAAGGAGTGAAATATTTTGTGCTGGTACATTCTCATACTATCTCTCGTCTTAAAATCAAACCTAAACAGATCAACATGTCTGTTTGGCATTTCCTACATTGCATTTAGCTGCTTTCCTAGCTGTCTCATTCCCCAGTGAAATGTGTCAAATGTATCTATTTAGAATTTTACTGTGAAAGTGCAACATTGTGTAGTGAAGTGTTTTCATAAAAGGAACTTAAAAGGCAGGAAGGAGGCACAACCTGAGCATCAACAGCAATCATATAGGTAAAAAAGGGCAACAAGTGAAAGCAAAAGGCATATAAAAACATGTCAGAAATGGTGAAGAGCCAATTAATGTTCTGAATATGTGGGCTAGAGGTTGACTGATATTTGTAAAGGTTGATACAATCAACATTTTGAGCAGAGAAAAGCTACTAGCCAGTTAATTGTACAATAACACAGCTATATTTCTGTATACCAGAAGTTATTGCATGAACAATGCAATGCTATAACTCTTAAACGTATTGAATTTATAATGTAAATATTTCTTACACAAGCTGATTTCCATCTATATATATACATTTTCTGAAGTACGCAATGATATTACATTGACTTTGCTGCAATGCAATCCTAATTCTTACTGGCTGTAATTGTAGTTCTATCCCACTGATGGAGGTTGTACAGACATCAGCCACTATGGGAGCCTAAAATGAAGCCTAAAATACCCCAGTGGTGCTGATTAATCATTGTTCCTTTAATTTCAATGCAATAAAGGGACATTTACATTGTGCTACAATATTGTATAGTGTCAGGGCAGCCATTACACACTTATGTAAACTACAGCACACATTATGCAGTTAACCAGTATTTAAAGGAGTGATATTTTGCTTTTTTTTTTTTTTTTTAATGGAATTATGCATTTTAAAACATTTCCCTGTGGTCTACATAAACTGTAAATGCTCTGCT
>JAPQRP010000001.1:14677333-14696244 GCA_037367295.1 Apogon hyalosoma | reverse complement strand
CCCCATTATGACCCTAACACATAAATTGGGAGTTACTCCCACACAGACCACTCCCCCTGCAGGTTTATAAGTCCAGTTTCCCCCACCAGTTATTAGAACTGAAGAAGTCTCTTGGATCAGAAACTAAATGTTCTCAAAAGAGACAAACCAGTCCAGTTGAATTGAAAAAAACTAGCAAGAAGAATGATAGAATAATTTCATTCAAGTGTCATTTTCTCAAAACATAAAATCCTGGATTCTTTAGTAATCCTCACAACAGGAGCTTTTGCAGGCACCTAATGTCCATAATGCATTTTTAACCAAAGCTCACGTCTGCGTTGTCACACATCTGACTATATACCCAAAATCTATTACAAAACATTCATTACACAGAAGTAACTGAGTAAATAAAGCTGGTGAAGCGGTTACGTCAGACAGAAATAAGAAAGATGATGATTGGCAGAAAAGATCCAAATGAAAGCAGGAAGTACACTGGGGCATTCATGTGTGGGTGCATGGTGTGTTACAGTAAGAGCTGTGATCTTCCGAAGGGTTTGAGAAAATAACTGACGCTCTCCCCTCCTGTGTTATTTTTTAGAGGTGCAAAAACAATAGTATATACAGGTGTGTATGCTTGTGTGTGTGCATGAGAGAGAGAAAGTGACACTTGAGAGAGGATTCACATGGAGAAGGGAACACACAGATGATTTCCAAGGCCAGGCACACTTTGAGTATGATTTGATGGACGCCTGCTGGAAGTGCTTCACATGCTTTTATGTATGTGTGTGTGCGTGTATATGTGTGTGTGTGCGCAAGTGTAAGTAAATCTTTCCTGGTGACAGAATCAGCACACAAGCTTTATGGCCCTGCACAGTGAGCTGGCCTCCTCCATCATCACCACCCCAGCACACATTAACACACACAACACACACACAGCACACACTTCATTTTTCCCCCTTGCCTTTGTGTTCACCTCTCTGACATCTGTATGTCTCTCTCTTCCTTTCAAACACACAAACATACAAATACAGTATGTAATCACAGTTTCAAAAAATACTCATCTGACTCTCCAACACGCATCTCCAATAACACTGAGAGCTTTCCAAAACTGTTATTTTAACACTGGCAATCATAACAAGTGTCTGTATGGCAGATTTTAAAATGTGAGAACAACAAATCCATATCTCCTTTTAGTTGTTTTGGTTTGATAGTTCACTTTTTAGTAACTACTGTTTATTATTTTCCTCACGTTCTCATTTTTTTCAACCCTCTCTTAAGAGTTGAAAGAAATACAAATAAAAATTGTTGAGAACTGGGCACAGTAACTTCTTCTCAAATGTGCAAAACTGAAGCGGAAAGGCCAGGAAACACCTGTATGTACATAATTAATACTTTAGCTTATCAAAAACAGGGTTTATCAGAGGCTTATGATACAGATAAGGACACAGCCAGCATACAAATCAGCATGACTAAACACATGCAACAAAGATAAAACTAGCCAGACGTAGCAACATTACTTGCAAGCTACTTGTGATATATAGAATATTAAAGTCATAATGTCCAGTAAATGTCATGCTGCTGAAATAATAAAAGTTGCAAAAATAAAATGTGTTCACGCTGAGCACAGACTACAGAGTAAGTGGTTCTGTTTAAGGAGAGAAACAGAACTCAGGAAGGTGGAAAGCATCTTGACAAATCCAGATCATCCTCTTCATCCCATTCTGACAAACCAGAAAGGCAGCTGGAGTGGGCAAGTACCCTCACTCAGAATCAGGACTGAACATTACAGAAGATCCTTCTTCCCCATGGCCATCAGACTCTACTACACCTTCGTCTGATCACCGATAGACTGATGATTCCCTGTTTATTAATTACAAATTAACTGTTCATTTTTTTATTTGGCTGTATTTCCTTTGCCTGAGCTGATTAAAAAAAGCCCCTCTGAGGATCAACACATTTCATCTGTATCTGTAAACTGTCTCACTCTCCTTTTGCCTCATCCGTCCACTTTGCCTCCATCTCTGGCATCATCTACATCCCGCCCACCCATCCCCCCCTTCCCTTCTATATCTGTTGCCATCATTCACACTTTCTGACTTCCATCCTAATTGAGTTGTGTGTTGTCAGCCCAGCAGCCATATTCACAGCTTCCTTTCATGGCTTTGACCAAAGAGTGTATGTCTGAGTGATGTGTGTGATGTATGTCCAGCAGTCGCTCATGTCCGAGTCTCTCTATGGAGCGCACATACATCAACCTTTGAGCCCTGAATAATGGAATGGAATGAGCGGAAAAGAGCTGACAAAGGAGAGGATAAAAACAGAGACTAGAAACAAACTGAAGGGGACCTGAAAACTCAGTGACATTTTATGTGTTACAGTAAGAGCTGTGGTTTTGAGAGGAGTGGGAGAAAATAACTGCCTCAATGTAGTCATGATTCACAACAGAATTATTTTTATTATTACTTCCATCAATGAGGATATGTTTTCATCGGGGTTTATTTGTTTGTTTGTCTGTTAGCAAGATAACTCAAAAAGTTATGGATAGATTTTGATGAAATTTTCAGGAAATGTTGATACTGGCACAAGGAACAAACAAAGACGTCTGCGCCCTCCGAGTGCTTTTCTAGTTTTCTATCTTTTCTCTCTTTGTCACTGCTAGGCTAACCACATGCTGCTTACAACTCAATGGTCTACTCTTCATGAAAATATTTTAGCTTCAAAGTGGAAGAAGACATCCAAGTGTCTTCATTCATGAAGTTGAATCTTCAACTCCTTTCATTTTTGCCTGTTTAGTACACATACTGTCATGGTCTGATCATATTGATTCAGTTGTCGCAAAAATGGGGTGGGGAATTTGATTAGTAAGAAAGGCGGCAACATACCTATCTGCATCAACTAGAGGTCAAGTGATTCAGGCACTGGTTCTGTCACATTTATGTTATTGCGTGGCTGTGTGGTCCTGTGCAGCAAAAAAGAAAATAACTTCAAAAAATTCAACTGTCTAAAATAGAGCAGCCAGATTGGCTCTTAATTGTTCCTTCAGAATAAACATTACAAACATGCATCGCAGTCTATCATGGTTGACCGTCGAAGCAAAACTTAAATTTAACCCCTCATCCGTATGAGGAGTGCTATTGTGAAAGGGAAACCTGACTTTTTTACCGACAGAATAAGGTATAGACGTCTACAACATAATCATGGCACCAGACAAGTTACCATGGGTCACCTTGAACATCCCAAACCAAAAACAAATCGATTGAAAACTGTTGTCATTTACAGGTTCTCCAGTCTATGGAATACATGACCTTCATACATCAAATACACTAAAAGCTTATATTCATTCAAAAAACACTCAAACAAGAACTACTGAAGGAAATAATGCAAATGATGGGTTTGACTCTCACAGTCCAAGCTGCTGTAAAGGTAAAAGTTAAAATGTTTTAAGGTTAATGTTTTAAGAAGAAATGTTCATGTAAATTAGTGTATATTTATGTATGTATTTTGTAAACTGTATTTGTATTTTAACCGACCCCAGGAAGAGTAGCAACCACTGCGGTGGAAGCTAATGGGGATCCATATAAACAATATAAAGTAGACACCTCCATCATCTCCTGTCAGTGAGTATTGGGTCCATGAACCTGCTTCATACCTGCTGTTGAAGAACATCGCTTCTGAAAAATGTTTAATTTGATGGTTCTTTATTGCATTAAAATGTCAGCTCAAATAAAAATGTATGACAAGTTCCATATTAAAACAGCCCTGAAAATAAACACAAATACACTATGTGTCTTGCAATATTTTTGCCAATTAGAGTATTGTGTAATGTGTTAAATAAAAGAGAGAGAGAGAGAGAGAGAGAGAGAAATAAATTATCTAGGACCGATATGCAACATTCATCTCTGTATAAATATACAAGAACTCTAAGCATTTAACAATACAAACACATGGCATAAAATATGCAAAAATC
Source organism: Apogon hyalosoma (assembly GCA_037367295.1). Classification (NCBI taxonomy): domain Eukaryota; kingdom Metazoa; phylum Chordata; class Actinopteri; order Kurtiformes; family Apogonidae; genus Apogon; species Apogon hyalosoma. The sequence continues at coordinate 14,692,298 of JAPQRP010000001.1, read as the reverse complement.
TGTTTAAAATACCTGCTTAATAGAAGTCAAATTCTCAATGAATCAACAATGAATCAATATCAAGGACGAACTAAGTTGGAATAAAATACTTTCACCTCTTCTCATGAAATGTGATTTATTCTAAATAGATAAAGTGTAACAGGGACTCAGAATGTTATCATTGCACCCGGTCAAAAGTGATTACTGATGCGTATAAATAGGAGTAAAAAAGGAATGTGTCTGAAAACGAAACTATTCCCATTTTTATGGGCAGCAGTGTATTACAGAATCAAATTCAAAAAACATGTTTGCATCCGACACTCGCTCCCTTTCCATTTTCCTTATGTTCACTTCAGTTGAGGCCATGGCAGGTGTTCTAAAGATCTTCATACATCTTTAACAATAAGAACAAACATTTGTTTCTCTATGCACTACAACACATGCATATACAGGTGTTCTTACATACATGGAACAATCGCCGTCAAGGACACCCGGAGAGCCGACACTATTGGCTTTCAGCCAGTTTGACTTACAGTAAGGATGCGTAGTGACAGTATATAGGGATTGTACCTCAGGTTAGAAGGACATGCTCATTCCACGCACACACACTGATAAATGGCACGACTAAAAACTCAATTCCTGCATGCACACATTCCAGGGGCTGCTACTGTGAGTGTCAGCAAAGCAGCAAAGCAATCAGAGCTGAGTTGCTAGTTTAAAAGCTGACATGGGGCTGAGACCAGATGGACTGAAATAAATTAGCTAAAACAGAGGTCACAAGAAAGGTGTAGATGGAGACTTACATACAAAAAAATATATATACTGTCATTTTTAGGCCATTTTTACAATAAAATCCTTTAGTACTGCAATAACAATATGACTAAACTGACTAATTCCACAGTCATTACTAAATGGACACGAGTCAGTACAATTCACTTTCCATTCAAAGAAAAAACATCATCAAGTTTGTATGCACTTTAGACATTAATAAAGGATTGATTTCAGCTCAATTATTTTTATGGAGCAAATTTGTTTTAGGACACAAATCCTAAACAATTATTAGCTGTGCATCCTCCTATTAAACAATGCTTTTACTGCATCCTAATATCATCTATATTGTCATAGTTTGTGTATTTTGTTGTTAGAAGGGGTCCCACAAAATTACAACACCTCAACTGGCCTCCATATGTTAAGCTTAACTAAAACAATAGACACACGCACTGTAAACACAAATCCACCTGCTTATATAAATAACAAACAGATGCCTCTTTCCCAGCATGCAGCGTTGACCTGTACCTGCTGTTACCTCGGTGATATGATTTATTAATTAGTCTGCTGTTTGATTGGCTTGTTAAAGGACACATCTAATGAGGTGTGTGTACATGAGAGAGGTTAAGATGATGTGTCACTGACATGAGATCACCCCCCACACAAACACACAAGGTGCACGTGAGGTATTTATGAGAACCCACAAACACATTAACACGCGCACAAAGTCGCACACATGCAACACGAAGTCTGCATCTGACTCCAGCAGTGTTGACCCTGAACATGACCAAGGTGTTTGTGTTTCAGTTGTTGGGTCATTGCAGGTGCCTCAAGTGTGTTTCTGCAACGTGATGTGGACAGTCAGGCCAACAGTTTAGAAATAATTAAACGCCTGGCTGAGAAAGAACTACACTCAACAATACAATAACACCATCACTTTTATTTCTAACTGTTAGTGCAGCATGTGTCTGTGTTTTAACACATAAAGACCCAGTGCTACTTTTGTGGCACTTCCCAAATGAATTTGTCTCTATTTAACCTTTAAGTGATCAATTATTAAGATAAAATCCTCTGTATTTTGTGTTTTTTTTTTCAGTGAAAATCAGGTATTTTCCTAATTAATTACATATTTAATTTACTGATTATGTAGATGTTCATAAAAGCTTAAATTAAAGTTAAGAGCTATTTTATCAGAAACAGCGTAAACTGAAGAAAAAGTTACTTTTCAGCAAATCTCTCATTAACTGAACATAAACCAAGGGTGTCCATCCACTGTCATTGATCCAACTCCATGGTTTTTACTGATGAGTCAATGTTGTTGAAGATGACAGCGTTTCCACGGTAACTGTGGAGCCTCTGAACATCCAAATGGGTCATATCTGATGACCACGAAGGGATGACAAATTGCATTTTACATCAAGTACTGACATGGATTGATAGGATTATCGGATCAACAGTTATTTAACATTTTACATCAGTAGATTCTCTTGGTAGCCAGTGGCTGTTTGGGTCTTTATGGGTTAATAGCATGAAGGGGGTCAAGGTTTGAAGAAAGGGGGTTCCAACATCGCATATAACAATCTCAAAACGGTTCACGCAAGTATTAAAAAAATGAAATGCATGTAAGTGAAAAAATCTAATCTGTGTTTTTGTAAATTACATTATATTTGTTCGTAATAATATAAAGCCAGAAACAAAAGTATTTAAAATTAAGTATCAGGCATTAGAATATAGATATGTTTAGACTAGGAAGCTTATTATTGTTATTATTTAAGGAGAAGGGGTGGGAGTTTATGTTATACTTCTCACTCTCTTATGTTTAAATGTTTTGTTTGTTATTTATGGTTCTTTTTTGACATTCATATTCAATCAATCAAATCAATCAATCAATCAGTCAATCAATGATACCCATTCCGTTCCTTAATGGCTTTGAAGGAGAGTTCAGACTGTCCAAGCATCTTTTAGGGAATCTACAGTCCCACTGACCCGATGACCTTGAAACTCTGGTGGAACAAAGTTGTATAAAGCTTTTCACTGAAGATGATGAAGTATTATGAACTATTTTAAACACAAGCCGAATGTCAGAGTACAATATTAAATCACTCTTACATCATTCTGTAAGTATGCCAAGTGTATTTATAGCTCTATCTGTCCATAAAGCTGGGATTTTTTTTTTTTTTTTTGTACCTCTTCTCATGAAATGATTGTGACACTGTGATTGATTCTTGATAGATAAAGTCTAACTGGGACTCCATGAGCCTGCATATTATTCATACATGCATATAATCATACCTGCTTTTGAAGAATCTCCTGTGAAAAAGTCCAAATCTATGGCTTTTTATTACATTCAAATGTCAGCTCAAATAAAAACGCATTTCCAATTCCATATTAAAACTAGGCAATATATGCTTTGCAAATAGGAAAAAATATTTTTGTCGATAAAAGTATTGTTTGTAGAAAGAAATAAAGAAAAAAAAGGAAACGCATAGGACTGATTTGCAACATTTATCTCCAAATAAAACATCCAAATCCTCTAAACATGAACATTTGACACAAAATATGCAAAAAAATAATCAATGAATCCACACTGAATCGATATCAAAGACAAAAATACAAAACCTCTGTTGCCCATAAAGTTAGAATAAAATATTTTTTATCTCTTCTCATGTAATGTGATTTATTCTTAATAGATAATGTGTAACTGGAACTTAGTATGAAAACATTGTACCTGGTCAAAGGTGATTCCTGATGAGTAGAAACTGGAATAAAAACAGCAATAGGTCCCTAGTTTCTTGGAAAGAATGCAAGGAGCTTATTGGTTATTAAGTAGCTTCTTTCCTGGATGACAATGCATTCGTTTCAAGACAGTGATTTACATCAACATGTTGATATGAACTCCTTGAGTTGCTTCTACTTCGTCTTTGTCCAAACATGTGTAAAAACCAAAAGCAATGCACTTTGCACTCTCAGAACATTCTACACAGCGTCAGAACACTGCCTCTTTTTCATGGAATGATTTATAGAGGGAACTAAAACTGTCTGAACTGGATGCTTTGGAGGAATTGAGGAGTATTTTAAAGGATGGAGAACACAACACACTTGCACTGCACTTGTTGATGAATAACACTTGAGCTTTATGTTATCGTATATAACTAAATATTGTGTTCATTTATTTATCGGTTACGCATGAAAGGTATTTATTTGTTGTGTCTTGATTTGTTTTAGCTACAGTATATGTCTATGGACAGGTCACTCGTGAAAAAGAGGATTAAATATTGGAAATGTATTTGTTTTCAATCTCTTACATATGAATCAAACTTATAGTACAGTAGGGACACGAACATTTAGCTAGACTGACAAATATTTATAAACCTACATTTTAAAAATAGCATAATAAAATGAATTGAAAATGTCAAAATGTAGCTGTGAGAACAGCATCAAAGCAATCTGAAAATGCTTTCTTTTTTCTACATTTTCCCCTTGTGCTGTAACAGATGAGCAAAGAAGCAAAGGTTGGGGTTAATAAGGATTTCTTTCTAACCTAACATTCCTGAGACTTTTATTATTCTTCCACTATTTCTGCGTCTCCCTCTCTGACCTTGTTGAACATCAGAAATCCCTTTCCTCTATGCTTGGCTTTCTCTTGCTTCACATACACAGAGAAACACATTCTCTTTGACTTGCACTAACATACATAAAACATACAGATACACACACAAAGTGAATCCCTACACAGTCCTTCGAGTATCAAAAGCTCGGGAAATGCTGATTTCATTAAACAGCTGTTGAATCTCCTTTTCTGCTTTCTCTTTCTCTTCTTCTCTCTTGTGACCAGAGAGACATGTTGGGAAATAGAAAAATAAATAAAAAAAATAACCTCTGACATGGTTTTGTTCTCTCTCAGTTTCCCACTGTGAATGTGTGGTTTTTGTGAAGTGTGACTAGACTATTTCTATTGCAACCACTGACCAGATACACTTGCATGGGTGCAAAGTCACACTCACATCATAACACTCCCCCATGCAAGGGTGCACACAAGAATTGTGGTATGTGTTGTTATATGCACACACATTTATTGTAATGTGTATTCTTGGAGAGTATCGCTGTGTGTCATGTCTGGCACAGTTTATCGTCAGCTCGTTTAATTAAACCGGCCCCCAACTGCGAAAGGAAACAGAGGAAGAGGAAACGAAATGACAAGAATGGTTACGGATAAAATGCAAAGGAGGAGAGGAAATGCAAAAACCAGGACAAAATGAAAACAGAGGGCGAAAAGACGAAGAGAATGGAGACAAGACAGAATAAGATGATGGAAAAGAGCAAAAGAGCTAAAGCAGAAAAAAAGAAAACATAACAGGGAAAACAAGATTGAAGATACAAAACACAGATGAATGATGAGCACTAACTCCAGCTCTACTACTGCACGCTCAGGGCAGGGAGTGTGTGTGTGTGTAGGTGTGTGTGTGTGTGTGCGTGTGTGTGACAGCCGTGTGATCTAAGGTCTTCAGTGTCACTACACTGCCTGTGCTGTGATAGCAACCCATTCATCATCGGAGCATCTGGTGCCCTTGCAACAACACACGCGCACAATGCAAGCTCGTACACACAAACACTGGGCATTCTGCATAACGTTACCTTTGCTCCCACTAACCCTCCAACCTTTGCTTTCTGATCATTTATTTTCTATTTTCCCAGATCCCTCGTTCTCCCTTGTGCCTCTGTCCTTCTGTTCCCCATCCTCTTATTTCGATGCACTTTGTACTCTTTTCTTTTTCTCTCCATCCAACTCAATCCATCTACAATTTCCCTCCTAGCTTTCTCTCCTCTCCTCTTCATTAATAAGCGTATGATGTATGTGTTAGCACATACGTAAACTTGCAAACTTTGACATAGATGAAGAAATGCATTCGTGGCTTGGGGATGTTAAGAAAGTATGAGAAAAAATAATCCTGAGAACAGAAAGAAGAAGGAGACTCAAATGCTCCATTGGTTCATCAGATTAAAGCAAAATAAAAAGAAAAAAAGTGGCTTTTATTATTTTTCTAAAACAATAATTTAAGTGGTTTTTGAGGGCCGTGTAAAAGGACAGAATAAATGTGATTTCAGGGAACAAAACAGAGAACATCCTATCAGGAAAAGGCTATATGTCTGGAAAAGCGCTGGCTGCACCAAAGTCCACCTCTCCATAAAAGCACAGAGAAGGAAATTGTAGAAAACAGTCAATATGTCAATAAGTGGCACCATGTAGGGCAGACAGGGCACTAACAGAAACCAGCTCCAGCTTCAAGGGAGAGCCAATATGAGAGCTGGTATCCAACAGAGGTGGTTATCACAAGAAAGAAGCAAGAAAAAAATGACCTTTGCTAACCTATGCATCTAGGAAAAATTCTAGTGGGTTTGCAATGTTCCCTCTATTGAGCAACCTGAGTAAAGACCCTAACCCACGGGAGTGATTTTGCTTCAGTGACGGAGGTGTTGAGACTAAGACGGTGTACTGATGGACACCTCACGCATCTAGGAATCATTATAAAATTATCGAACTCTGTTAAATGTTGTTCCATTCTCCAAACCCACACGCTCCACTCTGCACATGCTCTGTTCCATCGAAGTCAAAACTGGATTTTTCAGCAAAGTAATGAAACACATCCAGGACACATGACATGTTGAAAATATCAGGAATTTGGTTTAGTTATTATTTTCTTGTTAACAATAAACAAAAAATAAGAATTTGCCTTTAACAGTTTGTCCCCATTGCTGCATGAACCAAAGTCAAGAAGAATGGATCAGATGCTTAGCTGAGTCCTCCTTTGTCCTTGTGGAGCATAGGGTTCAACAGTTATTTCCACTTTTTTTCTGTCTTTTGCTGCCTTCTTTATTTTCTCCCATGTAAAGTCAGCCAGCTTTAATTTATCCAGATGACTGTGCCACCAGGTCTGTCTTGAGCATCCTCTCTTTCTGGATCCCTGGGGATTCCATCGAAGCAACCATCTGGTGACCTTTGTGGGTTGTTTTCTTAGGGTGTGTCCAATCCATCACCATTTTCCTCTTCTGATTTTCTTTGGCAACTGGCTTCTGGTTACTTCTCTTTGTTGTTCGGTCGAACCAATGGATCTGTCTGAGGCGTCTATTGATGAAGGTCTGGAGCTTGTTGGAACCAGCAGTTGTAACTTCCCAAGTTTCTGATCCATACAACAGGATGGATTTGACATCTGAATTGTATTTCGGTTCTGGTCGAGATGGCTGCGGTTTTCTAGACAGATCAAAAAATTATGAAGGAGTATCGAGCTGTTTCTAATTCTGGCTGTTATATCCTCCCTGTGCCTCCAGTTTTGCTTATTTTACTTCCTAAGTATATGAATTCATCAACATCTTCCACCGAATCTCCTCTGATTTGCAAGGGGTCAGTCTGTTTTGAGTGACTCTTTGTACCATTTCTTGCCAGGCTTTCACTTTTTCCTGCATGTCCTGGAGCCGGCATGCAACCAGAGCAAGGTCATCTGCAAAATCCATAACCTCTTCAGCGTCCACTGGATGTCCTTTCCTGAGCTAACAGAAGATTATTTTGTTACCTAATCAAGTATCACTATCACCTTTTCTTCTTCATCCTTGCCTTGCCTGTTGTGACCATGAATTCATCTGATAGCTTTCCATCACGGATGACTTGACAAGAGACTCCCTCATAGAGCAGTTTTTAACCACAATCTCTGTTGGTACTCCATAGTACTGCAGTATGTTCCAGATTGATTCTCTGTTGACACTGTCGAATGCTTTTTCAAAATCGACAAAACATACATTAGAGCGGTAACTGACATTCCATTGTCGGCTCCACAATCATTCTGAGTATGGCAATCTGGTCTGTGTATGGTCACCCTTTTTTGAAGCCAACCTGTTCTTCTCTGAGCTTCTTACCAATGGTCTCTTTCATTCTTCCAAGTATGGAATGGATGTAATTGAATGGGTCAATTACAGGGAAAGTAATGTGGTTATTTGACAGAAATAACACAACACAAGGACTGTTTGTGTCACCATTTGTGTCTCATAATTTCTGCTTTTTCCACTCTGTCGTCTCTCTTCCTTTTCGTACCTCCAGGAGTCTCTGGTTCTGGTTCTGTTTGTTCCTAATGTGTGGTTCTGGACTGTGTCGTCTATTGTCTGTGTTGTTATTTTTCTTCTCTGTTCTTTTCTCTCTCCTCTGTCCACCAACTCCAGCCGGTCAGGACAGATGGCCGCCTACCTGGAGTCTGGTTCAGTCAGAAGTTTTCCCCATCTGTAGAAGTTTTTCCTCCCCTCTGTCACTTTGGGCTTGCTCCTGAAGGATTTGTTGGATTTCTTGTCCAAGGCTTTGGTATGAAATTGTGAAGTGACTCGAGATGATCACGTATCACAGTTGGTTCTCTATAAATTTAAAGTTGGCTTTAATTTGTCAGTTTTATTAACAACGGGGCGCAGGATCCAAGTCATTTTTCATCTGCACTATAGCCATATATCACCAGTAGGATGCACCAAAGTACATGCACTGCTATTTTAAAATATTAATTTAAATAAAAATAAAAATACACAGCACATGTTTTCAGTCATGTATTTTTTCCATGTAAATTTCACCCATCTATCTTTCAAACATACACATTTTAAGGCATGTCCCTGAAAAAGTGTCTTTTCCACTAATGGTATGGCCACTGCATGACCAGGGGTGATGGTAGTACGGGTAGATCACATTCGTAAAAAAATAGAAAATCAACGTAAGGGCTGAAACATATCAACGATGCCACTCGGGTCAGGAATTGATCTCCCACTTCCCGCATCAAAGGTTGTTTTGTGTTAACCACTAAGCTATCCAACCACTTAGTCATAGCTCAGTAGTATTAATTATGGACCTGTTCGCTGATTCCATTTCTGAGGAGGGTCTTGACTCTTTTCGACAGCGCCCTCTATTGACCAGCTGCCACTGAGTAATAAAGTTGCGAACATCCTCTGTGAAGGTCATTCCAGTTCAAACCCTGGTGGTCCCACCAGTTTACAGGACACTTAATGACTCTAAGTGAGATCATTTCCTCTTGAAAACGGTGTTCTTTTAAAAAATTAAAGCCAGTTAAAACATCATAGTGAAGTCATGAACCAGATAAGGCAGCCACACAAAACGTTTCTCATCGCTACTAGTGTTGTTACTTACGTTATAAAATGTTCATGAGATTAATTATTGAAACACGTTGGTCTATGTGTGATTAAGGATGCAGCAACTCTACAATTTTAAAGACCTCAGAGTACCACTGGTAGAATTGGCTTAATTGCCTGTCCCTGTCTACAGTACAGACGAAGGCAGCAGCCTCTTGCATCCTCATAATAACCCATATTTAGCACACATTCACACTTACATTTGTGTCAACCCCACTGCAGGGTTTTCCTTCCTACCTGCTCGCCTGGTTTCGCTCCCCTTCCTTCTCACAGGCAACCGATAACTGCTGAACCTCTAATCCTATCAATACACTGCAATAATTCAAGTCAAATACAGTTTATCAGTTTTCAGTTGCATCAGACATGAACCATTTGAACGTTCAGAGGTGCCATAGTGAACATGGAAACACAGTCATCTTCTGCAAACTTGATTCATCAGCAAATCCCACATAGTTTCGCAAATTACAGTGGCTGTAGATGCTTGCTTCTATGTTCAGTTAATGAAATATTTTGCAGATAAAGGTAACTTTTCCTTAAGTTTTCTTTGTTTTAATCTAATAACCTTTGAATTTACTCTAAGCTTTTGTGAACATGTACATGCTCAGTAAAATAAATACAGGAAATTTTCACAAAAATACAGGAGAAAATATTATAATAAATGGTGATAAATCACTCGGAATGGTTAGATGAATAGAATAACGGTCTATAAGGGTTATGTTTTGGAAATATTAAGTGTTCAATGCAAGGTTAGCACTTCCACCTCACAGCTAGAACATTCTGGGTTTGATCCTGAGCCAGAGTGAAGCCTTTCTGTGTTGACTTTACCTATTTAGATATGAGTTCATTCTTTCAGTGCCCTTCACTAACAGTGCACTTGCCCCTCAAAAACCTCCCCATATCTATCTCTTATGAATTTCATTATGACAGGGCTTTTGCATGCCCATGTTATTTTACTCTAATGGAAACAAAAGCATCCACTGATTGACATTCATGATTCAGTAGATTCTCATAATCACATCAATTTGTGCACTTGCATTTAGATTCATTCGCCCTGGATTTCAGCATGCATCTGTATGTCTACCAAAGATACAATGAAGCAGATATGGATAATTCATAGTTTGATGTGACAAATGTAAACCCAGAAAGAGCTGGCAAATTTCTCTAAAGAACATACTATACACACAAACAGACACAGACACACTCACCAAATTGATTGAATGCACCAGACAAAAACAGAACAACAGAGAGACCGAGGGGGGAAAAAAAGAGTGATTTGCTGTCCTTCGAGGGGATATTCGTCTTGCAAGCTACAAACACACGAACGTGCACACAAAACCCAACACATAGAGACATTGTGTATGGAGAAGTGTCCAGCTTTTGATATGAAGATAGAGAGAGGGTGAAGACATAAGTTAGATTCTAAAATCACATTTACAATACAACACAGTGAGTGACAGCAGAGCCAGCTAGGGCTTTCAGATCCAATGTACAGAGCCTTGCCCTGGCATCAGGTTTCAAAAACTATACTAAAGTACATTTCAGCTGTCCAAACTGTGACTGGTCTAACTGACTGGGTTGTAGGATTTCTTATCGCTGACACAGGACATCTAATTTACAGAGCACTTTATACGACGCGGAAAAATCCAATTAAGCTTCAAATCTTTTTTTTTTTTTCACATACTAGAAAAATGTGTCTATTGATTCAGATACTGTTCCTCATGTAAAACTTGAACTTGAGTTCAAGGCATGTAGGCACCGTCAGGGGTATATTCCAGTCAACGGTAAGCTAATGTGAAACTTTCTAAAAGTGATGTGGAAATATCAAGCTATAACTGCACGTATACTGTGATTCACAGCGAAAGTATGAACTGTCTCGTCTCAAGCAGTTAAACATAAAATGAGCCATATTTGCATATTAATGGAGTCTGTATTTTCTGTACAGGGAGAGGAGGAGATGTCAGTTCAACTATTTTTGAAGAGGTGATTGCAATTTTTTTGTGGAAATATCATAGCAGATTAGTTTTACTGTAAAATATTTTGTGTGGTATAACATGACTGGAGGGAAAATAGCCATTCAATGGTATTTTATTTGCAAATAAAAAATAAAATACATTTAAAAAAAGTTCATAAGTTCTGATCACAATGAAGAATAGCACAATTTAGCTTAGTTTTAATCCTTTTAGGCAGGACGGAACCATATCATTGAATCATAATATCCTTATTATTAATATGTCAGTAAAATGTTTTGAATTAAACTTTATTGCGCAGCAGTAATGGGGCTATATGTAACCAAAGTGTTGAGACCTAAGAGCTTTGAAAGTATGCCAAAGATGCCAGTGTACAGGATGGTTGACATATGAACTGAATCCATTCTGCACAATGGTTACTAAGTTCACCATTTGTTGATCCACAGTTCAGACTAAACTGCGACAGTTCTGACCTTCTTTGGACGATTCCATATGATCTTTAGTGTAGCTATTGACAACGCAAACCATACAGAAAACAGAGGTGATTTGTGGTTTTACTGTGGCTAAGGTTACAAAGCTATCATGTAAACTATCAGCTGACAGCCCATGAAGATCATAACACAGTGTTATTTTGACTGTCAAAAATGACTTTTAGTTTGAAGACAATTTGACGATACCACACCACAGACGCGTGTACATAATGAGCTGTGTAGATACATAGTACTGATTCATTGATGGTTTCTACATATAACCTTTACACAGATAACCCTGTTGTGGTTTTAACTGTGTGTGGTCATTAGTATTTTATTAGACATGTTAGGCAAATGCAACACAACCAGCTTAATGAGACAACACTTCTAAAGGGACAGATATACTCAAATCACACACTCTTTGAGTATAGCTCAGCAGCATGCAGCCACACATCATAATCATCCAGGTTATTGGCTTAATTAACAAGAGTGAGAAGGCTGTAATGAAAATCATTTTGTATGTCAGTCCCTGAGATCACTGAAGAGCTGAACTAATTGTGAAGAGCATCTGAGCATGCAATGTAATACCAAACATTTTGCAAACACTGTTTGAGTCACTGTCAACAGAGCATCATGTTTGGATGTTCAAAGTTCTTGATCTGTGTCTTTCTAGAGATGAAAACAGGATTTTATAATCCACAATAATGAGTTTGAGCTCATGGAGGAGACGCTGCTCAGACAAACTGTATGAGATGTTACATCAAACTGAATGATTAGCATTCTTCCACTCCACATAATGAAAGAAATAGTTCTAGTGTGGTGTTGCTATCGCTGTAAACCAGCTCTGCTCTGAGACACCTGACTTAACAGAAATACCCTCATATAATTACTCACAAAAAAGGTTTCTTGGCTGTGAATAACAAAGATAATGCCCAGTCCCACTGCCCCAGTGTCCTGCTCCACATAAACATTGTAATTAATGAGGCTAAACATGGCGCCATTGTCTAGGTTTCATTTTGACAATAAAAACTCGGAAACGGCTACTGCTTGCAGAGGGATGGCTACACTGGAAGACTCAGATATTTCTAACAGAGCAGAAAAAAAAAACAAGAGGTGCTTTGAAAGAATATGAAATGAGGACTGGGAGGGGAAGAAACAAGGCCTGGATCAAGACAGAGATGTAGCATGCATGGCAACCCACACACATTCATGCACACAAACGCACACCAGTCCAATGTTCCAGCTCATTTCAGCACAACATCATCCAACAAAACAGACGCTTCAGAAGTGTCTGGTCTCACACTGGTTTCACAGCCATGGGAAAGAAAAATCAAAACGACAATTTTCTTACAACTCTACCCCAAAACTTTTGTCTGTGTGTGAGGGAGCGAACAAAACAGCCAGACCATAATCAAAACAGCGACCTCTTACCAGGTCATCAGAGATACGCATGTTCCATCAGCTCCAACTTGCCGTAAAAGTTTTTCTAGGCATGTACACAATTCCACAGTCATAATTTCATGGATGCTTTTAACTAAATACATTTCACGATGGCTTTCCCAAGGATATCTGTAGTTGTTGTCGTAACCCTGAATGTGAAAGTGTTAGCCTAGCTGTTTTTGTTGTATGGCCTCTTTAGCAGTATTTGGATGTGTTTCAGCTGGATGTCCCCCATTGTTTTGTCCAAACAGTTAGTCGCCTCCCCATCTGTCTTTCCTTCCTTTCCTTGCATTGGTAAAAAATACACTATCTATCTTACACTATCGTTGCATTTATCCCTTTCTCACATCCGCCTAACAGCATGGTTCCATTTAGCCATTATTTCAATTTTAACCGGACCTATCTCAAATATGACAGTTGGGGGTTGAGATTATTTAAAACTAATCTCATGTCCTTTTCAATCATTTGCTAAAGTTACAATCTGCTCTCCGTCTCTCTCTCTCTCTCTCGTACTGTTTATAAAGTTAGTTTTTGTGTAGTTACAGGCAGTTAAATGAGACAGGATACTCCACTGGGAATTGTTCCTCATCTCATTTTTGTGTTATTTTTACCATCTTGTTTACAATATTACAATTACCTTTTGTTTTCAGATTTACTGCTTATCCTCAGGGCTGCTTCCCCACGTCATTCGATGGACAGTGTGTTTTCAAATTCAGCAGTGTGTCGACCCATCACTGAGGGGTTCTTATTAGTCAGTTACATAATCGGCCGAAAAACGTTAAGAAACATTTCGGGGGAATGCAAGCAGTGTGCAATCAGAGATGTTCTCAAAATAGGCTTTATTATATAAGTTGAATAATTTCCTTAATATTTTGCCTTGTGTTGGAGCAATCCCCCGCAAGTACTCAATGTCACAAATGGAAGCATATTTGTTTCCGGCCAACTCTTCTGCCCTCTCTCTCCATCCCTCATTAGAAAAAACACCCAGAGCTTGGCATGGAGCAGAGGAGGTAGGGCTGCAGGGGTCGCAGCTGGTACCCTGCACAAGGGCCTGGCACAAAACAAAAAATAGCAGAGAAAAGAGGAGATTGAGAAAGAACAGCAAATAGAAGATGGACAGATGGAGGGCAAATGAAATAGAGAGCTAGAGGGAGGGAGAAAAAGGGATAATGATGATGAGACTTCAGCTGGTCAGAATGGAGCTACAGCCTGGATAGAAGTAAAACTGATTGAGCTGAAAGAGTTATGGAGGGTGAAAAGAGGCAGATAGAAGGGATGGGCAGCAGATGGGTTCATCCTTGTAACCCTCTGCCAATCATGTGCTTTAACAAAGATTCTTGGACACAAAAGAAGAAAAAGGGGGGACAAAAAGGAGGAGCAGCCAGAGATCTTGCACTTTGCTTCTGTTGTTTGCCTTGTTCCTTCAGACGGTGGAACTCTTTATGTGCAGCTTTTCTTCACAATCTCATCTCTGATAGCCAGATTGTCCTCCATTCTTCATACTAGTTCTGTTCCAGCCTTGGAGAAAGTTCTGGTTGAAAGCATTCTCATTCAGGAATAGAAGAAAACCCTGTGTGACTTGTGGAGGAGGAACATTTGTACATAGGGAGGCGAACCCTGGCATTAAAATGGATAAATCCTCACAAAAGAAAATACCACAAAGAACCCTTGCAGGGCTGCCTTATTGCTTAATCCAAAGGAAATTTGACATTTTTAGTGTGTATCTGCCAGCATGGACACCAAGGGGTGCCAAATAACCACCAAAAATGCCAGATGAAATAGTCAGCCAATGACTTATTCCAACAGACTACTTCCTGTTAGTGAGACCGTACTGCCCATCATCCCCTGTTCTCAATGAATTATATTCTTATTGTGCATTAAAGGTACCATATCAGAACACTTTAAGCTACACCATTTCTATGAGTATATGAAGGACTTGGGTAATGGTGATGTCAAAATAAAGATTGTAGATTTGATTTACCTTCACTGTTCCACACTGCCAAAATTTACATCTTACCAAGTATATTTTTCGCATTTCTAGTCCAAATATCTCATCACACTTAAAATGACACATAATCACCTAAAGAGTAACTTTTTCAGTGAGATATAAGAACTTATTTTTAGACAATAGATCTGGAAAATCTTATTTCAAGAAATCTTACCAAGATA
>JAPQRP010000001.1:14662204-14677256 GCA_037367295.1 Apogon hyalosoma | reverse complement strand
GATCTGGAAAATCTTATTTCAAGAAATCTTACCAAGATAATTTTCACTTGTTCCATTGGCAGATTTTTTTTGCTTAAATTCAAGATTTTTACTTCACTGAATTCAAGCAAAAGATTTACATTTTTTCCAGTGCAAGAGTCTCTTTGTGTATTTGTCACAAACACTGGCTCTGATTTCACTGTAAGGCAAATGTCACTACCACCCACCAGCAAATAACAATAATAACAGATAAGATTTATATAGCGCTTTTCTATTAATGTATACTCAAAGCACGTACAGTGGATCCATTATTCATTCACTCTCACATGCACACTCTGATGGTGGTAAACTACATATGTAGCCACAGCTGCCCTGGGGCACACTGACGGAAGCGTGGCTGCCAATTCGTGCCTACGGCCCCTCCGACCACCGCCAAAGCACTGGAGGCAAGGAGGGTGAAGCGTCTTGCCCAAGGACACAACAGCACATGACTAGGACAGAGTAGGATTTGAACCATCAACCTGAATGGCTACAGCACAGATCAGCTTTCAGTGCAAATGGGATCAGATTTTAACACAAAGCTACAGTAAACACATAAATATGTGCGGTTGCATTTACTTTTGACACTCCTCATCCATCTCTGCACTGACCAGCTTGTTAGCATTAACCGTTAACCAGCACACTGCAGCTAAACGTAAGTGGTAAATAAAACACTGACATTAGCCAAATGACTACATCTTTGCCTTGCTAGCAAAATTGTGTGCAAAGCTAACCAGACATGTTCACACAAAAGTTAGCTAACTGTTAGCAGCAATAAGATTATAAATTCAGATGTTACTGTGATTTACATGTCTAAAGAAATGTGATGAGCTGATGTAAGTAGTAGTTTTGACACTTTGATGCAAGAATAATACACTTTTCAGAGCTGGTTTTCTGACAGTATTCATTTAATAATTGATGGGGTAAAGGGTGACAGATTTGATTGTGAATATTATTGGTATTTGGCTTGTTTTGTCTGGAGGCTGTCATTGTGCTGGAGGCACTACAGGATTAGCATTTATCTAAAAATGCGATTCTATTGACACTTGAATGTATTTCTTGGGTCAGTTATAGGGCAATGACTCCATTGTGAAAGCTAAAAACATTATAATAAGCTGTTAACATGGCCAGTGTAAACGGATATTCTATTAAAATTCCTGGTGACAAGCAGCCATGCATACCCCATTAAAAGCAGAATGTTGTGAACTCAACCTCCCTCTTTTGTTCCTTTAAATACCTTCTGTCCGTAAACCTGTTAATATCCTCTGTCATAATGTTTAACCGTAGATCTGTTTCTGACCAGAAATGTGGACTTTTATTTGGACCATCCGCCTCTATCACACATAATCTTTATTTTTACTCCATCTGGAACAGGATCCATGTGTTGCACCATGCAGTAAAACATACCAATGAGATTATGTTTTTTCAGTGCACTGTATATCTATGTTTTGAAAGAATCCTCATAAAAGGGCAGCCGTGGCTCAGGAGGTCGTCCAATAACCAAAGGGTTGGCGGTTCAAATCTCGCTCTGTCCTAGTCAGTCTGTTTTGTCCTTGGGCAAGACACTTCACCCACCGTGCCTCCAGTGCCATTAACACTGCTGTATGACTTCGTACGAATGTTTGGTGGTGGTTGGAAAGGCTGTAGGCGCCGCTGTGGCTGTTTACCACCACCAGTGTGAGTGAGAGAGCGGTTGAATAATGGGTCAACAAAGTAAAAAAGCACTATAGAAATCTAATCCATTATTATTAATTATTCAATAATAATTACTATTATAATTATTATTAAAAGCAATTATTATTATTAGCAGCATATCCTACATGTCTTATTGGAAAATGTTTAATTTGGAAAAAGGCCTGACAATGAATATCCAAACAATATCATCTCTATGACACCTGTCAGTTTGAGCATTGGCTGTTGCTATAATAATAGTGAAATATCATAATAATCCCAACCAGAATTCCTAAGACTCCTTTTGCAGTTTCACTCCTCTTTGCAGACTGATTGGACATAAATCATAGTGCTACAACTTATGCCAAGGTAGGCAGCTCATTTTTGATGAGATGAGCAGAAAAATATGACTGTTTAACTTGGCAGCATAAGACCTGCAAAAAAAAAATACTTCACTCATCCTTCTTAAAGTTCCTGTTTTATTCAGAGTTTAAATGTGAGTGTCTGAGGGCCGTTATCTATTGTATTCATATTTGTCGAACCACACAGAAGAACACCTTTCACTTCACTGTGTGTAGAGGGTGTTCTTCAGGTACACCTCGCCTCCTTACACCTAAACCTTTCAAATCTCTACAGCTCTCTCTATACACACAAAAATACACAAACACAAATGCCCATACTCTCCTATCAGATGTTTGGAGTTGGCAGTCACCCCAGACATCTGTCTTTCTGTGGTCAAAATGTGCCAGACTGGACCAGCTCAGCCCAGCCCAGGGTCAGCACCATACAATACATCACAAACCTCTCTCTATCTCCCACTCTCAGTGTATGTACGTGTATTGTGTGTGTGTGCGCGCGCGCTCTCCATCTGTCTTTCCTTGCCGCTGCCTTTTCCTTTCGGTATCTCTGACTACAAATACAGCCCAGCTCAGGGTCAGCTGCATGCTCCACATTGCATATTTCCCTTTCTGCCTCCATCTCTCTGACTTATTTCTTTCTCCAGTACACAATTTCTACATTTTTAATTTTTTTTTTAAAATTTAATTTAGCATCACACCTTCAGTCTTTTTGATTCGCCATGTGTTTTCTGCCCTATTGTCCCTTGTCTCACTATACCTGTATAGGCCTCCTTCTCTCTTCTTCTGCTGCTTTCCACCCCCCCATCCCCTTTCTCCCTCTCCTTCTGTTCTGTCTACTCGCCAGCAGAGCCCCAGGGTTAAAACATGCTGGCATCCACTCGTCTGGCAGGTGTGTGTGTATGTAGAAAGGAGGGGGTTGCTTCATTACACAGTCGACATCTGTAGTATATGTGTGTGCAATATCTAAGTTAGTTTCATATAAAATGTCACATAACATACGAGAAATGCCAGTTAAGCAGCTGTAGGCGCTCTGCATGGAAGAGCAGTGTGTGTGCATGTGCCTGCCTAACAAATGAGTGTAGGAATTAAACATGTCTTTTGTTTGCATAAATGCAACATTGGAATAATTTTGTCACTTTGTGGATTAAATTTGTCAAATAAGGAAATTGAATGCAAATATCTTCCCATGTTATACATATTAGTTGCAACAATTCATTAAAGTGGAACTAAACTTGTGTTTTGAGCTGTAAATGGAATCATGTGACTTATTTGTAATGAAGCACATCCATTCTGGTTAAAATACACATGAAAATAGGCAAAAATTTAATAATGTGCATTTAGCAGCACTACCTGTGTATTAAAAAAAAAAAAATCTGTTAAAGAATCAATGGGGGGGTTCAATTGGCAGGGACTTGGCTTGTGAACCAACTCTAGGGTCACCAGCTTCAGTCCCATCCTGGATAAGTTAGTGGATGTGGACTGATTGAAGTGACAGTGCTGAGTTGCCCTTGAGCAAGGCACCAAACCCCAATTGCTCAGCGCACTGAATCACGTGGCTTTCTGCAAAGACTAAATGCATGTACAGTATACTGGTCCTACATTTTTTTGGGCCTAGAACAGAGTAAAAAAAAAAGGAATTTCCCCAATAAGATTCTAATAAAGGCTTTGTCTTCTCTACTTGGCGGTGGTCACTGCTGCAGTACTTCAGTGAGATTCTGCAAAAACCTCATTCATTTTCCAAAAAGTCAAACTGAAGCTGCTGTTTTCTGAACCACCAGACTCTCGTGGATATAACATTGTAAAATACCACAGTTACACAATAACATAGGCTGCAGATGTACACATTTTATCAGGGAACGTAGGTAGGTTTTCAGAGCACTTCAGGGCTTTAACTCCCCATGGGAAAAGACTGACAGTAAGAAAAAGCAGCAAAAATATTCTAAATATAGTGTACAGGTAAAGGGATATTATTTTTAGTGAGCCCTTTTTCAAGTGGTAAAACCAGTAAAAAACACAAAAAAACAAAACCCTCAAACTACCTACTTAACCCTTTTAAGAGCCTAATGTGGTTCTGCATAAGTGTCTTGCGATTCTCTGTTTTACCGATGTCCCTGAACTACTCCTGCCTCACATCCACACCTGGACATTCATCACTGATCGTCTCCATCTCAGCCTCTTTCTGACTTTTCAGAATCATCCAGGTGGAGGTTAAAGCAGGTAAAATAACACTCCAAGTAAAATTTATTATATTATTATATATATATTTACTTAAGATAAATATTAAAATTAAAATAAAAGAATAAAAATATGTTGTTTCAGCTTTCTGTATAAAGATTCACTCTGTCCTTTGCAGTCTTATAAAATAATGTTAATATAAACAATGTAATACCCTAGGCTTTTGGACATGAAAACAAGAAATCTCAAAAGTCTTCTCTATGACAGTTTGTTTCCAACACAATAAAGAAAAAAAAGTCAGTTTTCTCTCTTATACTCATCAAAATAGTCCAAGTTTGTATAATAATTAATTACTTACCAGCATATGAATGTGTTCACTTCATTAGACAGAGGAAGTAGCAATGCTGTTAGTTAACGTGCTGGCTAGTATTCACACATTGCTGATTTTACTTCATGGCACCAGGAGCAGTTATTATAAACTAATTTACAGTGCCTGGGTACAACTTTGAACACTTTATTCTATTTCCGGACGATTTAACATGATAAGTATGTTAGGATATCCTCTAAAGTTCATCATCTATGTGCATAGGTGGTTATAGCTTACTGTTTAAAGCAGCAGTGTCAGTTAATTTGTGCCTCGTTGCTTTTGTTGAACATCTATGACCCATTTGTGCAACACTGACTTGCATTATATTGCTATGCGACACTCATCTGACATAGACCAATTTTGATAAGCTTATTCTTCCAGGTCCTTAATGTGTATTGCTAGTATTCCAGCCGTGACAATAATAAACGACCACGCACACATTCCCTGTCATGGTGGCCATAACAGTCTAGACACAATCAAACAGACATTAAACTGCTTAATGGATATGACAGTCTCACCAATATAATACAGCTGTTAACACCGTCTATACAACTGCTTTGTAACCAGCACAGCCGCCTGCCAAACTGCTACTTTAACAGGTTAATGGTCAAAAACAGGCACACAAGCAGCTATATATACCTTTAAATACCCCACACATACACACACACACACACACACACACTTTTTTTTTTTTATTGCCATCAAGGCTCCTTTGTCCTTTGTTAACGGCTCCATCGGTGCCTTTACTAGCGAACGGAGATTCTGATTCTGTCATGTCTTAAATGAAAAGAAAACATAAAACCAGGCAACCACATGCACTTAATTAGACTGTTTTACTCAGGTTACACACACACACACACACACGCATACACACACTTCTGTTTCACTCGCACACATACACACACCATGATTAAAGACCAAGGCCATCTGGCGCTGTAAAGAGAGTGAGGAGAAAGCGCCCTCATGGATGCTGATGCAAGCCTCGAGACACGTCCTTTATATCTTCCTTCCTCCCTTCCTTAGTTCTGCTCTTCCTGTTTGCTCAACTACATCCTCCATTTTTTTTGCCTTAGTCCTCCATCTCCCACTATCTTCCTTCCCTTGCTCATCCTTCCCTGATTAAACATCACATTAAAACCAAATTATCCATATTTCCTCATGTTTTGGAATGAATGTGGGAGATAACCTGTGTACCCACCAGGTACCTCTTTTCAGCCAGCAGCACTAAACAGATGCTCGGAGAGATTGCTGGTAGTAGCTCCTGCTGTTGCTATGAGACTAATGAAAATGTGTGTGAAGCTCAGCAGATTTTCACTAAAAGTTAAAGTGTTATTCATACTGCATGATAAGCATTGTGGGATTTACATACAAAACAAGAAGAAAGTAAAATCGCTGCTTAGTTACAGGTTAAAATGACTATATTGTTGTTATTTTTACATTTATTCCAGAGGTAAATGTTCACTAAAACCTACCGTAAACAAAGTTTTCTCCATACTTCTTATACATCACCCAATAGCTTTCAATTATTAGTGAGAAAAAAAAAACTCTTTTAGCTTTATGTCCCATAAAAATAGTGAGTAGATGAATACAAATTGCCCATTTCCATTTAAGTTTAGGCCACAACATTATTATATGCAACAAAAGAAAAATGTCTAAAAGTCAGTGCTCAGTTTGGCTCTTGAAGGCAAAAACCTATTCAGGCTTACTCATCAAAACACATTGTGTATATCCTTGAGGATTAACAAGAGCATTGAATAAATTTCCTTCTTTATGAAACATTTGCAAAGTTGTTATTTTTTTTTAACAGCGCATGTGCGACCTTGTGGTATATTTGCACAAAACAAGAACAAAGCTCTAAAAACATTGTTCTCTTTAGTGGTTACACATTAAAAACTCCAAAAGGTATTGAAAGGAAAGTGCAATGTTCTCATTCTTACACACTGACAGCACTTTGGTATGTTAAAAAAATTATCTAATATCAAGTGATCTGTAAATATGTACCTGAATATACCTGAGTGAATTGTCTGTCATTCCTTTAAATGCTCTGATATCTGATAATATGTGTTGGTACTCATGCTCGGTTGTTATTATAGCTAATTTAACACTGATGTGAATCTCTTCAATGTGAGTTAAAGTCAGTACTGATGATAACCTTGATCTAAGATGTTGTCTCATCATTTTTGTATTTTTAAGTTTGTGATCCACGGTGGCACATTCTTCTAAATTGTACAGAATTCTACTTCACCTCACAAATGACACATATGAGATGCAAATGAAGCCCCGATGTGCTAAGGTTTGCAATGCTTTCGAGCTGCAAATACAGTACAAATTAGTCAAAATATTGTGTGTAATTCACAAAGCATCCATAAAGGGTGGACTTCTTTGCGGACTGCGCTACCAAGCAAATAGCATCAATAATATGCCTGTGCTTTTTGCATGGATGTAAAAAAAGAAATGTTTATAAATTCAGAGCAAAATCAGCCTCTTTTTTTTTTTTACAAACAGGCTTTGGCACAAAATCCATCTAATTCATAAAAGTCCTTCACAAATCGTTACACGTAGCTTAGCTGGTTCAGTTAACGTCTGCATAAAGCTGATGTTAATTCACTGGTATCTCTTCATTTCTTGCTTTTTTCAAGTCTCCAAGTTTGCAAGCTTTAAATGATACTGAACTGTGTAATGATGTCAACCATGAAATCTGAAGATGTTAGAGGATCAGGTCAGTGGATGTGATAACTTAAAGCTTGCAGTTCTTAAATGTCCTTAAATGTCACAATCCCAGATGTTGTTCCTGGAATCTGCTGGAGTCATCTACTCAACTTCGGGGTTACTGCCCTTAGTACCCCGATCACTACTGGCACTACTGTTGCCTATATTTATTTATTTATTTATTTATTTATTAAAAGCAATATTTACATGAAGACCTCAAAGTGCAATGTTTTCCTAATGGAAAAACAGCACAAAGGCATCAAAAGCGTGAAATGGGGGCAAAATGCCACCTTACAATCTAACTTTACTCTATTCCCACTGAGAGACATTAGCTGGGTTTCTATTACAGTTTTCTGCAAAATAAAAGCAATATTTCTACAATTTTGACAAAGTATAATTACTACTTGTAGGTGTTTCCATTGAAGTGTTTGGCTTCTAATGCGTGATTCTACTAAAGTCCCGTCTGCCCGTTTTGCGAGGCCAGGCGCACCTGATCGTCCCAAAGCAAAGTCCTTATTTATGGCAGCAGCCACGCATAATGGATTTCCGGGATAGAATTGTACAGAATTCCCCAACGGGTTGTGGATCCAGAATTTCCGAATGACCCGAACAACATTTAATGAACCGTTATGTTTTTAAACCTCTCGTGGCACCGAACTTTTCATGCTTGTGACTAGTGAAAATGCATAACATGCGTTTCCATTACACTTATGCACAATACGTCACTATCGAAATGTCTCAAAAACTGCCTCATGAGAGCGTAAAAGCTTTTTTGCGACCTTTGACAGTTTTTGCGACATTTCTCTGCTTCTATTACCAGTTTTCTATTGCGCAGTTTACATTTTGCACATTTCTGAGGGTAACTGAAACCCAGCTATAGATGTCGATGCCAAAGGGAAAGAGGACAGTAATACAATTTTATTAAAAAAGGCAATATATGATGAAAAAGACAGAGAGTAAAGGGGATGTTTACGTAAGAAGAAATATATAGATGAATGACTTCCCTAATAAAATATTCCTTTCCCCCAGACTGGGAATTTGTGTTGACTTTGTGTGTTCATGTGTTTTAGCGCTCAGCTGAAATCATCTTCTGCAGCTGTCCATCATATCTGGAATCTGAAAGCAGTCCTGCTTTTCACCCTGGAGGTTAAAGCATCATAGCAGAGTTAAACTAACCTATGCTTCACTAATCTATGGCACACTGTATTTTAATATACCCAGATATGCTAATCACTAGGAATGTGATGCTCAACACCTACTTAAATGCAAACATAGGACCCTCCATCTGTCCCTGGGGCTTGAGAGGAGGAGGTAATTTACATGATTAATTACCTATACCTAACAAGCACTGGCGGTGGTTGGGGCTCCGAGGGATCCTCACATAGTATGTTGATGTGTGTACGTGTGTGTCTATGCGTGTGCACCTCTGCAGTCCTACTCTAGACTTTCGTAGTCTAGTCAGGTAATAATCTATAATTAATGGTGCAGTCTTATCTCACTGTTAGGTATAGAAAAGTAAGCTTATATTCAAATTCATTATAGTGTTATTTCTAGATACCACATTTCTTCCAATAAAAAAAAAAAAAAAACAGTAGTCAATTAAAAGCTGGTGCTCAGATAATGTTCAGGGTCATAGTTCAAGCACAATCAACTACCGTCCGGTCCCCAACCACAGGATGTAGGGTCAGTGAACTCCTGATACAAACATAATGTAGATTTGTTCTGCTTTGATTTACAGTAGTTCTGTAGTGATTTACTTTTCTATTCCAGCAAAAAAAAAAAAAAAAATCTTCAACTAATGCATGGTTATGAGAAAAGGAGCAGTATATTTTTCAATCACAAGGAATGAGATGCTATGACGTTTAAGTGGACGATTTCAGATCACGTCAGTTCTCCACAAACACTGGTAATCACTTTGTAATGAGCTTAAAAGTTCGCGTTCCTCAACATTGCACTTTGACACTGTTTCAACAAATCTCTGACCTCTGGAAGAGTCAACGCCATTCCTATAAATTTCATTCCCTCATTTGTGTTTTTATGATGATCATGGACAATGCTGTGCAACTCGTGGTTAAGATCTGGTCATGTCAAAACCATCACACATAAGTCTCGTCATTTTCATAATCATCAAACATTTCAGTGAACCCTCGTGTCCTGTAATCTCATTCACTTTCACATGTCAAGATCAATGTCAGGGATATTAAAAAAAAATAAATAAAGAAGTGGTGCCAGGCACAACAAACCCCACCCCTTGCACATATTTCACCCATTATATGTAAATATGAAGATTTTAAAAATGCATAAAAAATGTGAACTTTGACCTACTGTTCCTAAAATGTAATGAGATGTATTCTGGGTGACTGACGATCTATAAAGTCAATTTGGTATTAATTCAATCGATAGTTTTGCTGCTACAGACATGTGAGCTTTCGCCCATTATAAGTAAATGGGGAAAAAAGGTTTTAAAAATTCATTAAAATTTTAACTTTGACCTATTTTTCTGAAAACATAACGGCATCTCTTCTGGGTCGCTGGCAAACTATGAACCAAATTTGGTATGATTTTATTATTTATATATTTTATAAGTAAGTAGGGGAGAAAAAAAAATCATTAAAAAAATTGAACTTTGACCTACTTTTCTCAAAATGTAATGAGATCTATTCTGAGTCACTGGCAATCTATAAACCCAATTTGGTATGAATACATCCAATAATTTTACTGCTACATACATTTGAAATTTTGCCTATTTTAATTAAATGAGGGAAAAAAAAAGATTTAAAAAAATTCAAACAAAATTTGAACTTTGACCTACTGTTCCCAAAATAGAATGAGATATATTCTGATTCACTGGCAATATATAAACCTAATTTGGTATGGATTCAACCAATAGTTTTGCTACTAGAGTGTTAACAAACAAAGAAACAAACCGAGCCAAAAACAATACCCCTTGCCTCCCCTTCGGTGGTGGGGGTGGGGGGGGTTTAAATATCTGAAGGACAAAAAGGCCAAAATATAACACACAATGACTGGTGTGGTTTAGTGTAGCTCTCCCAGTCTCTTTCACTCTCACTTCAATACTGACTAGAGACATATGGACTGGTTCATTACCTGTAATATGGCGTAACAGCAGCTTCCACATAATGCATATGTGTACGGGCAAGTGCGTGACAACCATGCATGCAGCTGTGTATGAATGTATGTGTGAGCAGCTGTGTGAGCAAATGCACATGCATGTTTCTTACATCTGCATATCTTCGCGCATATGTGAGTGTTTGTGTGTGAAAAGAAAGAGAAAGAGAGAGGTTGTGCATGTGTGATAGGCTGCACTACAATGCCAGCGTGGCGATTAGGCAGCAATCAGAGCCTAACAAGCTTTAGATAGCAGACACCAACACACATTCCCAGGAGAGCACACTGTCATGCATCCTCATAGAGATGAAATAAGTTAGATGCACCGACACAGTGGATTATGATTTAGCAAACTATAAAGTCCTATGTATTCATTAGAAAAGCTGCACACACACACACACTCAACTGATACACTCACACAAACACACAAGCATGCAAAAGAAGGAATAGAATTGTAGTGTCGCTAAATGTCGAAAATATGACAAAACATTGCAAAAATGCTGTACAGAAAATCAATTGTAACTAATTTATCCACAGAGGTCTTTCGGGAAATTAATAAAGAGAAACATGTTGAAGTGTATGTAGCTTGAAGCGTAGCTTGAAGCATAGCATGAGCAATGGTTTGATGATGAAATTAAGAAAGAAAGAAACACTCCCACAAAGTGACAGAAAACTGTCACATATGAAAACTCATTAAGTGAAATGCAAATGAAAAAGGCTGATAGTAATCAAATTAAAACTTAATCTTACTTCATTAAAAAAAAACAAAAAACATTTGTGTTCTAAAAGCAAATCGGTAAAAGCGTTGTCTGAGGCCCTGTATTCTGACATATATAATCAACTGGCTTAATATATAAGTCATCAAACATTTCAGTGTGAACCTGTTTTACAGACAAAAACCATTACTAACAATGTGTAATTCAATAAGCAAGCTTGTAAAAAAATAAAATCTGAGCATTTTAATTTAACAATTAAAATGGACACCTCATACTTCACTAATATTGAATTATAATGAAGTGTCAGATTTTGATCCAACACTTAAAAAAAAGGAACGAACTAAACTTTAACAGCAAAAGGTGCAGAAACCGCAAAAACATACTGATTGTGTTGAAAACATAATCTACAGAAAAGGCTCTAATGGCCTTAAATGTCACATTATTAGAAGGGAATCATACTGTTCACATTACTTTTGTTATAATGTACTATTATTTAGTACACAGCTAAGCAGGGACCCCACATATCAAATATTTCATTACTTTCATGTTGTTCACTGCACCTGAACACTTCCATACTTAGTTTTACACAACATCTGTAGAAGAGAGTATTTTCTCATTCTATGTTTTTGGCACTGCCTTTTCCAATGCGACTTGAACGTCACATGTGTATCTTCAGCAGAAGTGATGAAAAGGTAAATCTGAAGGTAAATCTCAGTGTCCGTTTATTGTCTCTAGCTATAATAATTTTCAAATGATACGTGTTATAAAAGATCAAAGTTCTTCATGCCAAAAGTTCATTGTTATTTTTCAATTTATTAAAATATCAGACTTTACAGATGTGTATCGTAAACTAATATGGTAGGTAATATGATAATATGGCAGATAAACTAATATGATCCTCTCCCTAAAATAAAAAAAAACAAAAACATGCTGTATCTTCAGTGCAGTTTTCTGCTGCTTCTATTATCAAAGACAAATTTGCACTAATACGCACTGTGCCACATTATCAAGCAGTATTAAAATCTCTTCAGGTTAAAACGACAAATTGTCCAGCCACCTGTAGAACTCCCTGCATGCTTATTTTCCATATGAATCATAGCTGACTGATACAGTAATCAAGTCACCTCTCATTGTTTCTCCACAATAAAAAGGCTGCGAGAGAATAATTAGGGGTCTCAAGTTGTTGTGTGGGAGTGAATAAGCAGAGATTGGAGCCATGCATCATAGAAAATGCACAGGTAAGACAAACCTAATGTTATCCCAATGCAGCAAGGAGATTTAGAGCCATACTCTCTCATCTTGGTTTAATGGAATATAAAGGCAGAATCAACAAACGTTAGCAAACCTACTTCAGATGCATGTGAAAAATGAAAGTCTTAACATTCATTCATTTAAAAAATGAAGTCAAAATTAAAACAGGTAATGCAAATGGCATTGATAAAATGAGTATGGATGTTATGTAAAATTCAGATCCTCAGGACACTGATCCTACTACTGTGAACTGTGTGTGTGTAGGCATTAACTCTGGCAGTGTATGTGTATCTAAGAGCTTGTACTTACAAGTAGGCGTGTTTGTGCATGGGAGTGTGTATTTCTGAAACGCCACGAGTGTGCATTAATGAGCACGTGTTAATCAGTGTGTATGGGTGTTCTTTAAGAGCATGGCGAGTGTTTGGTACAGATTTCTCAAGCCCTGCCAACTGTTAAACCTTGTTTTTCTGCCAGTGCCTGCTGTCAGCTCCACCTGTGCCATGAAAAGATGCACACAGCTTTGCAGCTGTCTCATCTCCATGCAGAGGGAAAGGACATGCTTCAAGTGGTGGGACTCAAAAAACAGTCTAACTTAGGCAAATATATAATATGTAAAAATAACTGATAACTGCGGGGGAAAAGAAACGGAAGATGCAAAGAATTTACTGAAACGTGTCTACGCTAAATAAAGGACAGCAGAATAGTCTTGGATATGGTGTGAAAGCTTAACTCTTTAAAATAATTTTACTTGTGTTGCCATAAAGGACCAATACCATTTACTAAGAATCCAACTCAATCAATGCAGACCTCTATTATCTCCTTTCTCCCTTGTCTTCCTTTTTGCCCAAGTCTATTTCTCTTTCCCTGTAAGGAGTCCAGATATGCAGATATGTTTGAGTAACTGAAACCGCAGCTAAAAAAATCTACAGACCTGAACACTTTTCAATGCTATCTCTCCTTTCATACTGACTTTCTGTCTCATTCCCTGCATCTCCATTTCTCTTACACCGACAACGGTGCTTTACCATTCTCACCCCTCAATATTGTAGCTCTCTATTCTATAGGTAAAAAGAAGTGACCTGGCAGCAGCTACAGGAAAAGATGCTTGAGTCATTTAACTTCCCACTTAAATTTAAATGAGTTACAGAGATCCTTCATTTCACAAGTACAGGGTTATTCAAAAAGAATGAACCAATTTCATTGTGCAATATTTTAATAGGGAAAAGCAATAGGAAAACTCCAGCCAAGTGACAAGTATTCTACTCACAATCAACTTTTATTTCCTGTCTTACAAGTGTTCAATGCGGCCACCGCCTGCGGCACGGACAACATCAATGCGATAAGAGAATTCCTCCCAAGACGCGTGGCAGCATATCACGATCCACTGAGTTGATTGCTGTTGTTATTCGATGTTAAACGCCCCTGTGGCAGCCATTCAAAACTTAGAAGACTCCTCTTTCAAACGGTCACCGACTCATTCCGTGACGATGCTCATCGGTTCATTCCTTTTGAATAGCCCTGTAGTTTTGCCTTGTACACAACAGAACTATAATCCCTCCTCCTTATGGTCTGTTTCACTATCAGCATATCACACTGCATTCATCATATATAGCATGATCGAAAATGAAATCCCCTATTTAAACATTAGTGGCTTGAGGTGATTTGAAAGTTCTCAAGTTGAATATAGCCACATGGGGTTGGGAGTACTTTGGAAAGCCATTATCACTTAACACAGTCCACTGCTGTATCCAGAAATGCAACCTGAAACTGTATTACTCAAGGAGGAAGCCCTAAATCAATTTTGTGCAGAAATGAGTTCTCTGCACTACTGAACTAATCTCTGATGGACCGAAACATAGTGGAAAAGCATGTAATGTCCAAGTGAGATGACACTGTAAGCTTGTTTTTGGGGAAAATTGATGTTGACTTATCAGTGTCTGTGATGGTCTGGGGCTGCATCAAAGCAGCCAGGCATCACATGGCTGACCGACATGTACAAAGTTACCATCTATGTAAAGGCATATATTGCAGGGACATAAGCTGCTGTGTAGTTGACATCGTTGCCCTAAAGTATGTGGTTATTTCAGCAGAACACCAGGCCTCATTCTGCACCGGCTGTAACAGTGTGACTTCCCAGAGTCCCGGTGCTGGACTGTCCTGGCTGCAGGGCATGTTTCTTACCGAAAATGACGTCATGCAGAGAAGATTCAGACAGCAGCCACACGATTTGATTTAAGCAGCAGTTTATATTTACTAAATGACACATATAACTTACAGTTAGATTATTAAAAATGCAGGATACTAATTTGGATCACTTACTTTGCAAAGAAATGCATACTTTTATTTTGGAAGAATGATTCCCCCTCCATCTTTTAAGATGTTCCATGATCAGCTGTCTTCTTTTTTTACCTTTAGAAATACTGACCTCGGATAAATGTAATCGTGGCCATCTCTTTAAACAGTTTTGGTTGACTTTACTCTCCGGTATGGAGAAAGTTTGAGTTTGTACGCCATGAATACTGCCCTACAACTGCCATTTATGTCACAGTATGCATCACTATGCTCATGCTTATGTTGCTACCCCTATTATTATTATTATTATTATTATTATTATTATTATTATTATTATTATTATTATTATTATTATTATTATTATT
>JAPQRP010000001.1:14636511-14662104 GCA_037367295.1 Apogon hyalosoma | reverse complement strand
CCCCCCCCCCCCCCCCCCCCCCCCCCCCCCCCCCCCCCCCCCCCCCCCCCCCCCCCCCCCCCCCCCGACTGCACAAAGGAGAATTGCAAAATGTAAGACCCAGTATCACTAAGTTTGTTCTGTATCTGGATGATTTCCTTTTGTGAAATAAAAAGATATTAAAAAAAAAAGACAACAGTCACCATAGACTGTTGTAGATGATCAAGTCTTAAAAACAGCAAGAAGGAACAAAAGTCCCCCTTTAAAAAGCGTAACAGTTAATGTTTGTATATCCAAGTAATCAAGGAGTGTAATTAAAAGGAAAGATGATATTACAGAGATAAACGAGACACTATCAAAACTTTTTTTGAATGTGATGTATATATTAACATCTACATGTGTTCATAAGTCTTTAAAAAAAGAAAAAAAAAAGAAGTTGGTTGGTGAAGTCAGTCAATTTTGGTTTGAAAGGCAATAATCTGAAAACACAGGCAGATATAGATCCAATAAAGAGGGACATTTAGAATCACTCAGCTCAAGAAAATCTATGACAGCAAAATAAAAAAAAAGAAATGATCAGTTTCATTTTAGAGTTATTTACTAATTACTCCGTCTTTCTTCAGTTTAGTCTCCATTTTGTTCTTCGCTGAATGAGCTATGCGGTCTGATGCAGTAGGGACGAAGGATCCCCTGTAACGTTCAGTCCTCAATGAGGTCAGTCGTCCACTGCAGAGCTGCTTTTCAGGTTTGTCAGAATGGGATGAAGAGGATGATCCAGATTGTCTAAGGTGTCCTCTTCATTATTCAGTGTGCATCTTTCTACCACAGTCCCCAGTGAATCTAGCTTCTCTCTAAACACTTGGCCAGTTTTCTTCACCAGTTTGTCTGATGCTGCCTCCCTTGCAGACCACAACATAGAACAGAATACTGGCTACCACCAACTGGTAAAATAGCAGACTATCCCTTTTGACAGAGAGCATCTGTGTTCAGGAATCAGTCCATCTTGTTAACCAGATGTACGCCAAAATATTTGTATGTTAGTACCACCACAATATCCGCTGCACAAACAATGACTAGCCAAAGAGAAGACTGCGACTTTCAGATATTTATCACCATTTTCTTGACCTTGGATGTGTTCAGTAGGAGGCAGTTTTGGAGTCAGTCACAGAAGGCCTTGGTCAGATCCCTGTACTCCCCTTCCTGTCTATTGCTGGTACACAACAGCTGTGTCATCAGAATGTTTCTGGATGTGACAGGACTCAGAGTTGTACTTAAAGCCCATTGTGTACAATGTGAACAGGAAGGGAGCCAGAACAGTCCCCTGTGGAGCCCCAGTGCTGCTCATTACTGTCCCAGAAACACATTTCCTCAGCCTGACAAATTGTGACCTTCTTGTCAGGTAGAGTGTGATCCTGGAAATAAAGGAGAGAGCTGTGTCTGAGTATGGAGGGTTGGAATGTGTCAAATAGTCATCTCCTTACCTAGTTTAATCAGTAAATAAGTGACTATATTTATATTAAAGACGAGTTTCATTGGGATATTGCTTAATGTAAATAAAACTTGCAGTGTTTTCTGTTATACCTAAGATTTGCCACTTAATATTTAGGCAAAAACTGAAAATGCCAAAATTAAGATTTTTTGTTTCTTACTTTGTAATTACATTTTCTTTTTTTTTTTTATTTTTAACAGTGCAGCTGCAGTGAGAGCATTTAGGTGATTTCAACAAGACAGCAACTGAATTTAGACAAACCATAAATGCCTTGTTGATACTCCAAATGCAGGTAAAACAATAATAAAGTTGCTGTTACTCTGGACATTTTGAAACATCATCCTTTTTTTCAACTCACCGGCTGAAGGCGCTGTGAGTTGGTCTTCATCTTCACTAGCAATTTCTTCAAACATCATCTCTGATGAAACTCCTGGTTGGATTCACTGAAGTTTCTTTTATGTAGCTTTCTTGGGACAATACCCACAAAGTTTGCTCACAGTTTTGAGACATTTCGATTGTTGCATTTTTCACAATTTTTGAAATATTAAAAATGTGCCTCTACTTTTAATGGGCCATATTTTGATGGCTTATTACATGGAAATGGTTAGAGATATAAATAGAGTTACTGTTGAGCACTGATAGGAAGTCATATATGGACTTTCATTTAATTTGTTGCGTTATCCACAAATGAAAGGAAGACCTACTTCTATTGAGAGACTGAGCTCCTTCATCAAGACCACATGACCCTCACCCTCACAGAACCTGACAGCTTCACAAATTCAATCTGTTATTGATTCTTGGTAGAACATGTCGGTGAGCTATAGGGCCGTTGTTCTCACTTTCTTATATATAGCATGGCTTACAGGTATTTAAACACACCAAAGCACTTTAAAGTGTTTTTTTTTCATCTTCAGCACAACAGAGAATATTAACTGATGGATGTATCATATACTCTTATCTAAAACGGTGCTTCAAGGAAACTGTGAAAATATATATCCTTCTCAGAAATGCTCTTATAGCTGCTACACTTAAATTGGTTGTTATAAGGAAATTGCGCTGTGATTTATCTTGTACATACTGCATGGACAAACAACACATGTTTATTTGTATGTTTCGGAGGGAATGGTATTTTAAGAGAAACGGAAATAGCTTCTTTCTCTGCTTGTGTGTGAGTAAGAAGAATCTGGAGCACACTTGGTGAATAATAGTGTCCATTCCCTGGAGATGTTGAGTCAAGATGGTTGACTATAGCTGACCTGTTTTGGGGTTCACTAGAGTTTAACATGCCCACAGAGATAGAGAGTCCCTTGGGACATTAAGCAAACAAACACTGGTCTGACTTTCACGCCAATCAGAAGTGTAAAAAATAAATAAATAAATAAATGAATAAATAAATAAATAATAAAAATCAGCAGCGGCATTCATCAGCATCAGTTAATTACCAGTGGCACTGGGCACTCTGCGTACAAATGACCATTTTTCTTTTACTTCTAATTGCTAAGCATTGATTGTACACAAAGATTCATTATGTGTCATTGTCTGTGAAAATATAATGCTCTTGTCGTCTAGTGCTTTTAAAGCTTACAGAGTCAACAAAGGAGGCGAAGTAATGCGCAGAAATTGGTTATAATCAACAAATAACAAGACAAGAGGAAAATGCATTTTCTGTAAATGATCTTACATTTTCAGATAAAGTAGATGAGTCACTGAACACTGTATAGAACAAATTGTGCAGAAAAAAGTTTAATATATATTTATACTTGAATGTAAAATGGTCATAAGTACATCAAACCTCACAAAATCACCTAGGTAACAGGAATATTTCACATCTCAGAGTAGGAGGCAATAAAGAGAAATATAGTCATAGCAGTTCTTTACAATAATTTGGACAGTGGTGATATATATTTGCTTTTTGTCTATATGTCTATTTATGTTTTTTTTTATATATATATTACACAGAGGGAAAAGTAAAGGTTCACCTCCAAGTTTAACTCAATATCACCCTTGTCTTTATTTGACAAACATTTTTAGAAATGTTTCAAAGTTTTCTCATACATCCTGCCTGACACAAACACTTGTTCACTTGTACTTGTGCATCCTGTTTCTTAACATGAAGCAGATAATATGCAGCAGCATAGAAAAGTTTTGCAACATCAAATATGTTAAAATTACTTTTTTCAGTTTCTAAAATTTCAGACAGGTTTTGTTTGGACTTTGAATAAAACCAATTTTCATTTACCAATGTGTGCAAAACACCAACTCCCGAAATCTCTCATTCCATATTTCAATGAAAAGCGTGATTAAAACTGTTCTTAAAAGGCTCCAAGTCTGAATGCAACTGAGTTTATCCTTTTGTACATGTGATAACAAAAAACTAAATAATAAAAAAAGAAAAAGAAAAAAATGTGCTAGAAAGTGCTTTCTCAAGGTAAAGGTATTATTTTATGTTGTTTTTGTTTTTTTTTTTTCCTTTTCATGTAAATCCTCGCAAGGTCTTTAGAATACATGGAGCGTTTAAATGACGGTGTGGCTGACTTATATATACACTCGTGAAATGTTGTTAAGACTAAAAGCCTTTAGACACCAAGAGTGCAACAATAAAATAAACTATTCACGGTGGCGGTAATGCAGGTTTGTAGGAGTTGCAACACTTTCTCAATAAAACATATCAATATATTCCACCATTTGACAGAAACAGTACAGGATTCAGCATAGGGCTGCATGATATTGGAAAAAAACTGACATTGTGATTTTTTTTAACCCTGTGAGATATATATATATATATATATATATATATATAGTGGTATGAAATAGCTGTGTGGTGTCGATGTAAACGGTCAAACAAATTAGTTGTGTTTCCTCTTGTTGTGGCAACAGGTGGAACAACTGTCGACACAGAACACGTTTCAGTATCATCCTTCTTGTAGCCAAAATAATTCCAGATATCTGAGGTTACTTTTCTTTTTTGCACCAAGTCTTCATTTATGGTGATTTTCTCTGGTTTGTTGCTCATTTTTCAGTGTTGTTACCAGCGACTCACTCCAAACTGAGTGAGTCGCTGGCCCTAACCTAACCCTAACCCTAACCCTATCGCTGTGTGCAGTGTGTGTCACATACCCTTGAAATTAGATGAGAACACAGAGTTCATTTACCTCCTACACTACAGGACTTGCGATGTGGCCACTGCGCACATGTACATTGCGATGACGATGCTCAAACGATATATTGTGCAGCTCTAATTCAGCATCACCTGGAGCCCCATCAGCAGTGTGTCTCCAGTCTGTCTGACCCAGTATCCTTTGGGATTGTTCTGGGTTTATGTTCAGTGTCCATGTAACAAGTCACACGAGGCGCAAGCTGTATTTAATTCACATGAGGCTCACCTCACTGAAAGTCTTCACTATCCCGATGCTGCTCCACATCATACGTCACACTAAACTAAGTGTGAAAATCACCAGGTCTGGTTCCAGCAGTGTCATGGTCACATGACGTGCAATTCACACAAATGACAGTTTGACGCGTTTTGTTTGGAAAAATTAAAATCTAGAAAAATGTATGATTTAAATCGTGAATGTGTGTGTGTGTGCTTTGTTGTATGACATTAAGAAATGGTTTGTTGAGTCCAATACTGTGGTACAGTATAGGGTTTTCCTCAGTTGTACTACTTAAAAATTTACAGAACCTTGAATTTCACAACATGTATCATCTGATTTTGTGGAAGAGAGACAGAGAGATGCTGTAGTGCGTGAAAGAAAACACGATTCCTATCACCATGGTAACAGCCAACGGCAGTAGTTTCCATCTCCATCCCTCTTCCACCTAACTTCATGAACCTTTCATTGACAGAAGAACATTTCATTTACTGGTACATGTACATGTATTTTGCTTATACACATTATGTGCAGGGTAATGAATTCCTGCAAAATTGCCAGGACTGTTGCTACCACACACATTCACACAAGGCATAAACACTTATAATATGAATATAGACAATTATTTTTACAATTACTACAGCAACTTGTGCTTTGTTATTATTAAATAGGAAAATAGAGCATATGTATGTGATGATGACATTTTCTCTGACGACATCCAAGTATTAAGAGATAAGAATATCCGGACATGTTTTTTTTTTTTTTTTTTTTTAATAGAAGCTTGCGGGATCTGAGCGTGAGCAAAGTAACCAAATTAAAATGAATATGTCCTTACACATAGAGCACCTCTTTTCTATGCTATTCTTGTCAGGAAATCTCACAGCATGAAAATACCTTATGAATATAACCCCCTTTTTTTTTCTCTCTCTCTATCTCCCTCATTATCTATGGTCATTCCCAAAGATGCCTAATGAATTACTCTCCCCTCTCTAAAGTGTTAATTATAGTGAGACACTTCACAGGACACCTCGTCATCTTTAAATGGCGGCCTTATTTTTAGGCATATTCTTGCTTTTTTGTCATTATTATTATTATTATTATTATTATTATTATTATTATTATTATTATTATTATTATTATTATTATTATTATACGGCTTGGAATAAGGGGAGGAAGTCAGAGGACCATTAAATATAAAGTAAATGTGACTAAAATACAGTCATTCCATGTATGCACTTTCATACAAAAGCATAAACACAAAAGCACACCTGTTGCCCTGGCTTCAGTCCAACACTTCAGTTTTGCCTGATGATTATTTAAACCCCTAGTGTGTGAGTTAATCTGGTTTGAAATAGGAGAGATGGAAGAAAGAACAAATGAGCAACCGCTAGGTCACCCTGTATCTCCTTCTGTTGCTGCAAAGAGGGGAGTTGAAAGCACGCACACACATCATGCACATGCCCAGTAACACCCCGCCACTAACACACACCTGTCAAAGGAAGCCATTGAGGATGGTAAGTGAGCTGGATGCTGCCAAAATGGCTGCCTTTTGTTTACAAATCTCATTATCCTCTTCAGTTCACGGTGAGAATGATGAGTAATTACTCCAACGGTGTACAAGTCACATGGCTGGTGTAAAAGTCACACTCTAGTAGCATGGATAACAGCTTTTTTGTAAATGTGCACCACTTGCTTGATGATGAAGCCATTGCTCACAACATGGT
The DNA here is from genome assembly GCA_037367295.1 of Apogon hyalosoma. NCBI lineage: Eukaryota > Metazoa > Chordata > Actinopteri > Kurtiformes > Apogonidae > Apogon > Apogon hyalosoma. Next base: position 14,655,541 of record JAPQRP010000001.1, on the reverse strand, counting down.
AATAAAGGTGTAAAGATCCATAATGTTCAACTGACGGCTAAAACATATGTGGGGAATAATCGTCATTGAATGGGAGAGCTATTCTGTCACCTTCACTGTCACATTTTGTAGGTGTAAAATATATCATTACAGTTTAACGTCCAAGAAATGATGCCGCTCAGTATGCACAGATTTAAACGCAGTCTGTCTTTAATACAAATAAAGGTGATAAATAACGCAAGTATTACATATCGTACAGCTTTAACATGTATATTTTTATTTTTCACAGTACCACAGTGGTTCTCAAACTTTTTACAGTACATATATATATTTTTAGCCAAGTACCCCCAACTCTTACTCCAGCATTTTTGATTGAAAAAAAAAAAAAAAATGGCAGAATTTGTTCCTGCGCCAAAGGTGTCTGTTTATGTCAAAACTTTGTAAACAAACAACATGTATTTAACTGTAATATATAAGAAATAAAATAAAATTAAAGTAAATTTTGTGTGCCAAATAGAATCACTGATAAGAAAAATAAATACATTGGGCATTAATTAATAAATGAACCTTTCATCACCAAAAAATAATTATGTATCTCTTTTGAATAATATAAAATAGAAATGTTCTTAAAATGTTACCGAAGCTTAAACAAGACGATTGACAATAAAAATAGTATATGTATGTATTTATTGTGTTTCATATTTCAGCATTAATTTTCATTATTTATTTTGTATTTGGTACATGATGACTTATTTAATGTATTTTTCCCAGAACATTTCAAGCACCCCTTTGGGTACCCCTGCAGTACCAGTATAATGCTATAGTAAATTCCAGAATAAAAAAGGTTTAATATGGCCATATCATATTTTACCACTTATAATTATTTTCTTTTTTTTTTATTTAGAACTTTTATACAAACTAATTCTGTTTGAAATTATTCCACTGTGTGTCACATTCATTTTCCCCAATGTTTATTTGACTTGCCTTTATAGAAATGTCCTCACCGCATTTGAATGCAGAGTGCAGCAAATCAAAGAGCATGAAGTGTCCAAATGGGAAAAATACAATCATATGGAATGTGGTTCATGACACAAAGCGATCAGCTACAGAGGGTAATCACTAGGTCATATGAACGGCACATTTTTCCATCATTACATAATGCTGTGGAGCAGTAATTATTCATTTTCTGAACCTTGAGAGGGTCAGGGTTGTGCTGCAGCCTACCATTGGGTGAGGGCGGGGTACACTATGGATGTGTTGCCAATAACTGTAGTGAACATGGAGAACACGCAAACAGCATACAGAGTGTCCCACCCCACCCACTGAAAAGTAGTATTTATTTATTAGAGGTTATTAATGCTCATTCCTTTTCCCAAATTCTATTCTGTTCTATTCTTTTTCACTTTTTCACTGAACGACACAGGAAATCATTCCTGCCTGTGGCCACCCGATGGTTCAGTTCTACTGTATAACCACATAATTTTAATAACATAATATTTTTAAACACTAACTTATGTATATTTCTGCACACATTTTTTAATTTATTTATTAATTTTTATTGGTTTATTTAACAGGGGCAATGCACATTTATGAACATTGCTGCATAAAAAATACACCCATGTTAATGTCAGAATTAGTAAAAATTGTTGTCCTAATTGTGTTTTAATATGTGTCTTTGGTGTGTATATATTCATTCACTTTCTGAACCCGCTTTAACCTCACTAGGGTCACAGGGGTCACTGAAGCCTATCTGAGCTACCTATGGGCGAAGGGGGGGTACACCCTGGACATGTCGCCGGTTCATCGCAGGGCTGACACATTCACACCTATGGACAATTTAGATCGACCTGTCAGTGCCTTTGGATGGTGGGAGGAAGCCAGAGTACCCAGAGAGAACCCACACAGACACGGGGAGAACATGCAAACTCCACATACACATCGGCTGGTGTTGGAATCGAACCCAGGACCTTCTTGCAGTGAGGCACGAGTGCTATCCACTGCACCACCGTGTCATTTTCCCCTGGGATTAATACAGTATCGTGGTATTGATTCTGATCTTGTCCTGCAATCCTGCAATAAAATAGGTTTTTAGAGCATCCAGCGACCTATAATTAATTGTGTATGCAGTTGATGCATCCCAAAACATTTTGACATTTAAGTGAGAAGGAGGAAGAGGCCCAGTGGGGATGTTCTATAAGAACAAGGGCTAAGGTCAAAACATAAACTTTAACCCATAAAGACCCAAACAGCCAGCGACGACTCAAACCATCTACTGATCTACACTGTTTAATACCTGTTGATCCACTAATCCTACTAATACATGTAAATAATGGGTGATGTTCAGAGGCTCCGTGGTGAAAGTGGAAACACCGACATCTTCTACAACATTGATTCACCAGTAAAACCCATAGAGTTGGATTAATGACAGTAGATGGACACACTGGGTTTATGTTGAGTTAATGATACATTTTCCTGAAAAAGCCACTTTGTCTTTAGTTTTCTCTGTTTTTGATATAATAACCCTCAAAAGTAATATCAGAATGATGATTAAAGTGTAAGATCTGCAAATTAAACTTCATTTTCACTGAAAAAGTGCAAATAAACATAAAATAATTTTTATAATAAATGGTGATAAATCACTTCATTATTCATTCATTCATTTGAGCAGAAGAAAAAAAAAAAATTTTTTTCATGTACAAGGAACTAATGGCAGAACAAATACATTAATAAATAAAGGTGATCAAGACAAGGTAGCAGCTGCCATGTATACTAGTAATAACAAATAAATTCAATATGAACTGCTCAAAAAGGAGTGGGGAGAAGAAAACGAATTAAATCCCACCCCCATCTCACATTTGTACAACATAACACATTACTTTTGCTTCCTTAATGGTAAAGTAACATCTGTTTAGAGTCCTAATAACGTAAATAACAGTAAACAGATTGGGAAAACTGATGTATATTACATATAGTAACACTCTAATTGATAATCTGCATAACTTATAATACAGTATGTTTCAACAATGATCACATACCAACAGTGGTAATGGATGTGACGCCTACCAACAACGACAAGCACAAACCAACAAAGATAAGAAAGAGTCAAGGATGGAATGGCAACAATAAATAGAAAGAAAAGTGAATTTGGGAACTGCCACAAAAGTAGCACTGGGTCTTTATGGGTTAATACAGGAGACGACTGTTTTTCTCCTGTTTCAAGGTAAAGTTGACACACATTTTTGCATCTTTACTTGAGGTTAAAAGTTCATGCGGAGTAACCAAAACAGAGAGCCAGCAGGGCAATGACAAGCGAACAGAAGGGCCAGAGAGGGAGAGGCGGGGGCTGGAGAGGAAGCTTAACAGCCATGTACAATAACCACAGAGGACACGCAGGAACAATATCTGCCTCACTGTGTTAGGACGGTGAGTTCGACAGGTTGTTTGCTGCATATGTCTGTGTGAAGAAGAAGCTGTGTGCCATCAGCCAAAACAACAGTGTATCAGCATAAGCTTGAATAATGTTTACAGCACAATCGCCTCATCTTTATGCTCCAGAGGAGGCATAAAAGGACTTTCCTCTATTGATGTTTCACTGTATAATGTGATGCCTTTCTAACATGCTAAAACTCATGCACACAATAGTTTTATCTCTCTGAGGTTTTACTTTTCGCTACTTTTTTTTGCCCCTTGCAGTCACTGTGCAACTCTAATAGGTGAGAAAAAGGCATCTGAGCTTTGAAGACATCAAAACTCCACTGCTCTGCAGGAACATACATGCCTTTGCAATTTCAGCTGATATATAAAAGATGGTTTACTGACCTTGGAACCCAATCAGCAGGTACCACTTTACAGTCAAATACATTATGAAAAGTTGATGGGTTAAGTTCAGTGAGTTCAATGAAGCCGGTTTCACCTTTATAGAGGCATTAAGATTGTAAATATGCCACGAACTTCAGAGATACCTTTGAAGGCACAAAGCATGCCAAAGACTTTTATCTGTAGGTGGTGTAAAGAAACATTAAATGCACAAGGAATGACTGACAGAATAAACAGGTCTCATTGGATTTCAATCTGGGATACATTTTCTATGCCAAAGGATCAAAAACCCCTGTCTCTGAAGAAATAATTTAAGTAGAATTAGAAACAGCTCTCATCTCAAGCTGTCTAATATACATTTTTAACTTGCACAGTAAAGTTTTAATGGGGTGTAGTGGTCATAAAAATCTGATTTATACTCAGACATGTGCGAACACAAACTTGGCTGACCTTTACAGGCTTCCGTTTTACAAAATCTGAAATATCACCGAACCACATAGAGACTACTTAGATAAGAATATAAATATATCCTTTTTTCTGTTGTTGTTAATAACGGTACACTTATGCGCCCTTTTTTAATCTTCCTTCCTCCTGTCCTATAGTTCTTGGGACATTATGTTACCTATTACTTGAAGTACAATGTCAATTTGTGCATTCTAAACATTGTAATCTGATCAATTACCTTATTGTAGGCATCTCAAAAGTCTGTAGAATACAATACAGAACTAAAAATGATGTGATTAAATGCAAATATACACAGAAATAAATTAACTAGCGAGGTTATTCGTCATGGAAAAGTACGTGCTACTGTGGTTACAACTTATATATAAACCAAACATAGCCTCTTCGGACTTGAGCTTATATTATGTGCTATTGTATTATATTAAAACATCCGCATTTTGTACTTCTCAGTGAAAATCGGGTGTTTCTCTGGATTGAATTTACTCATCGTGTACATGTTCGTAAAAGCTGAGAGTGAATTCAAAGGTTACTATGTCAAAATCAAGAAAACTGAGGAAAAAGTGAGTTTTTCGTCCAGTTATTTTACTAAATGGAATCATAAACAAGCATTTACAATCACCGTCCCAGCAGGCTGCAGGCGTTCTGATCCCTGTGCTCGTACTCAGGTTTCGGCTCCTAACAACTCACCATCAACCCGGTTTGACTCCCTGTTTCCTCAGTACACTCGAGGGTGTACACTTGGCGTGCGGTGCTTGGTACACGCGTACACACAATCACACACAGTGCAGTGTATTCACCTCTGTAGTCAACTGGTTTCTCCACTGGTTTTGACAGCAAAACCGGGCCACTTGTCACGCTTTCAATCAACATATTTATTTGCACTTATGAGTGTCAGGTGACCGGTAATGAACATTTCAGTTTGTTTTTTCCATTTATTTATGGATAAAATGGATCTGTTGTCACGGAGAGGGCATGTGAATGTTATGTGGATTATTTTGTAAGGAAAAAATACTGCATTGCAAAAAAAAACTGATTTGCAGATATATGATTATTTCTCTTTGACTCTATTCCACCCAGGATAGAGGCTTTGAAGCGGTCTTGCAGTCTTTGCTGCTACATGTGACGATGACAACTTCTTTTCCGAGTGAAATGCTGCAAAAGTCACTCAGCAGTATTTTTTGTACAGACACAGAAAATTTACTCAAACTGATGAAGATTTAACTCTACTCAGATAACATCTGGTCCCTCTCTAAAGAGTAAAAGTTACTCTTTGGGTAGAACTCTCCAAATTTAATACAGAGCTAAATTTACTCATTTTGAGGAAAATACTAATGCTAAAATGCTCAGTAATTTTCCTGTGTACCTTTTTATGAAATTGTTTTTCTTGTAATTATTTTTGCAGAAGAAATAAAACTCCATTTTTTTAAATTTTTTTTTTTTCTTGCAACTGAGCCATGTTTCTTTTATTTTGGAAAAAATGTTGTGTTCTACCAAACTTCGACACAAACTACATGGGGTTTACTGGTGAATCAAGGTTGCAGAAGCAGCTGTTGTTTCCATATTCACTACAAAGTCTCTGAATGTCCAAAAAAAAGACATATCTGATCCTGATGAAAAGCTAAGAAACTACATTTTACCTGAATTGACTGTAATGTATTGAATGTATTGATAGGATTAGTGGTTCCGTCGTTATTAAACATTTTAGATCAGTAGATGCTGTTGGTCGCTGGTGGCTGTTTAGATTGCTGAGGGGTAAAAATGTATTATAGATTTAAAAAACAAAACAAAATATTGGTAGTCTCTAACACAAATACAAACAAAACACTTAGACCAGTGGTTCCCAACCTTGTTTGGCTCGTGACCCCATTTTAACATCACAAATTTTTGGCGACCCCAGACATTCAAAGCGGGGACTTTTTTTTTTTTTTCTAAAATTGATTTGTTTTTGATCATGTAATAGTTTGTTATACCATGTTGCAAATAAACGTTAATTTTAGATGACATTTAGACTATATAATGTATATTATTAAACACTGATATGTTAATTGGTTAATTTAAATTGCCCATAGGTGTGAATGTGAGAGTGATTGTTTGTCTTTATATGTCAGCCCTGCGATGAACTGGTGACATGTCCAGGGTGTACCCCGCCTTTGCCCATGAGTAGCTGGTATAGGCTCCAGCGACCCCCGTGACCCTAGTGAGGATAAAGCGGGCTCAGAAAATGAATGAATGAATGGATTATTATGGATGGAGGAAGAAAAGCCAGGTGTAGATTACTGCACAAAGTGAGAATTTGATTTTCCTTGGTCAGAATATGTACAGTCAGTCCAGCTTATATTTACAAGGCTGACAATTAATACTGAACAAACAATAACTCAAACTACGAATTATGAAAGAGCTGCAGCATCTGAAACCGACCACAAGGAACATTTGAAAGATAAACAGTACTGCAGTGCTTCAGTTTCAGCTTTAGAGTTAGAGTCACCTCATATTTTTTTATTACCCCGCCCCACAAAGTGGTGGCAAGGGGTATTGTTTTTGGGTCGTTTTTTTTTTGTCTGTTTGTTTGTTTGTCGGCAACTTTACGCAGAAACTAATAAACTAAATTCCATGAAATTTCAAGGAAAGGTGCGAGGTGGTCCAGAATAGATCCCATTAAATTTTGGTGAATGTAGGTCAAAGGTTAAGGTCACCAAAAATGTGTTTTCGAAATGATAAGAGATAGGGCAAATCCATGTCCATTAAGAGCTAAAACGTTTGCGAGGGGCGGGGTTTGTTGTGCCTGGCACCACTTGTTAGTTTTTTTGTTTGTTTGTTTGTTTGTTTTTATCAATTACTAAAAATTTCAAGCGACCCCATTTGATTTCCAGGTGACCCCACATGGGGTCCCGACTCCAAGGTTGAAAGACCAGGTGGACTTACGACCTTTTTTCTACATGATTAGAGAAACTTGCAACCATATTAAGCTTATAAGCATTGCAGTGCAACAACCACTGCTAATAAATAAGGAGACAAGTCTATAAAGAGACGGAGTGTGAAAATGGACTGGGGTGAATCTGCAATTCAAGAGGGTGTAAGTAAAAGTCAACTGATGCAACTGGGAGAATATACATGTCTTGTTGTCAAGCTGTCAGGGGAAGTAATTTAAAAAAAAAAGTAGCTTCCATTGATTTGGTGATGGAGGAAGAAGACAGCGGATGAGGAAAAAGCCAGAGTGTCGTTGCAGACTTTTCACACTATAGGACGTTATGATCCATACGTCTCCAAGTATCGCAAATATACATTAATAATGAGCCATCCTCTGCACACTGAATGCATGTGCGTTTTAATTTTTTATTTGATGTGTTCCTGCACTGTATGTGCTGTACATTTACCCGTGTGTGTGTCTATATTGTGTGCCACTGTGTTTGTAAGTCTATGTATGTCTGTGAGTGAGTGAGTGGGCCTGCATGTTCCCCTTGGGTGCATTCACCAACTCGCCCTACTGGGTTGCATTATTGTATTGATTAATTGTCATTGATAACTGATGGCTGCAATGACTTGTTTTCTTGTTCTGTGTAGCGAGTGGAGATCTACTAGAAAATGAAATATGCCTTCAGTAATTGGTTTTAAATGGAAACGCTGACTTGGGTGGTTTGAGAATTTTACTGCATAAGTACAGGGGTTATTGTGTCTGTCAATGCACCTGTGTGTGCGTGTGTGTGTGTGCGTGTGTGCGATTAGTATATGTGTGGTGTTACTGTGTGTGTGTGTTCTTTATGTCTCCATCTTAGGTAGAGTTAAGACAGTCATTAATTGCCTGAGGACTCCATTAGCCAGCCTGATTACCCCTGCATCAAACTGACAGGTTACGAGCCAACACACGGGTATACACACCAACACACGCTCCAAAAAACACACTCTCAGAAAGACACACACCTGTGACAATTCAGTGGGAAAAAGTAACATCACAGCAAGCCGTTTTGGTTCTGATTGAGGGCCAGATTAAATGCACCGGGACTCAACCATATGCACTGCACCTAGAGGTTCATGCAGAGAGGAGAAGAATCATTTCTGAGCTGGCAACACTTCATGCATTTACAAAGTTCAACCTTTTCCCATAGGAGGCCCATGAAGAGCTGAGAATGTCATTAATATATTTTACATGTACATGGATGGTGCAGTCTCAATGAGAAAACTGACACTAGGATGACTTAGTTGGATATTTTAGCTCTGAGGAGTCTGGTCAATTAATCCATTCCGTTGCCATTTCTTAGAGCTTCCCCAAACCTGACTCTCTTTCTTCTGTTCTCACCGTCCGTCTTTTCAACTTCTATTCCCAGAAAGCTTGACTTCTGGGGTCCGTCTTGAATTCCCACCTGTACTTTTCTCACATTTTAGATGGCAAGTTTCTATTCACAAAAGGAATGGGGAAAAGAAAAAAAAATGACTTAAGGATTGAAAGGCTAAAAAAAAGATTGGCAGGTTATGGCAGTAAGTGAAGAAGGACACAGATGCAGGGGAGGATGAAGGCAGAGAAAAACGTGTCCAGGAAAGAAGTTGAGATAGTGATGGATAAAAGGGCGCAGACTGCTTCCAGTGAGATAAAAGGATATTCTCGGTTTTACTTTTTAAGGGGAATAGCTGCAATTTTGTGTGTCAGTGATCCAGTGAGACGTCGTTTGCCACACAGCAATACCTCAGACCTCGAGTATCTGATATTTTTTTAATCAAAGTCTCTTCTAGAAATGATCTCTTTAGTTATCTCACTCTATTTATTTACATATTTTTTTCTCTTTTTGTTGCTTTAATCTTAACTTTTTTCTGTCTTGACTTTTATTTGTCAGACTCAGCAGTAGCTACAGCCCACTCAGTCTAAATAAAACCACACACTCCTGTTAACAACTTTAATTTTAAAGCATGTGGACCTTCTGAATGTGTCTTTTTTTGTTTTCTAAATACTTAAACTTGTAAGCCTGGCAACACTATGCTCTGGAACCACAATACAGATCAGGTAAAGTTTTCTAACAGTATAATAAGGCAATGCTTTTGATTAACATATCATAGTTAGTAGCTTGTTGCAGTGGGCTTTAACCCTTAGGGGTCCACCGCCACATGACTGAATCACATGACATTTTCAACACATCGTAGCGTCGGAAGTCAGCTATGTAGACCAAAGCGGACAATTGCATTCAAAAGTGCGGACTTGAAACACTCTCCCACTTTGTATTTGATGTTGATAGAACAAATACAACTGGAGATATGATGTTTTGAAACCAGAGCAAACAAACGTGAATGAAAATATTAGAAATGAGGTGGGGGCGGTGTTAGATTTCTGATTACATCGCCGTCATTTTTTGTCCGTTTTCAAAACGGAAAAAAATGTCGGAATCTGCGGATTTTAATTCACAGACTGCATTAGCATCGCACGTAAGGGTGAGGATGACCCACACCTGAACCATATGTAGAAACCGGGGGGTGAGGGGTTAGAAAACACCTATGTAAAGATACACTTTTATGTCAAATATTTGAGTACAGTTTTAATTTATTACAATTTTAATTTTATGTACCTAATATTTGGGACCAATATTCACTTTTAAAGTCTTTGAAAAGGTTCATTAAGCATCTTTGTGTTATTTATGCAATAAATTATATCAATTTTTCAAACCAGATTTTATATTTTTTTCTGTGTTTTTTGGCCTTTTATGTTAATATAGTAGGTTAAAGTGAAAAAATAATGGGCAGATGATAAAGATGAAGCTGTGCTGAAAAAAATATACCAAACATGGGTAAAGTAAACATTTCTTTATATAGTATATAAAGGCAAAATCAGAAGTACTCAAAAAATGGCAAAAATAGGCCCAGACTCCTAAGGGTTAAAGGAATTTCATGATTGCTTCAAGTTGATTTCAAGGTTTTCGATTTATCAATAGGGCTCTTAATGGGAGTGAATTTGCCCTACAGTGACTGTAAGTGGCTCAACAGTGCAAGTTAAAGGGAATTAAACAAACAATTTTACTGCTGCAGACATTAATCACTGTAAACTAACTTAAATGGACACCTGCTAGTCTCGCAACATTAAAGCTCACGACCCATAATGCATCGCTCTCGGTAAAATCCACACCGGTAATGGGCCTACTTAAAAGGAATATTAATTGAGCATAAAAGTTTTAAAAGAAGTGTCATTTTTAATAACACAATCTGTACGATTCTTCTGAAAAGCAGCTCATGACAACAAATTCTGATTATTATTCTGTTAGAAACACTTGTGGTTGTAGAGCCTCATGAACATCAGAAAACTGAGGCCAAAGTGGTTGTGTTAGCTGCTTGCTATGCCCTGTTGCAATGTTGTTTTTACGATGACATCCCTGGTTATTAATCCTGAAACTGCTTTTAACAGTCATGGAGCGTAGCCCTGCTTGCTGGTCTGTAAGTGATTGACAGCAGGTTAATGGGTCAGATAGTAGCAGCGAGATATTTCAGGCTCAGAGCTGCATGGGGATGGAGTAGTGCATATGTTCTCATGATCTGACTGCCCTTTAAAGGCACATGTATGCTCAGCCAGCCTGAACTGTACTGTACTGTATATTACCCTTACACTTACAATAAGCATCACTGCAGCAGTGTCAAATGCATGTACGATGAACTGGTTCCCCATTTTGTTTTACTTGTGGGAATATTACAATGGAGTCAAGTCAGCCTGCAAAGTGAGCTAAGAAAGCTGAAAAGAAAAAAAAGCTTTGCTACTAGCTTCTTCACAAATGTGTTTTAACCAAATAACTTGCAGTGTTACTAGGGTAAAATATTTCTAATCCAAGTTTTTACATTTTCTGTCTGAACAGAAGCTCAGGTGGAACATGTGCTCCCATATTTCCTGTTCATCCATCCACCTCCTAAAATAAAGAGAATTCGGAACAGCTGCAATTCCCTTCTATCTGTGTCGATCCATCTGTTACTGAAAGAAGAAGTACAAAGTCTTGGTTAGCTTCCTGACCCCCTTCTGCCCCGCGGAGGAAAAACCTCCCTTCTCCAGAAAAGAGAGAGAGTAAAAGGAGAAAAATACTGGGAGCTAGAGATCATTAACTGCATGCTAATTAGCCATTAGATACAGCCTGAAAAATGACTGCCAATCGGCATGAAACTGCACTCACCCCAGCTGTCTGTGTGTGTGTGTGTGTGTGTGTGTGTGTGTGTGTGTGTATGTGTGTGTGCAGATTGGCTAAGAATGAATGAATGACTAAGTGAATGTTATACAGTGATTGGATGACAGAGTAGCACAAGTGTTAAAGTGCCAGTGTCACATGAGTGTGTGTGCACATGCCCATCTGCCAGGTACCAGCTACGTATGGCCCATCAGGGATCTGTATCAATCATTCAGATGCAGCGCTGACCCTGCTCCCTCTCCTCTCTTTATATATTCCTCTGTATCGCTTTCTCCCCTGTGACTTTTACCTTTTTCCCTCCTCTGCTCGGCCTCTACCGCCCCAGGAGTTCATCACCTGCTAATGGGCAGTGTCAGTGTGACTACCCGTGTGTCTGTGCGTGTGTGTTTGCTCCCTGTGGCACCGACCCAAGAGTCCAAGTTGACCTGTAGGGCCATTAAACACTGCCCTGCATGGTTATGTGTATGTGACTCTAGAGTTGTGTGCCTTTGCACCAAAAACTCAAGGGGTGTTGCACAGTAAGTGTTACCAAACAGATGTAAGTACTTGTGCAACACTCACGACAAGCTCCTTCAGCTCAAAAAGCCACACATGTGGCTGAAGCTGTGGGAAAATGTTCTCAGGGTTGAGTGCAAAATTCAGCAGAATCAAACTGCAGAAGTGGAATACAATATCCATAATTGTGCTTTCATTAGGTTATAATAACCTGAAAATTTGAATTATTGTTTGTGTTCACTTAGTTAGCCATCTTCTTCTAAAAAGCCTATTGTACTTCAGAACAGATTTCCTTTTCTTCTTCTCCTATTTATTTATTTATTTTTTAATATCGTGGGTGGCATCCTTTGCTAAGGTGTTGGAATCTGCACAAGAGTTAACATCCCCCTTACCAAAAAGAAAATACAAACCAAACTGTAGCACTAACAAGGGTGTTTTTGCATTTTTTTGTGATCATTGCGGGGACATGAATATTCAGCTGGTTGAAATTTATTATTGGATACACACTAAGCCTTAATGGCAAAATGAGTGTATATATATATATATATATATATATGTGTGTGTGTGTGTGTGTGTGTGTGCGTGTGTGTGTGTGTGTGTGTGTGTGTGTGTGTGTGTGTGAGTGCAAATGACATTAAACACTCATTTAGGCTGAAATTAAGATAAACCATCAATGAAAATGCATTCTTTTTATCTGGTTATACTGTAATGGGCAATTATAGTATGCAATGAGGATACAGACAGAATGTAAGAATGATGGGTGAAATAGGTGATGAGAAAAAAAGGCTCTGTCCTCAGGGCAGTACTCCTTTCATGAAAAATGTAGGAGTGCAAATGGAAGTGCAGTCTTTTACACATATGAAGTGGGACATTGAAAGGTCAGGTGTGGGGATTCTACAGAATAATCATAAGACTGATTATTCTTGATGGTGGGTTGTCTTACAGTCACTATAAAATGACAACACGAGGCAAATACACCCATTTTTAAAAAAAATGATTTTAACTGATGAAAATAAAACACAGTGACATTGTTTGGCAACCTCATTCTTTCGCAGTTGTGTTTCAATTTGCAGATTTATTTTCTTTGATGCCAGTGTTTGTTTTGGGTTCAGTGTTGTCCAATTAAATGCACCGAGAGCAAAACCAAATCAGCAGACCACAAAGGCATTGGTTTTGAATAATTACTCGTAACAACACCTCCACATTGATTTGTCGAGACTAATTTGACTCAAGAGATGTTTCAGGGAGAATAACAACATTCCGCTGATGAACAGTCAAATCCACTGCCCCAGTCACACCTTCATCCTCTTCACATCCTGCGAAAGTGCAAAGGCAATCGAAACATGCTTAGACTCCGAAAGCAGCTATAGTCATCCAAGCCACCTCGATGCTGCTGTAAATGACACCTCAGGCCAGGGATTTGTTGCAGAAACACAAGTGTTCTTTTGATTGTATTACGTCTGGGCTTTGGCTACTTACTGGCTTTAGACTGACACACGACTGAAATGAGGTGGGATGAAGAGTGGTTTGGCAATGCAGGTTTCAATAAGACACATCGCCTGCTCCAATTGAGATGACGAACATAACTCAGATTATGTACTGCACCTCCATTTCTGCAGCAAATGTGCAATTAGTGAAGCAGCACTTGGGTGAAATCTGAAAGCTAAGTGCACAAAACAAAACATTCAGAACCTTTGAATTGTCAAGTAAAGGGAGTGGGAACAGAAATGAAAATTAGACAGATCTATAGAGAGGGGGGAAAAAAGACCAATTTAAAGGGTTGCCTCAAGGCAAGGTTGCAATTAGTAGGTTAAGCTCTTCAATTTTTTACTTCTCCGTCTTGTCTCCTAAATACCACAAACACATACACAAATTAACTCCAATTAACTGCGATACTACAAGACACCAACACACAGGAACATCCAACCACTTCAAACATTTTAACTATATAATGTACACGCTGATAACTGTAAAATATTAATGTTTTATTAACCTGTGTGTGTGCTTGCTGGTGTGTGTGTGTGTGTGTTATGTTTTATTCAACAATGCACAAGAGGTGCCAAAGTGCTGAGGGGTGACATTCCCTCATTACTCACTCGCTGCAATCTATCTAACAACTATCTACGTGTGCGAGCATAGAAAGTCGCTGCATGTCGGTCTGTGTTATACATATTTGATGCATGACTAATGTGTGTGGGAGTGTACATGCATGTGGTTTGAAATGAAGAGGGTGCCAAAATCAGGACAGCTGAATGAGTAAATGATTGGTGTACAGTTGAAAGAATGTGAATTGTATTTAATAATTCACATTAGCAAAAGCGCCTTATGTTAAAACATTAATCCCACTTAAATGGTGGCATGTGCATACATATATGCACATAGATTTGTATTTCTGTGACTATGAGGATGAGTTTAAGGTTTGCATTTTGAATCAGAAGGATCTCATTCTGAATGCAGTTTATTTAATAGTAATACCTCTGCACAGAGGGATTTAGTATAAGAGCTGTACTTTTTGTTCAATGCAATTTAACTAACCTCTTAAATGAAAAGAATGGAGCGTGCAAGCAAACATCTGTGCATGTGTGTGCATGTTCATGTATTATGTAAATGTGTGAACCCCAGCTCTGTGCAATGGATGACTGTGCCTGACTGAATATTCTGGGAAGATGCAAAAATCATTAAAAGAGAGTCATTCCTATGAGAAATCCCCTTCTCCAATTCTGTATCGCAGCCAAATCCCCCAAATACTTCAAACATTCACTCTCTTTCTGTCTCTCTTTCTCTTTATTTGGCAGTGTTTCAGGCAATAGAGAGAAATGTTTTGGAATATATTTATGCTAATTTTTCACAGCTGGAGTCACAGGAATTACTATCAATAGGAATATGTGAGAAACATGACAGAGAACAAGTGGTCCCATCCTGACTTCAGGCCCCATTGCCAACTATCACTGTAAAGAATTGGACTGACAAAGCACGAGGCCAAAGTGTCGGAAGAGAAAGTTAAACTGTGCAGATCCAAACCAATCTGCACTGAGTGATTTGTTCCAGTTTAACGATGCGAATGTAATTTGCCCTTCCTTTAAAAGGTAAGGCTACTGTAAAAGTATCCGCATACTTGTACTAAATAGATGTACGCTGTTGATTTAAGCTGCATAGACTGTGTTTTAAACATCATACCACTTACAGTATTTTCTGAATTGTAGGAAATCTGCAATAATATGGTGTTTGACTGTACTAAAGTGGAGCAAACACTGCTTTTGGAGATCTTATTTATTATTATGAATCTCTTTTTTTTTTCTGCCAGCTGGCTTTGGACTAGTTTAGTTGCTGGTGCCTGTTTAACTTGTCTATCGGGACTGTTCACTCATGCCATCTTGCATCCTCAGAGGAACCAGATAGAACTGCTTCTGAAAAAGATACAAAATGCACATAGAAAATTATTTAAATAGGCACTGAATCACTGCAAATGACAACAAACACTGGCAGTATTTACTGTCCAATACGGGTGACAGTCTATGAAGCCAAATGTTGGTATGAGTTGGTTGGTAAATTTGTTTTCTCTAACCACTAATTAAGAAAGACAGCTGCTGTCTGGGAAGCGAGCTTTGGGTTTATCTGTGTGGATGCTCAGTGCAAAATGATACTGCCTTTATAGAAATGGCTCTTTGACTAAATATACAGCAGCATGACTTACTCAGCCCCGCGAGTGTTTCTGTGTAAGACTGATTAAAGCAGAAACACTGCAAGACAAAAAGACTGATTACCTATCTGGTTATCAGTTCAGTTTACTGATAGGCCTAGTGAAAGCTTAAGGAGTGGCATTTGGCAAAATTACCAGAGAAGTGTGAGATGCCAGTGTAGACAGCTGGTAATGTAGACTGGCATATTTCAGGGAGTTTAAACAGCTTTGCAGAGTGAACTTTGCAAGTAAGGCTAATATTTTATGCCTGGGGCCTATTTATACTGATTCCTCTTTCAGTGGTGGCATCCAATCTGACATCTGTGGCGCTTCTGTAAAAGAGTGCATGCGCTTATCAATTTGACAATAGATGCAATACTCAAATACTTAAGCGTACAGTTTATCCAGCCCTATGTATGTCAGTGTGTCTGTACACAGTGCAGGAGCTCCTCAGGTAAATAGTGTGGACGGTGATAAAATGACAAGGATGTTCTTTATCTGCCGGTGCAACATTGTACTTCCACTTAGCCATGGGTCAAACTGAGACCACTTATGTGCCACGTGTTCTCTTTTAAATGCATAAAACTGCGTGTCAAAGCCAGTTCAAGTGCATTTAAATGTATGAACTATTTAAATGCACATAACTATTCAAGCACTTTAAACTGTATACAGTATCTTGAACAGCCAGAAGGGAATTTTTCTCTGTAGAATGAATAAACAGGAGGTTATATGCAAAACAATAACGAATCAGCACTCACAAAACACACAGGAGAAGCTGCAGGAAATGAAAGAAAAAACATAAATACAAAAGAACAATAAAAAAAAAGAGACCCACTGAGATGTGAGGGAAATCCAGTCATATGTATTAAGAGCCCTACTGTGCTGTGGCTTCTTGTTTAAGTGCTTGTCATCTGAGCATAAATAATACAGTATTCTTACAGGATAGAAAGGTTATTAGTGGTATTTGAGCTGAAGTGTGTCTTTTAAATATCTTCTAAACATACTGAGCCACATACACAGGGGCGGCTGTGGCTTAGTTGGCAGGGCGGGTCGTCCAATGACTGAAGGATCGGTAGTTCAAGTCCTGCTCCTGCCCATGTTAAAGTTTCCTCGGGCACCAAACCCTCCTGTTAGGGCCCGGCAGCAGCCACACACCAACGCATGAGTGTGTACGAGCAAATGTGAGGCTTTGTGGCACCATAAAAGTGTGGAAAAGCACTATATAAGTACCAACCATTTCTAAAGAGGGTATCCTAGAGAGCTGAACTTCTAGAAGTACAAAATGTCTTTCAAAATGATCATGTTTTCTTTTTTTGGAAAAGCAAGTGAAAGATCACATCATTTCATTATTCATGCTACTTTTTTTGCACCATCATATGTGACATATTGAAGCTCTTAAGGTGTTTACAACCTTTTCTCGTGACACGTGGCATAGTATCACTGGTACCACATACACACATATAACTGTGGTGCAAATGTGTGAGAGAGAAGGAATAAATGGAATAAATAAAAAGGACAGGACTTTACAGGATTTCTACAACACACTCTAAATAATCCCATTTACATGATACTGTGTGATGCTGTTCTCACATAGGGAACAAAACAAAAGCTTTATAAAATCTGTGTAATCCTGGTGCAGCTTCAAGGATGTTTATTTTCAAGGGAAATCCATAATAATAATAATAATAATAATAATAATAATAATAATAATAATAATAATAACAATAATAATAGCAGTAATAGTAATAATTGTTGTGTTGTTATTGTCCTCATCAAATCCATGGCACTTATTTAGCAAATACAACCTTAGCACACCCTTTAACGCAAATAGCGAGCTAATGATGGTTTAGTAAACGCAAAGGCTTAAATGAACGTAAAATCCATTTCTGGGCTGGTTGGGTGTGTTAATGTTAACACAACTATTAACAAATGAATGGACGCCTCCACTCCTGCTCTTTCCAATTGAATTTGCCATAACCGAGGACAACCGTATTAAAGCTAACTCTTTGCTTTGGCTCCAAAAGTATTCATTTTATATTTGTTTTATTAATGTATGATAAAACACAATATGCTTTTATGTGATTTGAAGCATTCATAATGTTGATTTAGATTAGCTACGTCCCCTTAACCCCCCCAAAAAAAAAAAAACCAAAACGATCGGCCACTAAGATATTATCAAAATTGTGTTAAAAATGTTTTTTTTTTCCTCTCAAATATATGTAATAAATTAAATTAATGAATCTTTAAGGATTATGGTTAAAATGGAGAAACATTAGGCTATATTCACACATATTGTACCGTTCGGCCGGATGTCCAAGGATGACCCGAGTTATTCTTCACTGGTGACTGTATCAACAGAACTCTAAATGGTTACTGCTGGCTGTAACCACGCCGACTAACAGGACAAAAAGAATATATAGAAAACTTAACTGTGCTCCGTTCTCTCATCCACTCACCCACCTCATTCATACCTCATCATGCATACACACTTATGTGTTCACTGGCTCCACCCCCATACCCCCATCATTCATTCACCCATCTGTCAAAGCCAAACACACTCTGTCCTCTGTTATACTATGTCCTGAGGTAATCTATAGCCATAAATTGATACAGAGAATAAAATTCTGTGAGTGGATCAATGCTCACATGATAAATTTGTTTTTATCAGTGCAAAATGTCCAGAGGAAAAATCTGATATCATCAAACTTCTGTTAAAATCTCCTTTTTCACATACAGCCTGAAAAATATATCATAGGAAATTCTTTACAAAAATAGAGTGAAATGAAGCTACAAGAATATATCCTCATTCTAACGCAGACCTCCGTAGGTCCTTGTTAAAATCAGCCTGCACTTAATGAATGCAGACTTACTAGCCCGGAAATGGGATAACGCATTTTGCGTTGTGTTGGGGTTAACAAATTACCAAGCAAGCGCAGAAACGAGCCCCGGACTGCTTCAAATGACACATACAGAGTGTATTCTGTGCATGGAACATTGTGAACATTTCACAAAAAGCGTGTTTTTCAACTCTGTAATCCTTAAAAATGTAATAGTAATGGACCTCCAAAGATGTGCAACACTTCTATAAAGGCTACAAATAAAATACCTATAAGGCCACTGTTTAGGTCAAGACCTGCTAATAAAGGAGCATGACCTGTTTGGCAGGATCGACCACTATTTATGTATTAGCCACCTGCCAATCAATTACGTACTTACACCCTATGACAATACAAAGAAGCTTGATATAATGTATCGTCCCAAGGGGAAAGGATAATTGGCCTTATTATCATCATGGTATTGCTGTCTATGATTCCACATTTACAGTGTGGTTCAATTAAAGTATACAGAGGGTGAGTGAAAATGCTATATTGCACTGAAATTAAAAAAAAAAAAAAAAAAAAATATATATATATATATATATATATATATATATAAATAAAAAATAAAAATATAAAAA
>JAPQRP010000001.1:14609255-14631156 GCA_037367295.1 Apogon hyalosoma | reverse complement strand
ATATAACATCTCAAATATTCACTCATCCACCATTCCGAGCCCTCAATTTCCCCTCATTTCTTACCAGCACCTTGATGACTGTAAATAAATCAGCTTATTGATTGGCACCACAACCCTGTTTGCTTTCACTGCTGTGTTAAACTTATGATAGAGATGTGTTTACAAGTGCGTAAAAACCTTCAGTCATTGATCTGTCCGCGTCCTCCAAGCATCCTCTCACAGTCATCTAGAAGTGAAGCAGTCTTGATGCCAACACTGTGATAATCCTTTGGAAAGTTTCACTGGGAGGAGTCATATCTTTGGGGCAAGGTCAAGTTTATTTATATAGCGCATTTAAAACAACGCAAAAGTGTCCAAAGTGTTGTACATGTCTGCAGATTTAAATGCAAGATATATTATAAAAACTAGTAAAATAAGAATACATTCAAGATATACTAAAACTGATTAAAAATAAAAATACACAGTAAAAAGATAAATAATATCTAAAAACACAACCAGAAGATAAAACAATTAACAGTCACAAACTTGTAAAAAAAGACAGTGCAAATAGGTGCATCTTTAAAAGAGATTTAAATTGCTCAATTGACTGCGCACATCAATATCTTTAGCTGGTTAGCATTTAAATGGGTACATTCTGAGTGTGTTTGCATGTATATCTCAAATCTGTCAGAGCCCTGGGCATCAGCAGACATGATACATTCATCTTACGTATCTCGTCCATACTTGAATTGATTGTAAAGCTCAATGTCTTGCTTAAAAAAAAAGGCTTACATGTCTGTATGTGTGTGGGAGGGTGTGTGAGCAAACCTGTTTTTGCTCCAGGCTAAGTGTATTGACTGGACAGTTTTGAATGCATTCATTCTTTCTGAGGTTCAAGCTTTGCTATACCCTTTACAATACCTTTTCCTGGATTTAAGATAAAGTTTGCATCTTATAAATCCAGCTGGAGATCCCTTGTCATCGCCTGAAGCATCAGACAGCACATACAGTACAACTGACCAAGTTAACTTTTATAATATGCTCTATTTCTAAAGTGCGGTATCATTGTCAGCTATAGTCATTATAGATGAGACTGACCGCATCTACTGTATGACTGTCTACTACCCAAATCAAACGTTTCTTAAAATCTTTCTTATCGTGTGATTCAGCAGTATGCAAGACTGATTATCTGCACAGACTAATCTGCATTTTGCTCTAGAAAAACACAGTGCGCACCACTGAATATCATGCCACCTATTTTAATATTACCACCAAATTCCACAGCCTCAGAAACCACAAGAATTAAGTTGAACACCTGTTGTAAGAAAACACATAAAAGGCTCCGCTGGCTTAACATATAGGGTGAACCTGTTTGTACTGGATTGTATAAACATCAGTTTTGCAGCTGCTGATGTTTTGTCCTCCAGACCTAATAATACACAGTGTGCATTCATTAAAACTATCCACACTGCATCTGCTGAGACCGACTGCTGCGTCTGTCCCTGGCTGTGATTCATTTTTCCGGACTTAGAAACAGTTCACTGACAGACAGCCACGCTGCATCACATCATGTCAACACTTTGATAACAAAGTCATCTGCATTTTGACATTGCCGTCCCACTGTGAAGCCATGCCTGCTTAGATGGGACAAATGATGGTGTCTGCTGTGTTTTTGTTTACAAGGGCGTACCGTAAATTTACAAATAACTCAGTATTTCCATCCTCAACTTTAGTAATAATCCTTTCCTGTAATCTATATGAAATACGGGGGAAACCATGGTCACGGTTACGAATATACATCTGAGGTTAAAGCAGCAGTAGTTTTAGGCTTTCTAGGTGCGCTGGGATACTGCTGGGGGCTACAGTCA
Source organism: Apogon hyalosoma (assembly GCA_037367295.1). Lineage (NCBI taxonomy): Eukaryota > Metazoa > Chordata > Actinopteri > Kurtiformes > Apogonidae > Apogon > Apogon hyalosoma. The sequence goes on along the minus strand of JAPQRP010000001.1, from coordinate 14,629,309 downwards.
CATTGATTCTAGCTTTTTATGTCTGTATAAAGCACAAATCATTATAAACAGTTTCCACTATGTATTGAAGTGTTCAGGCTTTTAGTGGACATGAGTTGCATGATCCCTAAACTTTAGGCTCAAGAAAACTGTCTGTTCATTTTTTTTTTTTTTTATTCTGTCTAGGAGCCTATGAAGAAGGTTTAACAAACTATGAAGTTACCTGTGCACTTTAAAAGTTGACCAGACCTAGATTGATTTCCAGAGCAATCAAGCCTGAGTATGTTCATGCTGAGATACATGTCCAGCATTCATATTTTGTCTTGTGAGAAGCAGAGTTTCCCACAGAATTACATTCTATGCATGCTGCAATCACATATTGGTAGAGTTTGAGCTAGGCTGTATCTACGTGCAAGCCTACAAGTGTGTTATTACGGTTATTATTGTTGTCATTCACCATAGTGTTGACTCATTTGATAATAGGGAATGAAGTCATTCTTTGTGGCTGTTACTTTAAACACAATTTACTAGGAGTGTGACAAAATATTGATATGGTGAACTATCAAGATATTTAATCTTATGATGGATTATCGATGTGTTATCACCGCATATAGTTTTTTTTTTTTAATATTATTATTAAAATGTAGCTGCTACAAACTACTTTCACTTTCATTTCACTTCCTCCTTAGTGAGTCAAGTCACCGTTTTACATGTCATCCGGGGGGGCGCTCCTCATGCGAGTGGCTGAAAATTGGGCCAAAGTCACAGTAGAAGAAAACGTAAATAACATCGCTAATATGGTGGATTCAAGCGCTGAAGTTAAACTCAAAGATGAACTGGCATCGTTTAAATCAAAAGTGTGGACTCACTTTGGCTTTTATAGTGTGGATGGGACACAGCTGGATAAGGACTTCGCAGTATTTAAGAACTGTTTCACAAAAATATGATACACGGGCGGCACGACAAACATGCACACTTGAGAGACATGAGATGTCATGTTTTCTGAATGAGTTTTAAATGAGACCGATCTCATGACATGCAGTTATATGTCACGCTGGGGTGACGTAAAAGAGGGTAAACATGACAAATTCATTGGGCCCAGCATTCCCAGGGGGGCCATGGAGTGGTGGAGTCAATATAGGTTACAAGTTGTGAAAATTTCGTATAAGCTCCGACGTACAACAGAGGCACAGAAGCCGGGACTCAGATGTTCAAAGCGTGTTAAGTTTCACTTTCGGTTTATGCCTGTTATGGTAGTTATGGCAGTTACGGAACGCACCCCCATGTGCACACCCTTATAAACACACAGATATATCATAAGTTATTAAGAGCACTATATCAATAATCGCAGTATCGCCATATTGAGATATTATTGAACCATGTATCACATATCGTATCGTATCATATTGTAAGGTACCCTGAGATTCCCATCCTTACAATTTAAGGCCTAATATGTAATGGTATAGGAGCCACAGAAACAGGGAAGAGGACTGAAATAGAGACGCCAGTAGGCACAGAGAAATGATTTCAAGAATTTATTAATCAAGATGACCTACAAGGCAGACTGGCACTGGAAAACACAGGAAGTATTGAGGACAGACAGAGGTCAGACAGACAGACGTGGGCAGACAAACAGGGATAAAACAGACAAAGGCAAAGGGTTGAAATGACCAGGAGATGTTATTGTCCAAATGTTCTTGGTGCAGAATACATTTTTTAAAAAGTCTTCCAAACAATGACAATGCATATACTGTTTGGTAAATGATGGCGCTGTCCATTCATTCATTTATTTTCTGAAGCGCTTAAGGTCAGGCCAGAGTACCTGAAGAGAAGCCATTATTCTAGTCTATGATTCCTTTTCCCAAATTCTATTTCCTGCTGAAAACTGGCAATTTTATAGACTGTCAACTTGCAATAAAATAAGCCAATAGGTTGTCGGAGCATCCAGCAACCTGTAATTCCTAATGTAGCTGCTGTATTCCAAACACATTTTGACATCTATGCGTGAAGAAGGAAGAGGCCAAGTGGGAGAGTTATATAAGCTAGACAAACAACTGTTGCAGTCTTGGGATGGTGGGAGGAAACTCCAGTCCCTGGAGAGAACCCAGGCAGACATTGGGAGAACATGCACATTCCACAAAGAAAGGCTCTCCTCCCGTGCTGCGAGGCGACAGTGCTAACCACTGCACCACCGAGATGAAGATGTGTAATATTTAAATGTGATGGTGAAGATTACCATCAATTGGATGGGTAACAAACTAGTATAAAACCTGCAATGTCTTCACTGTGAATAAGGAAATCAAGCTACTTCAGACGAGAGGAAGGAAGAGGACACACAAAAACCTGCCAGGTTAGAGTCACAGATTAAGTTGCCGAGGTAACAGATTTGGAATAAAAGTTATTTCTGTGTCTGCTTTTCCAGATTTCCCTCTGATTTTGGATCTAAAAACACAGAAGTACTGCTCTCAGAAGCTAAACTAAACACATTAAGATGACTCCTTACAGCATGAAGCCAAACGCCAGAAATTGGAGGGATGACCTGTCTTTCAAGTCGTACAAAATCGGTATTAGGTTGCCATAGCAACACATAAGCAGCATGTGAATAGCCTTTCATCTAAATTCTGCACTCAGGACACTTTCAAGGACTCCTGCTTAAATTATTCATTTTACACCGTAGGATCCTTGTTTTATTCAAATTGCTTCAAAGCATATTTTAACCACAGGACATCATGTCATCTCTCAGCTTCAAAAAGGAGGGAAAAAAACAAAAAAAACAACAACAAAAAAAAAAAAAGCGCGGATATGTGTGGTTTTGAGAGGACAGTGACATCGGCTAAACTTGTCGAACAGTGCCGTGTTACTGTCCTTGTGTCCAGTCACACACTCGTGTAACAGCATATTCCCAACTTCTCTCATCAAATAGTCATCCAGTATTCACTTTGTGCCTGCAGCAAGTTAATAATGTATGCTCTATCTTTGGCAGTCACTGGTCTAGCTTTCATACAGAAATTGATTTTAAATGTACAGTACATTACACAGTACAATTATCTTCTCCTCTGATGTCTGTGCAGTTTTGTCAGCGTTGGCTCTGTCTGGTCTCATATTACAAGGCTGCCAATGTCTGCCATCAGCTTTTATTAGGACACACCAACCAGAAGCATATTGTTTGTTTCAGCATACCAACGCTGTCACTTTCAACATTTCATAGTCCGAGACGCAGGAAAAAAAAAGTGACATTTCAACTTTGCGCGATTTTCTACTGTAATCTATCACATTGCGTTGGCTTATAAAACCTTCAGTGACAATTCATTCTGTTAGTGCATCACTTTATCACTGTCACTACATCCAAAGAAATCCCTCAACACAGATCTGTGATTCTGTATCTGCATGACTATCTGTCCTGTTCAAAGAGACAACCCATCCAGATGAACGGATCAATATTTTATCACGCCACTGTCATGGCAAGAACACACAGTTTTGTAAAAATTCTAAAGGGAACTTGATGCTTGAGAATGTCAGCGGCTGTACGTACTTGTCAGTCTTCATTAAAAATAGATTTCGACATTTCATCGTGTTGTTCTCTGAATAGTACATGTGTGGAGACGTACAGTATGTTACATTCTGAATCACTGCTGGGACGATCCCCGTGAATGATACTAAAACTGTATTGTAATTGGATTATCTTAATGAATAAAACAATTGGTGCTTAGTCTTTCAACTTTTTATTCTTCTGAAAGGTTTATTTAATGTTAAATTCATACACTGTCTAAACTGAAGCAGAGAACATGTTGGCCTGAGAAGTTGTGTGAGCTTTAATATTCTTGCAAAGGCTCAACCTCTGTCAGCACTGTGAGTCTGTCTTGACTGTGACAGTTGTTGTTGGCTGGTGACAGTTCACACACACCTCTGCACTTTACTTTGTTGTTACTAGTGTACATAGTATTTCCTTCCTCTTTTTTTTTTTTTTTTTAAGTAGAGATCTCCCTACATTGCTGTTTGGAAGACCCCTCATTATACAAGCCTTTTCTGTTTACACTGAACCAAACAAAGCCGGCATAATGTGTCTCCAGGGCATGATTTTTTTGTTCGGAAACAATACACAACAGAGGTGGTGTGTGATGTTTAACATGGGCATAAGTCTGGCTTGCTAGGAGTACTTCGCCAGAATAAGGGTGAATATTAAATTTTTTTTCATTGACTTCCACTATCTGTGTGTTATCACTTTGAAAGTCTTCCTTGCTACAGGAAAGAACAACAGCCTCTGCAGTCCAACAACACCCTGAACATAACGAGTTTGAATTATTTTCATCATCATCTTTATTTCCAAACTCGGGAGTCCTTTTAAAAACAAACAAGCAAAAAAAATTAAATACATTTAAAATGCACAGGTTAAAAACACAGACATCACCAGTATTATAAAAGACAACTGTACCAGTGTCACCACAAGGATGACTGGTATCTCACTGAACTATGACTGGGATTTGACAACAGCAACATGATGGAATTCTGAGAATTGTTCAATCGACAGATGAATTTGTACATTAAGTTTCTCATAAGAGCCTGAAAAGTGTTAACTCCTGTATTGCAAAATACATCGCTTGCACTAGACCATCGAGATTTTAATACCATGACACCGGTCTTCTTGCAAATATGTTTTCCTCCAAAGCATCTTCTCTTCCGACATTATTTTGCATTGTGTTGCAACATCCTGCACTCTGCACCACCCAAGAATTAACCAGACAACCCAGGTAACTTTTAACTCTATTCCAGAGCAAGAGTGGATGCTGGACCTTTAACGCAGAGTGGAGAATACATGGATGTTGAGATACAAGCACGTACTGGTATCAACACACTGGAAACGACACGGCCCCCTCAAATTAAAGTTTCTGAAGGTAGGGAAAAGGAAAATGAGCTGCACAACAGCGAGAGACTTGGAGGAATTAGTAAAGCATCTTAAGTTTAATTTTGACTTTGTACGGTCGTATGGATGGACCTGTCCATAGACGCGCTATAGCAGAGGGTGGCAAATATACGGCCCATGGGCCAAAATCGGCCCACCAAAGGTTCTACTTTGGCCCACAGTATGAATTTGGAAAGTGCAAAAATTATACTAAAGTTATTAAAAGTCAGTGGTGTCATACTTGTTTTGGTTCAGGTTCCACATTCAGCTCAAATGTGATCTCAAGTAAAACAAAAGCATAATATCCTATAAATGACTCCAAATGTAAATCAAAATTACATAGTATCAGAATGGTATCAGCAAAAGTAATCATAAAAAAAAAAAAACAGATCAGAAGCAAAAAAATTCAGATCGGGACATCACTAATTCCAACACCAAGATCTTACTGTGTGGTGTTTGCATGTTCTCCCTGTGTTTATGTGGGTTCTCTCCGGGTTCTCCAGCTTCCTTGCAAAAAACATCCAAATTGGCCATAGGTCTGAATATGAGAGTGATGAGTCGTTCATCTCTATACCGACACATCCATACCCATAGGTAGCTGGGATAGGCTTCACAGTCCTCTTAAGGATAAAACGGTTCAGAAGATGACTGACTGACTGACTCAAACTGATAAAAAAACAAAAATATATATCTATTATCAGGATTATAATTTTCCTGAATCAAAGCTTGTTTCCTTAATTTTGCCGATGCTAAACATTGGTTCTGCCGTTGTGTTTCACACAGACGCTTATTATGATGCAAATGATGCCAGGATAATATAAGTTACATTTTAAGTTGTTAGTAAGTTGTATACAAATTTCTTTAAGACTGCAGTGCACATATTGTTTGTAGATGCCATCAGATTTGTTTGTTGTTTCAGCTGGTTCTGGAATAAAGGACAGGTTGTCTTTTGCACCTTTTTATTATTTTTTCACTTATTCGATTAATCTTTTAATCAAATAAAATAATCAATAGCTGCAGCTCTACTTTGGATGATGGAAGTAAACTGGAAAATCCACACAGACACGAGGAGAACATGGACCCAGGACGTCCTAACTGTGAGGCAACAGTGCTAACCACTGCACTTACTTAAATATTAATGAAATAAAGATGTGATAGTTTTGCCTTGCACAGGCTATGTAAAGGGGGTTACAGATATTTTAGCCCGTCTAGGAACCAAAGAGAGACTTTACTAAATAATGTTTAGCAAGTCATTTCAGCTGTTGGACATCTACATGTTTCCAAAAGTATGAGGCAATTATAACATTTATGTCTGTGTTGAGCCTGTGGTGGAATGTGGAGGATACATTGCATCATTCTTTGTCTGGTATCTGTTGAGGAACAAAGCACCAAGCACCGATCATTTATGTAACAACAGAATGAGAGCAACCCAGATGAGACGAGACAGGTGGAACAAGGAAGGCAGACAGACAGACAGACAGACAGACAGACAGACAGACAGACAGACGGTGACTCAGATGCAGAATAACCTTCCATTAAAATATAGCGGCAGGAGCCAAAAATTAAGAGAACACAAAAACAAAACAGTGCCCTCCAGAAATCAAACGATAAACACGATCATTTTTGTCTCCATCTCCATTTCTAAAGCATCATTAATAAATCGTATTAATTGGGCTGTTCATTTTACGCTGCCTTTTGAGCTCATTTCCATGTAATCTGCTGCCATTTGGGTTTGTGTTTAAGATCAAAAAGGAAACAAGGCACCAGTGCACATTATGCATATTCTCCCACGCAAAACTGCACCTCCAGCTTAGTATTTATTTGGCAGCAACTTTTGTTCTGTAGGACGGAGGTTTCATTTACCTTATGTAACAGCAGAATGCATTTGATTTACCATTTCCTGGTTATTTCCTTTTCTTTTCAAAATCCGTTTTAAAAAGACACTATAGATAACAGGTGATGGAAGCACGCTCTGATGTTTGGAGCAACAGCCCATAATTCTTAAAAATGTAAAAGTATTTTTTTTTTGGCAACTTCCAAATGAATTTAACATTTCCTATATGATTCATAACCATGTATTGTCATAATATCCTTTGCATTTTTTTGTGAAAATCAGGTATTTTTCTATATTTGATTCACTGATCATAAAGATGTTCATAAAAGCTCAGACTAAATTAAAAATATATTTCATCAAAAAATGTGACTTTTTCAGCAAAATATATTATTAACCACTGCCATTTGTCAAACGACACTGGTGAATCAATGTTGCGGGAGATGACAATGTTTCTATGGGTGTAATCACACAAACCTGGACTCGATTCGAATTAAATACGCAGACCAAAGGACTTTCCAGGTCTGAATACACCCTATGTTCATTACAGAACCTTTGAACTTCTAAATGAAATGAAAAACTTCATTTTACTGGAACTATTTATATGTATTCATAGGATTAGTGGTTACAAATGTATTACACATTTTAGATCAGTAAATGGTTTTAGATGTTTAGGCCTTCGAGAGTCAAGGAAAATCACATTGCTGATTTTAAAAGCGAAATATTAACGTGTATAAATAAGAAAGGAGGTATTTCCTGAAGAGAAAACATGCATAAAACTGCAGACTTTTCCTTGATATTCTCAAGTTTAACAAGTATCACCCTGTTAAATCTCAAGGGAATCTTTCAAGACCCTCAAACCTGCATAACCTTTTGCAAATAATAAAAGATCCAAGACAAACCCAAGTGAGGATCAGCGATGGATTCAATACTCCAGCTGTATCATTAAAGCTCTCAGACCTCATACAGCACCCTCATAAAGTATCCAGGGCAATTACAGGAAGCTATTATTTCACGCCTATGCAGTGTAAAGTGGCAAGTGCTTCATCTAGACTTTTTGGGACCCCCTCCAGCTTTTCATTACAGCCTCTCTAGCCACTAATGGCTACCCTGGGAGCGTTTCCCAGCTGCAGTAGAAAGTTAAAGAATTGGGACAGTGAGCTCAACTTGGTTGCTCTAGTTGACCCAATGATAGATGTTAATATTAAATGATTATGAAGCACAGGGACAGGTCACAAGTATATCATCATGGGTGTTTTTTGGTCTTCCATGTTGACATACATCACATATTAACCCGGCCACATGACTGAATCACATGACATTTTCAACACATCGTAGCGTCGGAAGTCGGCTATGTAGACCACAGCTGACAATTGCATTCAAAAGTGCGGACTTGAAACACTCTCCCACTTTTCATTTGATGATAATAGAACAAATACAACTGGAGATATGATGTTTTGAAAATAGAGCAAACAAACGTGAATAAAAATATGAAACTGAGGTGGGGGGCGTTAGATTTCTGATTATATCGCTGTCATTTTTTGTCCGTTTTCAAAACGGAAAAAACTGTCAGAATCTGAGGATTCTAATCCAGAGACTGCATTAGCATCGCACATAAGGGTGAGGATGACCCACACCTGAACCGTATGTGGGGGTGGGGGGGTTAGAAAACGCCTATGTAAGGATAAATATGATAAAGATATGCCAAATATTTGAGTACAGTTTTAATTTATTACCATTTTAATTGTATGTACCTAATATTTGGGACCAATATTCACTTTTAAAGTCTTTGAAAAGGTTCGTTAAGCATCTTTGTGTTATTTATGCAATAAATTACATACATTTTTCAAATCAGATTTTATATTTTTTGTGTGTTTTTTGGCCTTTTATGTTAATATAGCGGGTTAAAGTGAAAAAATAATAGGTAGACGATATAGATGAAGTTGTGCTGAAAAAAAAGGATACCAAACATGGGTAAAGTAAACATTTCTTTATATAGTATATAAAGGCAAAATCAAAAGTACTCAAAAATGGCAAAAAAAAATAAAAAATAGGTGCAGACCCCTAAAGGTTTTAATATAGACAAGACTCCTAAGGTCTGGTTCACTAGTCCAAGTGAAATAGGGAATGTAGCAGAGCATTAAGAATTCAATGTAAAGTGCATTATTAAAATTCAAACTCACACACGGTTTTATCTGTGTTGAGTTTTATTATCTGGACTGATTTAAAGGTTACAACCTGGGATGGAAATGATGCATCCTATCACCTAGTGTTCTGCGACAGGTTATGGGACAGAAGACAACATTCACACTGCTCCCTGCACTTATCTCTCACAGTTTAATTAGTGCTTGATTGAGACAGGAGGAAATTTCATTATCTGCCTCTGTTGTAATCAGAACTGCAGGAGTAGTCATGTTCACATGCACATTCACACATGTACTCGTACACATACAAGGACATGTACAGCATAGAATTATACACACAGACCGGAAGACAAAAAAAAAAAAAAAAAAAGAAAGTCATGCACACTTTTACATCCAATAATACACCTACCATGCTGCAGTGGCGTGTACATACTTCCAAAGACAGCACATCAGAAAGTCAATAAACACACAGAAAAAAAATTATTTATGATGTACCCGCTTCCTTCTGGCTTCTGGATTAAAATTTGATACGTTGTGTGTGCGCTTGTGTGTCTCCTAATCAGTGTAGCCCCATAAAACTCTCAGTGTCTCAGTGGGTGTATTCTAACACCAGATGTGCTTCCCTTTTTCGTATCCCATCAACCATTCTGTCCCTCCCCCAGTGAACTCTGGGATATTACCAGTGGATGCTTTGTTGAAATTTAATAAGGAGTAGAGGGAGGAGGTTAATTATCATTTCTTAACACATTTTGGCTCCTAAGGTCTGGAGTTAACAAGGAGTTGCATGTCTTCTTGTTATTATATTTTACCCTGACAGGGATGCCATCCCTCTTTTTGCCGTTAAACAATAACAACAGTAGATAAAAGTTGCCTGTGTGACTTTTTACACTTGAAAACTTTGGCTTAAGTGCTGTCAACAGTGCTGGGATAATGATCTCAGTTGTTACCAAAAGCAATTTATTTATTTGTTTCTTTTATTAGTAACAACAAATGAGTTAAATTTCTGATAAAACAGTTACCATGGTAACCACACCCCTCATACCCACAGAGCTGTGGGATGTTTACCGTTAGATTCTGTTTGGACTCTATATTTATGCATATTCTTGTTTGCTACGCATATGCATTGCACAATTTCCTCCATTATCTGTTGTATTTTAAGTTAATGCAATATTGTGAGCTGTGTTTGACTGTACAAAACTTGCACGTTTAAAATAAATTGCATGAAAAACCCTGTTTCTGTTCAAACTTTTGTTAAACTTCCAATGGATTTAGAGTCTGTATACCTGATGAATAGAATAGAATAGAATAGAATAGAATTCATTGTCTTTGTACAATGTACCACAATGAAACTCCATAACATTAAAAAAAAAAGGATTAAAACAGATGTTGTAGATGTTGTGATCACCAATTCTTCTCACCCATAGGGGACGCCAACGAGAACAAAATACAAATCTTGGACATTGCTACTTTAAAAGCAGCAAATGACTTTCATCACAAAATTTTCTTCAAGTTGGTAAAACCTGGGTGATAGCCTAATTATGACTAATCTGTTAGTCTTTCCGTGCTTACGTACCTGAATCACTTCCTTCGTGGTGAACAACTTCGAAGAAGACGTTATCACAAGCAGTCTGTTTGTTTACATACCAAAACGATATGTCACTCGGGCCTTTTCAGAAATTTTGTCGAGAGCTGCATTGTGGGAATGGGAATTCCACGCAGCCACGGGAGCAACAAACATGGAGACAACAAGCAATGAAACCGTGTCAGAAGAAATTGAAGGAGTCACTGTAAGTCAATTGTCATCTTATAACACAGGGTGTGTGATCGATCGAACAATACTTAGACATCAGTTTCATGGCATTTTCTGAATATATCATTGTGTAGAATTATCAAACACGTACTGTAAGGAGCGAGTGAGCGGTGAGGGCCCGGCCATACCCTGTATGCTTGCGAGGTGTGTATGATCCTTTTCCATTTAGATCTCTCTCTCTTTTCTCTGCCCATTAGATAAAGTGTAGAAGTAGTGTTTCTGCTTCCGAAACCAATATACACTCAATATTGCTTCAGCTCATTTCCTACATGCACTCACGTAAATGTCCTAACCAGGTGATGGTTATTTCCTTATTTCCTCCTCAATGTGTGACGATGAATGCGATGATCAGAAGTTGTTGTATCTCATTGTTTCTGGCACAACTCTGCTAGAAAATTGTGAGGTTTTAATACGTTTGTGATTTGAGTTTTATAATATATTTTAATGTAAAGGGAACAACAAAGGAAAAGTCATGCCTTTTTTTTTTCCTTTTTTTTTTTCTTTTTTTACTTGCTTTTCATTACTCAAGCTCACAAGAATTGAAGATGACATGCACATCCCGAGACTTTGTGACTAACCTGAAACCCCCAGAAGAGACCCAGAGTGAACACGAAGTGAATATAGAAACCAAATAAAGCACAACCCTTTTTTACTACAGGGGAACTTGGGTCTCGACACCCAAGTTATTCCACTGAAAAACCCAAATGTGAAGCTGTCAGTGCTCTCTGTGCAAGATTAGCAATGAAACAGTCAGTTAAATCTGATCAAGTTTCCAAGCAGCTCCATTTCATGTTCAATTGGTATCAGAATACACATGTAGACTACAAACAGATGGCAGCTGCAACATGCAAATTAGATTCACTTCACTGAATTACTGCTCTGCAAGGATATACAATAGTGCACACTGCCCAAGGCTGAGCTAACGCACAGCCATATGTGCAAGCGCTGACGAAAGGATGCCAAAAACACCTCTGAAACACCTTTTCTTCATCCGTCTCCCCTGCCATCCACTTCCTGCTCTTTTAACCACCTGTGATGAAGAGGGCTAAGCACAGTCATCAGAGTCGACGTCCAGGCTCCACAGCTGGTCTCAATATCTAGTCCCGGTTCCCTATTTAAACATTAAATGCACACTAGAGCCCCATTTATAGTAACAGAACTGTAGAACAAGAAGGTACTGTATACTGAGGATGCTATATGGGCCGCCTGTGAGTTTACACCAATACATTTACGCAAGAGAAAATACTGTACATTCATGATGCACAGTTTGTGTAACTGTTACCGACTGTGTGTTTGCAGTTTCAGTAAGGGTCTCAGAGCAGAGTGGTGTGCACAGGTTGAACCCATGTCTAATGTATTTCTGTACTTGTGTCCACTGGGTCTGATACTGTATCTGCATTCATGAATGCAAAGGGAATCCTTTGGCAGTGAACCTGCATTCACAAACACAAGTAAGAAAAGCTTTGCACACAAACATGTGCAAATAAGGAGAAGAATTAAGTACCAGAAAACAAACATATATGGCTACTGTGAAACAAACACCTACGATTATGCAAATTATTAACATATTCATGTAAACAGACACAATACCACATTCTGCTGGACAATTACCAGCAAACATTTGCATGGACGAATGCTCTAATGTCTAAGTTAGTGTATATACGCACAAACAAACATCAGGACTCACATATGTCTGTCTCTTAATTTCTGCACATACACATATACACACATGCATGCGCACACACATGCCATCTGTGTTCAGCCCCTAACCGGCTCTTAAGTATCCGTGTCTTTCTAGGAACACAACCCATTAGTTTCTAGAGAGACACAGCTTTAATGTGTATTAGTGTGTGTGTGTGTGTGTGTGTGTGTGCGTGTGTGTAAGAGAACAAGCAAGAGAGAGCATTAGCACTGTGTTACAGCGATAATGGCATTGTGTTAAGGCCATAACGGCGTCTCGGTTGCACACCCAGTCATGCTATATGCCAGCCCCTGCTGGAAACCGTATTTGGTTGTGGGACACGGGGAGAAGCCATTACAGTCCCCTTAGTCAAATATGGACTAAGACGTAGATAGCAGAATTGAGGAAAATGCCCCCAAAGCTTAATTTGTTATCTCACATTCTGAAATCAGTTAAAAAAATAAGTTACAGATTAAAAACAGCTGAGAGGAAGAGAGGATCCGTTCATTCCAGTTCACCTTGTCACTTTCTCACACACACACACACAAAAAGGAAGCAACACGTGTCATGGTGGAAGATGTTATGCGTCCGTTTTCTGAACTGTTTATTCCTCATGCCTATCTTGAATATTTATGTGAAAAAAAAAAAAAGCCCCCGAAATCAAAATCAAGACCTTCCTGTTTTGAGGAGAAAGTGCTAACTACTGCACCAACAGAAGTGTTTTTAGTATGTATTTATTTATGATAGGCTGCTACTGTTTATTTAATCACCTGTGAATCAGATGGCCTTTCCAGGTCTGCTAAAGGTTATCCAATTTAATTTAACCCTTAAAGACCTATGACTATTTTCGTGGAGACTTCTAAATGCATTTTCCTGTTCGTCTAACCTTCCTAAAGTGATTTGTCACCATTCATTATGATATTACTCTCTGTATTTTTCAGTGAAAATCAGGTATTTTTCTGCCTTTAATTTACTGATCATTTAGATGTTCATAAATTGGTTGTAAAATGGTCATAAATTCAAAGGTTACTACATAATAACAAAGAAAACTGAGGAAAAAAATACTTTTTTCACCAAAAACAAGAGTCTTCAGCGACTAATTTCTTCAAGACGTTTCTTTGTTTCACTACAGAGTCTCTGAATGTCCAAATGGGTGATAATTGATGACAATGAAAAGCTGAGAAACTGCATTTTACCTGAATTACATGAAAGAATCGATAGATTTGTGGTTCAGAAGTTATTAGACATTTTATATCAGTAGATGCTTTGTTCGCTGGTGGCTGTTTGAGTCTGTGAGGGTTAATACATGAAGGAGCACTAAAATGCTCCAGTGCTTTTTAAGTGTTTGGACAAATGCAGCACAGACAATATTTTAAGGAAAAAAAAAAAAAAAGCAATTCAGAAAAGAGATTTTCTGTTTACGTCTGCTTTGTCTGTCAGGTTCCGCTTTCACACCTGTGTAATGAGCGATAATGAGAGCCGTCCTGGCCGTCGGAGTCAAATGCCATCATCCTTGGATCTGTTATCAAATGTCAGTGGACTTGGATCTGACTTTTTATCTGCCCTCACCCACTCTGGTTTATCTCTCCAATACATTCCCCGTCGACTCTCTGGGCTTCCGCGCATACACACAAGCACACACTTTTCATACTGCCACATACAGAACATTTTATAGTTATTTCTCTTTCCATTATGTTGATAAATGGGCCTCACAAGATAGCATAAAAATCACACTTGGTACCACATTCCACATTTTACCTCACAAACTCTTTTTGGGATTTGCAGGCTTTTGCAGGAGCAGAGAAAAGAAATATGATATTGTTTGAACAAGTTAGAGGTAACAAATGACAAATGTGTCCCAAGACTGGAGCCAGGGCACAACATATATTGACTGCACAAAGGGCAGGAACCACAAAGCTAATATTTCTTACTCCTTGTTCCTGAACTGGGCTTCCTGTTCTTGCCAATTTTAGTGGCTATGACTATGCTGACACGACAAGAGATGATGTGGGAGAAAATGAAAAGATGCGCCAGAGTAGCTCACCAACTTCCAAAACCAAACTAGTGACTGCTCGTGAGTTTGGATAAAATAACCACCTGCAATTTAAATAATACATTTTCATGTCAAATTTTACAATACTATTTTTTTTCTTGCTCAGCTAGAATTAACTGAGACATTCAACTGTGAATACAGAAAAGCTTTTGTTTTGGTCTCATATTAAATCTTTCAACCTTCACTGTTTAAACTAATTGTTGAAAATTTATCAATTACCTGCCAGCCTCTGAAGCAAAAGACTGTTGGAGTGTGTCACTGCACCCAACCTTGGCTTCTCTGATCATTTCAATAACTGTTATGGTCATGAAGGACTGGTTGTCATATTTTTTCTTTGTCTCCGTCTTTGATTCCATTTCACTCTTTCTTCTCCCTCTTTTCATCCTCTCTTTGTTTAGACAGGTCTGATGTGCTGGGTTTAATCAAATGGGGCTCATTTGAATAATATGTGCATACAGTGCATTACCTTGAGGAAAACTCTTGACTTGTATGAGGTTGTGAAATAATTGTGTGATTCTTCATGTTTTGTTTTGGTTTTTTTTTTTCCTGCATGTGCATGAGAGAATTTTACATGAATGATGGGTGATTGTGTGTTTGAGAATCTGTATATGAGCATATGGGCATGTGCGGCTCTCTAAGCCTTGGTTTTTGGCCATATTTCTAGGAGGTAATTGCATGCATTTGTAAGTGCATTTATAATTGATATTTGCAGCTTGATGTAGTAAAAGAAAAAATCAGAAACACTCACTTTCTGGTACTACATAAAAAGCCATTCTGGGTACAAATAACAGTGATTGCATATCACAATAGCCAAGAAAAGTGAATACCAATTTATGTGGTTTGTCTTAAAAGTAGATCTTAATCATACAAATGTGTTTTTGTAAGATTATTAGAGAAAAGCTCTTAATGCGATAGAGCTGTGTCTTGTTATGTTAACTTTGTGATTGCTCATTATTTTTCCCCAGATAAATGTAGAACGCAATGAATTTATTATTCTTCATTCAGTAACAGTTTTGTGATCACAGGTTTTTAATTTATTATTTTGTCAATGGAATTTTGCACCAACTTTAACGTTCCATTGTCACTCAGAAAGGCAGTGCAAACTATTTTGGAGCACGGGCCGACTTTATTTTTTAAGAACCTGTTTCTTTTTAAAAAAAAAAAAAGAGTCCCGTGCTGATGGTTCAGCCTTAGGCACATTTGTGGAGAACAATGGAGAGAAGTGTCACAGTCTGCCCTGCTGTCGTCTCACCTTACCTCACCTCATTTACCAACATCTTTTTCACCTGTTGCACCCAGCTGTCCCCAGTCAGCTGGTCTGGATATAAGCAGGCCAGATTCTTCTGTCCATGGCCAGGTTGTCTTCATATTCAACCTGATTCTCCAACATTTTTCTTGTTCCTGAGTTCCTGTTCCTGACCCTGCCTGTTCTGACTACTTCTCCTCGCCTCAGCCCCGGTAACCCGGCCTGTTTTTCAATGTGTGACTATGAGCTCAGTGTTTTTGGATTTTCTGTTGCTGTCTGCCTGTAATGACGTGACGATTGCCAACCCTGTGTCATCATTCCCCAGCCGCTGTTAAAAAGTGTGCCACAGACTCCGTGTTCTGGCCTGCTCATTTGGCTGAGCGGCACTGCTCGTGCTTGTTGCATTTCAACCCTAGGTTCCAGTCCAGGCTGTGCACTCAACCTCCAAGATTCTCTGCACTCAGGACGTTCATTATTTTGCCTGCCTATTTGAATAAAACTGTTTCAAAATAGTCCGCCACTCTCTGAACCTGAAGAAGTGTGTAACATCTGGGTTCACCATTCCCCACTATCCATTGCAGAGAAGAAGAGAAAAGAAGGCAAAAGGCTTAAAGTGACAGATGGACAAATGAAGAGTTGTCTATAAACTTGAGTGAAGTGTGGATTTATTAAACCCCTGTCCCAGAGGGTAGGTTACCTCCATCAGTCCGTCCATCCAGCTGAGATTTTTGTCCAATTTCTCTGACACTATTCACCCGATTCTTTTCAAATTTGACACACGTGCCTTTGTCTCAATTTTTGCTTTTTACAGACTTTTAAAAAGTTTATGAAAAGATTGAGGGTTAACTCCCAAAATGAATCCCAGAGTCGGCAGGGTATCGGTGAGCAGGAGGGGCAAAGTGTTGGGCGACCCAGTCGGGGTATTGGTAAGCTCTGCTTACTGTTTCACGTGTTAAAGGAACTGTTTATGGCACCAATGACCATAAATAAACCCACAGCCCAAAAGGCATTTTCCCAATAGACCACGGTGCAGTGAAGGGCATCTGCTCCTGTTGACAGGACACCTGGTTATGGTTATACAGCAACCTGCAGATGCCGAAGCCTTTTTTTTTTTTTTGTTTTCTTCTAATTCTGGGTCCTACAGTTTCAACTTGTTTGATGAAGTATCTGGTTAGCATTGTTGCCTTACTGCAAGAAGGTCCTAGATTCAGCTGTCTAAACAGATCAAATTTTCCTCCGGCAGATATCAGATAATTTATTGGAAATATACAGTGATCAGTGCATGTAAACGTATTCATATGGTGTCTTAAATATTTCATTCAGCCTAGTTTATTTTTAGAAAAGATGCATTGTATCAAATTAATCCTGATTGCTTCATTTTTTGTGTTTTTCTGCACTGATATTTGTCTACAAACTGTCCAAAACAGATGGTAGGTAAGGTATTGTTCTACAAGTTACTCCGTAAGAGTTTTGGACTGGACAATAACTTATTCCTTATGGATTAGATTTGAAAAGTGAAAAACAATTCTACCAAAAGCTGCTGAATTCAACCATTCGTCCCCCCAGCGCATGGATGAGCAGGCACAGAAAAGAGCTACACCTCTCTTACATTAATATGTAAGACATGGAATGGAGGAAGGAGACAACGGAATGAAAATAATAAGAATATGTTAGAGAGGTGGAGAGGAGAAAAAGTAAGTGCAAGGGAGGAGAGAATCCACATTAACCTCTGAGAGAAAAGGGGAGGATAGCCTCGGCACACACATTGGGATATTACTGTCACATTATGAATGCTATCTGTAGATATTTCTAATTATATCTGAGAAATTAGGACACTTAAGTGACATTAAAGTAGGGGCAAACTGTCTGCATCTGCAACTTCAGCCCTGAAGATTTTTGCGGACTCATTTGGGAGCTATCTTGGTATATTTTTTCATTTTTTTCCCCAGTGTTATGTTAATTTCTTTATCGGAAGCAACTGGAAGAATGAATAACTGAAATGTTCAACAGTTACAATAAGTAAAAACTGGCCACAATATAGTCAAGGAAACCTGTATGCCAGGCACTTTTGCTATGGGTAAGTAGAGAAGATAAATAAGGGACCACAAAAGAAAAAAAAAAAAAAAAGAGTGCATTGAATAAGCAAAAGGAGTGAAGAGGAAGAGAAATTAATCCTGTTTGAAAGATTCGAACCTGCACATTATCTTCCATATTGTAAGGGTGAGCAGCCACAACTCTGAGTGTAGTATGCTGTCACAAAGATATGGAACAATCAGATGACGAGAGGCAGTGAATACGAAATGAAACGATAAAAATGTCAAGTAGGAGACAGGCAACAGCGGTGAAAGTAGAAGTTAATTCTGGTGGATGGAGCTAAAGTCATACATTAGCCTTTTTTAGTTAAAGGGTGAGTGAGCAAAGACAAGCGATGAATAGGAATCAGAAAAATTGTGCAATTGTGTTAGTACATATGAACTGAGAGCTGCACTTGGAGCAGAGATGAGTAAAAAGTGGAAGAAAAGGGTTTTCAGTCACTACAGTACATTGGGGCTTTAGTTCATAGAAGGAGCTGATCTGGAGTCAGCCGCATTCTTTGAAAGTAGCACGTAGTCAAAAGTAGTAAGTAGAATTTTTTTTCTGCAGCCCTGCACATGTGAAATACGCTGGATGGAACTGTTTTTAGATCCTCGCGGCATGCTACACCATTCACATAAATCCAGGTTATGCTGAACATTTTCCATGCTGAAATTGCCACAGTCTGATGCAGAAAATTGCCGTATGTGTCATCACCTTAAGACAGACAAAGACAATATTTCACTGAAATAACAGGAAAATAGGAGAAATTCACTTTGATAAATTATTTTGAATGCACCTCATTTTGTGCATCGAGACCTAATTTCACATTTGGGTGTAAAGAGGGTTTTCAGCCAGTTATTTTCCACATCCATACAAAAGGCTGAGGGGGTTGGATTTTAATAAATGGTTATCATGTGCTCTGGTTGGTTTGTTTTTGGCCGTCGCAAAACAATTACATCTTTCATGATTAATTGTCCACTCGAAAGGAATAAAACAGAAAGAAAACAACTCGGTGTGCTCTTATGAAACACATAGCACAAAGGAGGGGTTTCACACATGTGCAGCAGAAAATGGAAAGAGGCGCGTGTGTGTATTTGTGTCAGTATGAGGTGGTGGGGTGAGCGAGGAATTTGAGAAGACGAAGAGACCACAAGGAGAGTTGGTGAGAAAACGAGTGGAAACGGTTTCTGGTCAGCTGCTGTCATAAGCAGACAAGATGCAGCCTAAAAGGGATTATACAAAGTTTGACAACACAGTGTGCCCGCAGACCACAATGTAAGCGAAAAAAAGAAAGGAGAAAAAAAAAGCATACT
The DNA here is from genome assembly GCA_037367295.1 of Apogon hyalosoma. NCBI lineage: Eukaryota > Metazoa > Chordata > Actinopteri > Kurtiformes > Apogonidae > Apogon > Apogon hyalosoma. The sequence goes on along the minus strand of JAPQRP010000001.1, from coordinate 14,610,276 downwards.
GCTTAATTGGGCCGACAGACGGCAAGCCAAGCAGAGAGAAACACATCTAAATACACACAGGGACATGCATATGGCACCCTAAAACGCAGTTACAACTGCTGTAAAAGCAATTCTTTTAAATTCATCTCAAAAAGTGCAACATTAAGCTGACATTTAGCTGACTTTTCAACAAAAGACACTGACAAGGACCGTGAAATCACTGCGCACAACTTCCAGATGACTTAAAATCTACTTTCTATCATGAATTGCAGCAACACATACAGTATGTATGTAAATACACATCTACAGTGACTCAAAAACACCACAACACAAACACCCAGGAACTTCATCGGTTCATGAATAAGCACTGCCTTATTAATGCAAAGAGCAGTCAGGTGTTCTTTCTGATTTTGCAGTGATCAATAGCGCTCTCCTTCAGTAGACTGATAAAAGCCAGGACAAATTATTCTTTCAGGTGATTGTTCCATTTTTTTTTCTTTTTTTTCCTCTGTTTTTCTTTTTCGTTCCAGCTCTTCCATCTACTTTCTTTGTAGCTTAAAGATAGATCATTATGCTGTTCGGCTTCATTCTTCTCCATCATTCTCCCTCCTTATATCTAAATGTCTTCTGTCTGTGACCTTGGTCTGTACAGCCCTGATTATCTGTTAATGAGAGGGGTTTACAAGTTCGGTATTAACCCTCACTGACTCATCAGGCCTTGTCTGATCATTTCAGTTATGTTTGACATGTGGAGTTTAAAAGTCTTTATGACTATATTTGCATTCTCCAACCACAAACACAGTCTCCATTGAGAAAGACTGTGTTTCCAGGCAACTGTAAACATCCTAGCCTATCGCACTAATGCTAGGATGTTTGGGTGTCCAATCCTGGTCCTCGAGGGCCAGTATCCTTCATGTTTTAGATGTATCCCACTTCCAACACACCTGATTCAAATGATCGGCCTACCATCAAGCTCTGCAGAAGCCTGATAATGACCATCAGGTGTTCTGGGAGAGGGAAATATCTAAAGCATGCAGGATAC
>JAPQRP010000001.1:14579213-14593172 GCA_037367295.1 Apogon hyalosoma | reverse complement strand
ATAATCATCAGTTATGACCCATTTGGACATTCAGAGGCTCCCTCGTGAACGTGGAAACACTGTCATCTTCTAGAACACTGATTCGCCTGTAAAACCCATGGAGTTGGATCAATGACAGTGGATGGACACACTGGGTTTATGTTCAGTTAATGATATGTTTACTGAAAAAGTCACTTTTTCTTCAGTTTCCCTATTTCTGATATAATAACCCTCAACTTTAATCTGAGCTGTTATGAACATCTGCATGATCAGTGAAATGAATATAGGAAAATACATGATTTACACTGAAAAATGTAAAAAAATACACTCTAATATGATAGTAAATGGTGATAAATCACTCAAGAAAGGCTGAATATAGAGAAAAATTCATTTGAGAACTGCCACAAAAGTAGCACTGGGTCTTTATGGGTTAAGTCATGTCACAACTACCATTTTCATTAGAATTATTAATTTTACCAATAAATGCTGCTAATAGTTTTTTTTTTCTTCATGAGATATGTGAGCATACCTTTATCAATTATCTACTCAAAACAAACAATATAAATAATTGTAATTTATTGTATAACAAGTAATCATTAACTTAATGTCAACTTTGTGATGGCATGAATTCAGTCCTCCACAAATCCATGAATTAACAAATTAATACAGTAATCAATAATTAATCGTCCTGGTACTGGGGGGGGGGGAAATGTTTCATGAAATTCATTACAAGTGTGAGAAAATGTGCTTGACAGGTCAACTGGGAAAAGTAGCAAGTCTGAACTGTAATAAACTTCAAGCAATAACACTTCATCTGACAGGAGACCTTATTCCCTGCTCTGTCCTTCAGCCCCTGACCTGAAAATCAATTGAGGCCCAACATCATCGAGGATGCCGAAATCTGTAAAATGTGTCTCGCAGGAGACACAAAGCAAGGACAGAAGAGGTTACCAGACAAATTTGGACCAAGGAAACACAGGTGTGTCATGTCCTGGATGGGAACTACTCTTAACTGGCTCTAACTGTAGAACAGAGAACAGAGGCCGCAGTCAAATATGGAAGTGCTTCTCTTGCTTGGGTATGATCATTCATTTTATACCGTGATGAACTGAATTATTTTTAAGGCTTTATTATTCTAATTGCCTTCTTATTATTTTTATCACAGTGTTTTATTTCATTTGTTATTGCGATTCCCAGTGCTTCAACTCCACTGTAATGTAAATGAGGCCTCTACCTCAGTATATTCTGAGTAAAAGTAAAGGTGAAATTGGTTACACACTTTACTGCTTATGCTTCATGACTATACACACACACGCTCCACAAATTCTCTTTTTAATTTTAAAGTTTCACACAGTCACATACACATAAAAAAAGCAGATATAATCTTCGATACACACAACTGCACCTAACTTCCCGAGCAAATAAACAAATAAAGCCACCTTCTGTTTCCCATACACACAAAGAGCCTATCCCCTATTCATATGCAGACGCCACCTTCTCCATCATTCCCCTACTGTTATTTTCAAGCAAGTTTACAAGACTCATAAACTGGCTTTATATAGTCAATATGGTTGACTGGTGTCTGGTACACTGTGTCCTCTACTCACAGCTCCAGATTGTCAATATGACAGTAAAAAATCCCTATAAACACGCTCTACTCATACCATTATGAATGAAGTTTAACTGCCAAGTGCACTTTAGGTGTTTCAGTCCAACACACTTCACAACCATTTAGGCCACTGAACAGGAAGTCCATACAAGTAGAGCTTTTTATTTAACCAATATTCATATTTGTGTTTAGGCATTTGTTGCTTTGTCAGTAGCAATCGCCACATTTTGCAAATAACTTCTATTGTGGGACTGTCGTTGCCATGTGTTGATGTAGTTTAGAAACCTTAAAGGTGTGATATGTTGCTTTAAAAAAATGGAATTATGCATTTTTAAACATTTCCCTGAGGTCTACATAAACTGTAAATGCTCTGCTTCCACAGGTCCATCTTCGACACTATTTCTGAGTAATGACACCAGAAAGGTCGTTTTTAGCGCTGGCCCTTTAAATGCGCATGAGCCACTTCATGCCCCGCCCCCTCCAGGTTGTTGACAGGCTGCTCTGTCCCGTTCAACCAACAACTGAACATTTTAGGTAATCGACTCAAAATTTGGACATGTTTTCAGTATGGACTACAACCGCTGCTGCTGACAAACAATTATGTCGTACTCGGAGAAATGTTCGTCGGAAGTCTTGACCTTACATGTGCAAATGTCGCGACGTAAGTAGTTATAGATGTAACAAATTAAGCAGGAAACGGGTTGTAGAAATCCACTTGATTTTTGCCAAAATTAATATAAAGATAGCTTTGCAGCACCTGGAGGTTTCAAATTCAAACCTTTTGAACTATTAGGGTCCAAATACACAAATAAAATGAACCAAAGACTAATAAAAATGAGTTTAGCAAAACATGACCACTTTAAGTAATATAACTGCAGATCTATATATATATATACTAATTCCCCTTTACGTTCCCTTGACCCTACTGATAAAGACCTGCCCCCACTTCCCAATTCTAAAGCTGTAGCTCTGTAACTCCTTGCCTTGACTCCTCGGCCCTGCAGCCAGAGATGCGAACAGAGGAGTAGAGGCAAGGATGTGAAGACATAAAAGTAAAGAAAACAGTATGAGACATCCTCACCTAGGAGCTGTCATTTTCAATAAACAGTCAGTCAGTTCAGTTAGTTAGATATATAACCTGTGGAACAGCTGTCTGTTATTTAGAACAGTCACAGCAGTGTTTATGTAAACCTATGAATGACTTTTAATTCAATTCACAACATGTCATAATATGTCTGTAGGTGATGTAGGGATACAACTTCACAAGATCCTCCTGCAACCCTCCTCAGTCCTCGACGAGCTTTTAGATTCATTTTCAAGTCGCCACGGAACATTGAGAAGCCAAGCATACCAAAAATAAGGAACTGAGGAGGCTCTGGAGTTCAAGCACACTGCTCCTGATGTGCTAATAATAGTAATGCTAGGTGCAGTGTGTTTTAGGATGTGTGAAATGCAGAGACCCTAGAGCAAGGCTATTCAACAGGCAGCCAGAGCACGGCCCCTCTACCCACAAATAGTAAATAAATAGTTTAACACCCACTAAACAGTAAATACGCCTATTTGCGACACTTTACGGCATTTTGCGACACTTGGCGTCATTTCGCAGCACCGCCACTGTGTACGGAAGGCCAGAGAGACAGGCTTCAAAATGGAAAAAAAAATGGTGCTGGTCGCTTCCCATGCGTCTTTTTTCTTAATCCCTTCAGCACACTCACACACAGAGAAAGCTTCCTGTGTCCAGTTTTAGTTTTTGCACTTTAATATAAAAATGACCAATGTGTGTCTTTCATTTGTCTTGGTCAGAAAACAAAGCAATATTTATAGTCATAAATTGTTTTAAATGTTATGTTTACATTTCTTACTTGCACTAATAGCCAGCAGTTACTATGACTGTGATGGTATGTGTTATGTTAAAACTGAACACAACAGGTTAACAGTTAAATAAAAAGGTTGAAAATGTGATGGTGATATGTGTTAGTTGTACATCCAATATTAGAGTAATACTACAGGGGTCCAGCCCACAGTCCTTAGCATTCCGGCAATTTGGCCCATGGGAAAATATAGTCTAATAAGCCCTGCCCTAGAGTGTACCTACAGACCCTTTAGCCTTTTGAATTATATCATACATTCAGAGCAATGTCGTGGACATGGCTAGCTATATTATACATTTTGTTTTTAATTTACTTTGAACAGGACAGTGGGATAAGTATTTCAGTGAATGTGCTATAAAATAATGACTGGGTTTTGTTTTGTTTATGGGAGATGTTGTCCATCTCCTATAAAGTAAGTGCTTGACACTCTTTTCCCTCCCAACTTGATCTCAAACAGCCGCCCTAAATGGTGAACTTTTTTCACTTGTAATTGCTTCAGCTGCTCTCTCTGGACACAGATTCAAAACCAGACCTGCACAAACACACTCACACATGCAGACACACACACATGCAGCTTTCCACGCTGGTCTTTGAGTGGCCCCTAAGGAGGTTCCACTGTTAGCAGATAATTGGTTTCCAACCTTCACAATGTATGACTCTTCCTCCTTTCCTTTTTCTCTGGCAATCAGGCAGTCTTGGCCCCTCTTGGGTCTCTCTCTCTCTATACATATACGTTAGGGATGCACCACGAAATCCTGGGCCAGAACTAATGCTATTTTCTGTCTGTGTATGTTGTTTTTGTTTGTTATTCAGTCCCATACTTGTGCCAGGAAAACAAATACATGTTCATTATTAAAAAAAAAAAAAAATCTGTTATCTCACCACATCTTACACTGTTTTAAACAGCACAAATTTACAAAACAACCTTTAGTAAAACACAACAGTTAAGCATCGGTAACTGACAATGTGAAACATTATCGTATTTGGCACCAGATGATGTCAGTCAATGAGACTGATATTGGTCAGTACCATATGTCTGTGTGTCACCAATTTACATATATATAGGGAAAATATATAACTGTTTGATATTTAATGTTGTAGCAAACACTGACCACATGTGTATAGTGTTTAAAATTCTGTGTACAAAGACAAAAGAGCAATCAGTACTTAGTTCAGTGCTTCATAAGTCAACAAGTAATTTACTTTATTACATTATTGAACAGTATTTACCTGTTTTGTCATTAGCATTCATTTAAAATTCATGCTTGTAAAGCGGAGTGACTTAAGGAAAAGAGTGTTGGAGGCTTGACGGTCCATCTGTTCTCCCCCTGTAGCCCTGGCCCAGTTTAAGAGTATGGAGGAGAGAAAGTGAGAATCAGCAGAGGTACAGTGCACATTGAGGTGACTGCAAATACACACGAGTGAACACGCACATGCACACAGGAAAACACAGGCTCCGTGTTTCAGTGACAAACCATTACTAGAATATCAGCACGAAGCAGTGCTGCATGGTCAACACAAACACAGCCATACTGGACAAGCGTAACAGTACATATGCACAGAACATACAGCTAGCATCACTTTCCCAGTCACCCTCTACAGCAGGCAAAAATGTCTGGCTTGAAACTCTAAATATCTACTTTTTCCAGCATCTCATATGGGCCAGTTACCATGGCAACCACTGCATGACTGTCCAAGCAGCCTAACATTTACTCAGCAGATATGTGTTTGCTGTCTGCGTCTGAAGAAGGTAATGATACTGACCCACCTGGTGTTTTCTATATAACAGACTCAATCTATAATGCATGGGATAAATACAGGCTTTGACAGAATCCAGGACGTGTGGCTGGCCCGATTCATCTCTAGCATCAACGCTTGTTTTTATTTTCCCGTTGCTCCTTTTTTTTTCTACTCCCAGATAGTGGTAAGTAAAAATAGTAGACTATAATAAACTATAAGCACCAATTATCCCAGAGGAGCCCATTTCTATACAACTATTTCCCAACACACTCAAAATAAATGACCATGAACAGTATGCAGATAAAAAGAGGTTGTAATTAAGGATGTGTCACTGTTTTGAAGCAGTTGTCTATATTATTTGCTCATTTCCAGCCAATATTTTCTATCTAATCTCTGCGTCGAATGCTTGCACGACCTAATCCTCTGGCAATTTGAGTGTGTTAACGTTGCATTCTTGAAAATGTTCACGTAAATAGATGTCTGTTCCTTATGGTTATGTACAATTTTCGATGATCTAAGTGTCTGTGGTGCCAATCAAAAAATGCAAAAAGTCACCATTTGTAAACAGTACTGATATGTCACTATAATGACTAGTGTGTCACCGTTAGGCGTAAACACACAGACTCTGCAGAGGCGACGTAAGGAAGCAGGTCCCAGTGTTTACCACATAGACTTTACCGGCTGTTGGAGATCTTAACAGCCAGCAGGTTTAGTTTATTGTGAATAATTAGAATATTTTTACCTGTGCAGCCTGCATACTAGGTTAGAAATACAGTGGACATTAGTCAGTCACATCAGTATCCCAGATAGAGTGGGATTTTTTAAATATCCTGTCTTTGTGTGTGGGCATATGAGCATCATATCCCAATTTCAGTAACCTAGATAAGACCTTATCCTAGTTTTGAGAATCCCTGATACTCTAGCCGAGGTCCTCCAAAAGTAACTGGGATTCTGTTGCATGTGTACATCTTATCCTGGTTTCTGACAGTTGTGGATTATTGCACAGGCACTAAATGGCACAACAGGAATACAAAAATGGTAGTGCCAATGAAAGCATTTCTCTTACGGAGCTAGGAAAAAACAGTGTTGTCTCTAAGTAATGAAAAAATGAATTATAGTTGGCAGATTAGAGAAAAAAAAAAAACATCGGGAAGCCATATTCAGCAATGTGCTAGATGTCAATTTCCCCAACACGATGCAAAAAGCCAGGTCACAGATGTACACTAAAGAAATATTACACTACCAGTCAAAAGTTTGGACTCACCTTCTCATTTAAATGGAATGAGATGCACCGCAGATGGCCAACAAGTGCTCAGCATCACTAGGAACTCCTTCGAGACAAGGGGTGTAAGAAAATATCGGTTCTGCAATATATCGCGATATTTAATTTCACCATACTGTATCGATATTAAAAAGTACTGTATCGATATTTTTCGGTATTTATTCAAATGCAGACATGGCGAGGGTTCATTTTTGTTTTTTTGTTTTTCTTTTTGATCATATTTTATTTATTATTAGTTAACACTGTTTTGTTCCATAATGGTTATTTCAAGCATCCTAAAGCACTTTTTTACTGTCTGAAAGAGGTAGACGTTAGTTCCTTTGTTGGGATGGCACAGAAATAATGATCTGATGTTGGATGATTCAAAGCCTGTTCACTTCACAACTAACAGAATGTAAACATTTGAGCAGGATCATAAACCTTGTCTGTGAAACTTAAGTTTTAAGTTTTTACAGAGGAACGTTTTGCGATAAAGCATTAGATCATGTTCTGATCAAATAAAATGTGTGTAGTATTTGTGCATATTTCTGGTGTAATTCAATTTTTACAGGAAATAATCTTTTTTAAAAAGAAAGAAAAGAAACAAAAAATATATTGCCTTGTTAACAGTATTGTGATATATCGTGATATATTGTATCATGATCCTCGTATTGTGATTTGTATCATATCACCAGGTTCTTGCCAATACAATACACACCCCTATTCAAGACAGTTGGAAAACATTTCAGGTGTCTACCTCATGAAGCTCACCGAGAGAATGCCAAGAATGTGCAAAGCAGTAATAAAAGCAAAATGTGTCTGTTTTGAAGAATCTAAAATATAAAACATATTTTGAGTTATGTCACACTTTTTTAACTATATAATTCCATATGTGTTCATTCATAGTTTTGATCCCTTCTGTGTGAATCTACAATGCAAATAGTCATGAAAATAAAGGAAAACCAGGTGAGTCCAAACTTTTGACTGGTAGTGTACATTACATGACATGGATTAAGAGTAAAACCTGTCATTGGCAACCTTCTGCCCTCGGTCACAGCTGCAGATCTCCAGTCTCCTCCCTGTCCTACATGGTTACAGTAACAGAATAACAGCTGGAGGACATGTTTACCCGTTAATCCCATCTCCTGCTGCTAGCAGTAGATGAATACCAGTAAGAAATTCACTATGTGATGTTGCCACTTGACAGAGCTAAGTCTAACTTTAAAGGTTGACAGCAGCTACTGGAATATCAGACGATCCAGATTTGCATGTAAACACTGTATCCCAAATATGATTGATGCGATTTGCCTCTTAAATGAGCTGCAAGGGTGCATGTAAACACAGTAAATAGGGCACTCTCTGGTGTTGGGATGCCGTTGGGGGGCGTTTGGAAGGAGAAAGCTGAGAAGGGGGCGCTGAGACCAAAATGGGGGCGTTAGTCTGTATAAGTATCCATATCAAGCTGCATGTTAGGTCAGTGGTGAATTTCCGTGCCCTCCCCGTCCTGTCCTCCACAATAAGGTACGATGTGGTGCATCCCCCCCCACCCACACACACACACACACACACACACACACACACAATCTTCAGTGGTAAAGTCTGGTCGCAAGGGGGGCACTACCTATGCAACGTACTGGGGTGCCGCTACCAATTTTGGGCTCCCTGAAACATAATCATGTTGGGGCCTTGCTACAAGAAAGTCACTGGAAACAATCTGTCGGAGCTGGTGGTGGGGGTGTTAGGAGGGTCATGATAACGTAAAGGGGCGTTTGCTCAAAAAAGGTTGAGAAACTCAAAAATAGGGGCTGTGAAAAAGAAAAAAAACAAACAATTTTGTAGATTGTGTTTGTTTGTTTTTTTCCTCTCAGTTAATGGCCATTGTGCAATATTGGTACAACCAATTCTTCATTCATAGGAGTGGTATCATTTGTATTTCTGATTATTTTAGCTCTCCCAGTGTCTCCCCTCCTACTTCTGTCTGCAGGTAAAACCAATTAGGTGAAAAATCAGAAAGTCACTATTGGGGGCAAGGCTTTTATATATATATATATATATATATATATATATATAGATGTGTGTGTGTGTGTGTGTGTATATAAATACAGAGATGTACCTCATATTATATTTTGGCTAATCTGTGTATGATATTTGTCCAATCTGAGTGGTGTAGTTAGTGCAGAAGGGGTTCATGGGTGTGTGAGATAAACCTGGTGCCATTGCACTGAGTAGAAGCAAAGTTTTTGAATTCTAAGTATGTAGAAATTTTCTGGTTAGCACTTTGCAAACGGTCCCTAAATGAACGCTCAGTAACTGGCTCCACATTCGAAGTAATGTCATGAACTGATTAAGGACCATTTGTTTGGATGGATCTGTGTTACCAAAGCTGCATAGAGCTGTAATTTGTTCAGTGATTACTGACTGAGGATCTATTGAGCCGCGAAGTGTGAATCTGTGAATCTCTTGCCAACTTTATCATGGTGAGTGTTTGCATTCTTCACAGTCTACATGTATCTCCGTATTGTATTGAAGGCCCTGGAACCCAAATGGTTCACACCCTACTTTACAGTAACCCAGTCACCCCAGTTCTCGGTGTCCTTTTCTCCTGAGGGAACAGTCATCTCCCGCTGTAGCCCAAACATTAGGTGTGTCCTGCAGCTGCTCTTCCGCTTGTGCTGTGGGGGTCAGCCTAACTTACCGTGGCTCTAGCGTGATTAGTTTGATGCGGCGCTACTTAATTATGATTGGCTGTTCTTATGTCTGTCAAAACACAGACCAGGGATTTTCAAAATGCGGGATAGTGAGCCTCCCATCAGAGAACTCAAAAGCAGCTGCCCCCCCAACACACACACACTTTTATTGCTATTATCACTGTTATTGTCGTTGCTTTGTATGTTCCATGCAGGCTTAAAAAAGGTTTCAATAATACATTTTATACACATCTTTATTTTTTAAACACGTTTGTATGTTCTTAAACATTTATATTTTAAACATCTTTATCTGTGTTATCTGTGCTTAAATATCTTTTTAAACACATTTTAACATCTTTGTGTTTTTACCATCTTTTTTGCACATTTAACATCTTTATGTGTTTTAACATCTTTTTGAATACATTTTAACATCTGTATGTTTTTTTAAAGTCTCTTTAAACACATCTTAACATCTTTATGTGTTTTAACATCTTTTTAAATACATTTTAACATCTGTATGTTTTTTTAAAGTCTCTTTAAACACATCTTAACATCTTTGTGTGTTTTTGTCATTGCCCATTATTACTGGACACATGTCTTGAAGGAGCAATGTCTCGCCAATGTTGTGGGGTTTCTGTGCCTTTGCAATGCGTAACACTACTTGGTATGATGCTTCGTTGCCTTGGTATTTACAGTGCCAAACATCTCCATGACTTTCATCTGTGATCGCATTTCAGTAAGGTTCCTATCAAAAAACCCGTGGCTTGGTCTTCAAACTTTGGTGCTTAGTTTCAATATGATGCCAGAGTTTACATGGTTGCACACTGTGGTTAGCTAGCACCTCTGCAAATAACACACTGTGGCAGCAGAGCATCGTCAGGACCAATACATAAAAAGCCAAACTTTAAATAATCAGGGTCATACTTCCTCCGTTTGCTGCCCACCCCAGACTCTGTGTCCTCTCTCACTTTCACTTGAGGTACTAAAAACCATAATCACTAATCACATAATCACTAAAAATGCATTTTGCCCCACACATGTACTGTAGTTAGCTAACCAGATGTTTACACTGTTTTTCTTTTTTATTCAGGTTTATTTTTTCTCATGCTGCGCCTCCCGTTAAGTCCTCTGGCGCCCCCCAGGGGAGGCGCGCCTCACACTTTGAAAACCGCTGGTGTAGACGAATGAATTCTATCGAAATTATATCGAGCATGTCTCATATTTCTATCGAGGAAAGTTATATCACAATCAATTTCACATTATCGAGTATTCATATTGTCTTGAAAAGAAAACAAACGGATGGTGCATAGACAGTAAAGGAGAGGTGCATGAAAGTCCTCATTGGCCGAATGTGTGCCTCAGAAGCCAATCAGTGGACAGGATTCAGTCTCATGGTGACTCGGTGGCACCCAAAACACAACATCCTCTCACATGGAGGAAATATGCAGGAGTCTCCATCTCAGCAGATGATTTCATAGCGAGATGGTTCGGTTTTGACAAGACTGATGTTGGTCAAAATAACGTTATATCCAAGCTGGGGTGCCGTAAAAGGGGCTAAATGTGACAAATTCATGTGGAGGGGGTGCAGTGGATACAGGTTAGAAGTTGTGAAAATTTGGTGTAAGATCCACTGTATAATAGAGGAACAGAAGCCAGGAGTTGGACATTGAAAGGATGTTAGGGTTCACTTTTGCTTCACCCCAGCATTAGTTACCTTAGCTATGGACTGCACTTACACACACCTCCCCTCATGTTTTGCAGATGATGTATGGAGCACTTTAAAAACAAACAAGAGCTGTTGCTCTGAAAGGTTGTGTCTATCCATAGATGTCCTGGTAAGCACATAGAGTTCTACAGCATTTTTGTAAAATAAATAAATAAATAAATGGAAAGAAATTCACATTTTAAAGGATATCGTCTAATTATCGTTATCAGGAAATTAAAAAAAATTGAGATACTTTTTTTTGCCCATATTGCCCACCCCTAAGCAGTACTTCTTAGGGCTGCACAATATTGGAAAAAAACTGACATTGTGATTTTTTTTTTTAACTTTGCAATATGAAAAAATACTCAGGAGGATATAATAGCTGTGTGGTGCTGACATAAATGGTTAAACTAATTATTTGTGTTACCTCTCCTTGTGGGAACCAGTGGAAGGCACTATTGACACAAAAAGTGTTTTTCAACATTTTCCTTCTAGCCAAAATAATTCTAGATAACTGAAGTTGCTTTTCTTTTTGGCACTAAGTCTTTGTTTTTGGTGATTTTCTCTTGTTAGTTGGTCATTTTTTAATGTTGCAGCATTTCCTGTGGAATTCATCTGTTGGTGTGGGTGTTTGTGTGTGGTACATGCACATGCGATTTGGCCTGGGGGGGTGCACGCATGCGCGTTTTGGTTGGTAGGGTGGTGTGGGTCGACCACTTTCTGTCCGACTTATAATACTCTGAGGGTACAGGGCAATGCAGACCGTGCTGCCCACGGAAGTGAAAGTGAAACCTAACTCATTTATCTTCTCCCTTCCTTCTGAAGCTTGCAAACTTTCATTTGAGGGGACAGGACATGTCGCTGCACCATGGCAAAACCTTACAAGCGGAAACGCTGTGTTGTTACTAGCAACTCACTCCATGTGCAGGGGCGTGGTCTGCTTTGGCAAACTAATTAAGAATGAATGTGATTGGTGGATCGCTGTGCACAGTGTGTCAGGTACCATTGAAATCAGATGAGAACACGTGTTCATTTGCCTCCAACATCGCAGGACCTGCGATGTGAGTATTGCGCACACATACATTGCGATGACGATGCTCAAACGATATATCATGCAGCATACTTATACTCAACTTCATCACTAGTTCGGAAAGGATACTGCACTGATAGCAATTTTCCGTCTTAACCAAAAGAAAGTTACAGGGAGGAATACATACAGGGCAAGTAGAATGCAATGTTGGGTTGGTAAATCTGGCTAATGGTTAAAGAAATTAAAACATATTGGGCCTCATGCAATAGCATTTTCATATTTGTGTTTGAACTTGCTCTTACTTTTTCTCAGTATGATTGACTCATAAGTCCCTAGTAGACCATGGAAGTATATTGAATTAATGCAATTAATGAACATTTTTCTTTCTGAAAATTGTATAAATTACAAAATCAAGATTATTTCTCTGGAGACTTTTCTTGCTCAACAAAAATTGAAAATACAATCCATTGGCTTTTTGTAATGTATTAATTGTAGATGTTTCTACAGCTGTATATAGCATACAGTTTTCATAGAAGAAGACTATTTTTGAATCACAGTTTTTCATCAGTGCAGTTATAATCAAAATTGTCCATAAAATTTATTTATTTATATAATCCATAGAGTCTTGTTATAAATGGTGCGTGCGCAGTAGACCCCTTCCAATACAGTGGATGGGAGAAACTCAGGGTGCAAAAGTTGCACCCAAGCACCACCCACAGGAGCAAGCCACATCCCAAAAAGAATCAAGAGCTTCCTCAGAAATGGAATCACCGAATAAGTGTGCAAGTAATACTACGGCGTTATGAGTGAACAACTGGATATCTCAATGGTTAACACAATGGTCTTTGGTGTGGGGAGGCACAGGATCAATTCCAGTAGGAGTGGTATCAGTGTTATATTTGAACTCTTACACTGATTTTCTTTTTTTTTTTTTTTTTGAATGCCATGCGATCGGCCCCTGGTCTAATTGCATTGCCCATACTGTCAATGGAAAAGACACTTCTCAGGGACATGCCTGACTTTAAGAATAGAGTCAAAGAAAAAAATGTGCATATTTTAAGGATAGATAGGTGAAGTTTACATATGAATAATAAATGACTGAAAACACATACTGTGTAGGGGTGTAATGGTACACAAAAATTTCCGTTCAGTACGTTTTTGGTACAGGGGTCTTTGGTTCGATACATTTTTGATACAGTGAAGGAGACCATTGGGGGGGTTGCACTCTGTAACTACCTGTGGGACACACGACATTTCTACAAAATATTGTTCAGTCATTTGTGCCTTAACAGGTACCCCACATGTTATGTATTCTTGAATGTTCAGTGTTCATTTATGGCAAACAAGGTAATTTACAGAGTGTTTTTGAATGCCTCACAGTATTCCCTGAGGTGCTTTGATTGTGACCTCACAGTAACACCGCAGCAGAGGCATGGTGAAGGAGAAGAAGAGTAGGTTCACTTGATTTTGCCAACTTGAGTTAAAAAATAAAACCCTTTTTGCTATAAAGGAACCTGGGGACTCTTTTGTGCCACAAAGCTGCAACACACCGAAAACCAAAAGTGAAACTTACTATGATTCGAATGTCTGACCCAGCTTCTGTGCCTCTGTTATAGTCTCTCTTGTCTTGTTTTTTGTTTTTTTTTTGCAGCGGCGCTGAAAATTCAGCAATGCTGAATGTTTATAGGGGAAATATTGCATATGCGGCCACCCTGCTTCCTGAGTGTTTGCGTTCTTCACATAGGCTACATCAGGGGTCACCAACCTTTTTGAAACCAAGAGCTACTTCATGGGTACTGAGTCATGTGAAGTCTTGACACACTCCTCTAAAATAACAAATTGTGTGTGTGTGTGTGTATGTATATATATATATATATATATGTATATATATATATATATATGTATACACACTGCTCAAAAAAATTAGAGGAACACTTCGAAAACACATCAGATCTAAACGGGGGGAAAATGATCTTGAATATCTTTCCTGATAATAAGTCGGTGATGTATTAGTAACAAAATGATGCCACATAATTTGGTAGAAATGAAAATGATCACCCTATAGAGGGGGGAAATC
>JAPQRP010000001.1:14563545-14579113 GCA_037367295.1 Apogon hyalosoma | reverse complement strand
ATATATATATATATATATATATATATATATATATGTGTGTGTGTGTGTGTGTGTGTGTGTGTGTGTGTGTGTGCGTGTGTATGTGTGTGTGTGTGTGATCAAATAAAAATGTTAGCAGTGATAACAGGCTGGTATGTTCCAAAAAGGGGTGAAAATAAAAGTGCTTCCTTTTACAAGCAGTAGACCATACTATAAATTCTTACTGTGTACTACACAAACACACGCCAGAAGATCCAGATGTAAAACCTTGCAGTTCTCAAGCTGCAATGTCCAGACTGTTTGCCATGGAAGGCAACAGCAGAGGTTGCTGAGTGCTTTCTCCTCTGCCTCTGCCCCCCCACCCCTTTTGTAACAATGTCCCAGGTGTTTTCTGGAGCTGTAGCATGAAGCAACTGAGCTGAAGCAACAAACTAGTTGTCTACATCTATCATTAGGCTTTGTTGCCAGATAGTACTCATTGTAATGGTCTGTTTTGTATTTTACAACACATACCGTACATACAGATCCACACATGTACTGTAGGAACCAAAAGAGGAGAGGAATACTTCAAAAGCCAGATTAAAGTATGGCTAAGAAACAACCAAACATGTGAACACTATCACTTTAAAGGGACAGCCGAATGTTTATTTTAATACTTGACACGTAGGCACAAATGTTGTTTTGTTTTGTTGTTGTTCTTCAATTTATTAAGTGTAGACTGCGGATGAAAATTAGCACTGATGCTAACTCCAGCATATTTACATGTTCATACTGAAATGGAATGTATAAATGTGTTCATTAATGTGCACTGTCCTGCTTAAATAAAGATATTAAAAAAAATAAATAAATACACTGAACAAGTAGGATACAAATGCAAGAGGTGATGGCAATGGTGGCGTTGAGTAAAACAACATCTGATTTTCAGAACGTGCTTAACCTTCGCAGCTCTGCAGAACTGCAAAGGGAAACATCAGAATGATCCTGCTGTTATCACATCTTGGTGACCTCTAGGAGACATCCCATCTCACTGTGGAGTAAATGAATTACCATAAAAACAAGCAAATATATTCAGCAACTTGCAGTTAGTTTCAGCGTTCAGTTGTTATTTGCATCTGTGTACCAGCAGTTTCAAAGCTGACAATGTTTTATCTATGACCAGGTAAATATTGATTAGCAATTTTATTTCCTCTTCTACATACCTGTATAATTATCTTTAGTTGCTCCTCTATTTTAGTTGTTGATTTGTAGGTTGTTAATTTAATTTTACTGCAAACCACTTTAAGCATTGGACTAGTGATAAAACACAAACTATTGTACTAGTAATGCAAAACAAGTGTGAGTCCATAATGGTGTTTATCTCTGTAGCCCCTCGCAAACGTTTTAGCTCTTAATGGACATCTCCCTCTCAAAACGTGAGACTTTGGGTTTGACCCTTCAAGGTCGCTCAAGGTCAAAGGTCATGATGCCATTTTGGAGCCTCCATGTAATTTCCTATCTGTCAACAATAGTAATTGAGTACTTATCGCCACTCTTTTTAGAGTTTCAACCATTTAAAATCATGTGACCTTAATTTTGACCTTTCAAGGTCACTCAAGGTCAAAGGTCATGATGCCATTTTGAAGCCCACGCCAGGTTTCCTATCTGTCAATAATAGTAACCAAGTCTCTACCTCCACTCGTTTTTCCGTTATAGTCCATTTTAGTTTTTTAGGTATTGACTGAGTGACCCCCGACCTCTTCGGTCAACAATAGGTCAAAATCTATACATACACATATAGACAAGTGGAATACCATAAGACGCAGAATTGAAAGACAAGCATTTTGGTGCTCATTGGAAGTCTGTAAGATGAATAGTTCAAAAGTTCTATCCAAAATTAGATTTGGACCTTTATTGTGACCTTGACCTTTGACCTAGAGTCTTCAAATTTGGTCTTCAATGTTCTGATGCCAATGCACATCAACAGTGAGAGCAAAAATAAGCTATATGCAAAATTGAGTATACAGGAATGAAAAGGAAATTCCAGATTTGCCCTATATCTTATCACTGCGAAAACACATTTTTTGGTGACCTTGACTTTGACCTTTGACCTACATTCACCAAAATTTAATGGGATCTATTCTGGACCCCCTCACACCTTTCCTGAAAATTTCATGGAAATTGATTCTGTATTTTTTGCGTAAAGTTGCTGACAAACAAACACACAAACAGACAGACAAACAAAAAAAAAAAGTACCAAAATCAATACCCTCGCCTCCCCTTCGGAGGGTAAAAAAAAGAATATGTCAGTATCACATTATCATGTTGCTTATTATTAAGATTAAAATAATTGTATTTGTTTTATTTCAGTGAACCACTTTCATTAACTGCAGTTGAAATGACTATAATCCAACATCTGAAACTGAATTTACAAGTTCACACAGTCAAGATAAGTGATTGAACGCAAAACAGACACAGGGAGATGTATAAAACACCACTGGTAAATTATACAGTTACAGCTGACTGTTTCAGAATACCATCTCAATCCAGATCCTATTGTTATACAGAGGAGACAGAACATTTTATTGATGCAAAAACAGAGGAAATAAAGTGATGTGTCAGTGATGTGTCTGCTTCAGTGGTTGGCACCTCATATAGCACTGTGTATGGATCATTGACTAATTCTGTATGTATGTGCAAATTATGCTTGACTGAAAGCCTACAGTTGGATTGGCCTCGTGCTGTGTCCTGTTTTTCAGCATCACACTGAAGATAGCAAATTCCTGCAACAACATTTTATATCTTGTAATAGCAAGTGCTGTCCAACATCACTTCAAAGAATTTAAACAACGGCCATCTGATGCCAAAGCACATGGCATATTTAACAAAATATGCAAAAATGCTGGAATGCAGAGACGTGATAAACAGAATAAAGCAAACGATGTAACAAAGAGGTCCACATTAAATCACATGAACCAACTATAATGACTGCCTAGTTTGGGTGAACTTGGATAGAACATAAGCGCCCGCCTATATGTTTGTGCCTGTAAACATTATGTCGCGTTTCCGCCACACAGTACAGCCTCGACTCAACTCTGCCTTTTTGCGTTTTCTTTACGTAAAAGAACCTGGAATCTGGTACCCCGTCTAACTTTTTTAGGACTTGCTCAGCCGAGGTTTCAAAATGGGTGAAGAGATATTAAAATGTAAACACTGCAGACCACTGATTTTTTTTTTTTTTTTCAAACTTACGCACAACGAGCAAGTTTATCAGCACCTCTCTGAGTGGACGTCACCAAAGTTGAACACACAGCGTCGCTATGACAACCATGTACTCTAAAGTCGGTAGTATCCTATAATGGAAATGGTCTCCAGGAACAGGACCTGGTACCCGAGTCGAACTGGTATCACGTAGTGGAAACGCGGCATTATTTTCTAACTTAAGGAAATCATAAGACCTTCTATACTGAAGCTGGAGCACTTCAAAAGAAACTGGGATATTGTTGAATGCATATATCATATCCCAGTTTTCCAAGAGTTGTGGATTACTGCACAGGCACTAAAGGATGTAACAGCAATACAAACACGGTGGGGGTCGCTAAATGGTGATTGCACTATCACAGTTATTGTTTTCAAAGTTGTCTTTAATACATTGCACAACATCGTGAACTACACCCTGAACCATTTTGACAAATATCAGATGATGCACATTGTTGTTCTGTTATGTTCTTTGTGTGCGTGTGTGTATGTCACTTTCCAAAGGGAAGATCTCTATTGACTTTGGTTTATGTGTATCCATGTGGGCAGGAAAAACAAAGAGATTTGAGAACGATGGCGTCACACTGTCTATTATTGCTTTGTGTAAAGAGTCTGTACCTGAAACATCAAATATAGGTCACGGGCTGTGTATGAACTGGAGGAAATGAAGGTCAGCGTGGACTGCCTATGCACTGGTGTTGTGGCAATATCCTTCTAATATAACGAACACACTTGGACAACCTGAACCAACACGTAAAGGAGCTGAAGTTTTAGAACTTGTTGTTGCTGCTCAACCTCATGACCTCTGTGTCTGCTACGTGCTATACTGTCCACAGCATCTGCAGTTTAAAGTTCACCAGAAACAAGAGATTGTCTGAGCATTTGTACCAGTTTGTACACAAGAAAATTACTGAGCAGAGTCAAAAGTATTTTCCTCAAAAAGAATACATTTGGCTCTATATTGAGTATATTCGGCTCTATATTGAGTTCGGAGAGCTTCAATCCAAAGAGTAACTTTTACTCTTTGTAGAGAGGGACCATTTGTTATCTGAGTAAATTTTAGTCAGGCAAATTTCATTTTTGCATCGCTGTGTGAATACAGATTCAATTAAAGTCCTGTGGAAAATGTCCTTAAAAAACAAACGTGAAAATACCCATTTATAAAAATATCCATATTAGTGTGGACATGGCATTAATTATTTTAACACCTCAGCTCACCTCGTGTACAGATGTTCCACTAAAACATTCTGTTCTCTCCCAACTAAAATATAATATAAAAACATAACCAACATTTTTTGAAGGCGAGGCAGGTTTATTTATATAGCACATTTCATGTACAAGACAATTCAAAGCGCTTTACATAAAACATTAAAAGCATTACAGCAGCAATAAAAAGTATAGGCATGAAAGAGAAAAGAAAAAAAAAGAAAACATAAATAGATAAACAGATAAAAACTTTAAGCTTACAAGAAAGTGCAGATCTGAACTTCTGAATAAAAACTCTGTTCAAATGCAGCTGAGAGTAGGTGGGTCTTTACCCTTGAACCACTTGATCCTCAGAGGGAGCTGGAGTGTAATCAGTTCATCGCAGGGCTATATGCAATTCAATAAATTGAAATAAGGGTTATAGAAAATAAAGCAAAATTATAACTAATCTGACACCAACAACAAAGGGTCAGGGTATTTATTTAATGCTTGCTACAACAATAATCACTTTTACCAAGTTGCTAAATTAACCCATAAAGACCCAAATATCCCCCGTCAAACAAAACCATCTACTGATATAAACTATTTAATATGTATTAATCCACTAATCCTATCATTACATGTAAATAACTGAGGTAAAATACAGTTTGTTATCTTTTCATCGTCATCAGATATGACCCATTTGGACGTTCAGAGGCTCCGTAGTTACCGTGGAAACACCGTCATCTTCTCTAACACTGATTCACCAATAAAACCCATTGAGTTGGATCAATGATAGTGGTCAGAGATGGGTGTTTTAATGTTCAGTTAATGATAGATTTGCTGAAAAAGTAACTCTTTCTTCAGTTTTCTCTATTTTAGATATAATAACCCTCAAATTTACTCTGAGCTTTTATGAATATCTATATGATCGATAAATTAAATGTAGGGAAAGACATGATTTACACTGAAAAAATCCAAAACACAGAAGATAATATTACAAAAAATGGTGATAAATTACTTAAGAAAGGTCCAATAGAGAGGAAAGTTAATTTGGGAACTACCACAAAAGTAACACTGGGTCTTTATGGGTTAAGTACATTTATACACATGCACAGGTCAGTTAGTACTCGGTGTCGGTCTAAATGTAAAACAGATGGATTGTAGCATAAATAAACATGTGCGGTGCTGTAGATACCGTGTGCATATTCAATGAAAACTCCTGCACGCTTTAATTGTTAGAGGGCAGGAAGGAAAAGAGAGTTAATGGTAATATGGACAAAACAATAAGAGAGAGAGGGAGAGAGCACGGCGGTTAAGATTGATGGAGGAGAGAAAAAAAGTGATAGATTAAGCAGAAGAGAGGGAGAGACTTGGAGGAAGATAAAGTCATTAAGGACCAGCAATACCGAGAGCTGCGGGGTCACTGGGTCAAGGCTTAGCTGCAAGTGTCAAATAGGCCATCAACACCTGCACCTTCACGGGTAATTGCTCTTCGTGTGAGTGTGAGTGTGTGTGTGTGTATTTGTATGACTGTAAAATGAAGCAGTTAGGTTGATATTGCCATCAGTCTCTCGTTCATATATTCTATAGGGCAATTGAGGCTTTTCACTAGTGGACATCCTCCTGCAACAAATGAAATAAACAGTCAATTTCAATTTCCTTGATGCTTCAAGGAAAAATGTGGGAGGAAAGTGATGAAGAAAGTGAGATTGAAAAAAATAATAATAATAAAATTCATATTGTAGAGGATAAACCAGGATTGGGGTGAGATGGCGGCGCAGTGGCATGGGTTCTCTCTGACAGGTTAATCAGTTAATTCAAATGGCCCATAGGTGTGAATGTAAGAGCGATTGTTTGTCTCTATATGTCAGCCCTGCGATGAACTGGTGACACGTCCAGGGTGTACCCCGCCTCCGCCCATAAGTAGCTGGGATAGGCTCCAGCGACCCCCCCCCCTCCCCCTCCCCGTGACCCCAGCGAGGATAAAGCGGGCCCAGAAAATGAATGAATGAATGAATAAATCAGGATTGATCATAAAAAATATATTAACAGTGATGACACGGGGGGGAAAAAAAGATCCGTAGAGATGAAAAAGAGGCAGAAGAGTGACAGAATACAAAGGAAAAAGAGGACGGGTGCTGCTATGCAAGCGTCGGAAAACAGGACGGTGAGAAGAAGCGCCCGGATGCTTTTAGAGCCCGGTTTTAAATCCATTGTATGACAACTATTGATTTTCCATTGACTTTAATGGACATTATGTGCCCTGTATATTCATCTACAACCATTAGGCCATTAGCCGCTGGGTCGCATGTATGGTCCGCACATAAAGACGAGACAGGGTTTAATCTAAACTAAAGCAGAGAACAATTTTATGTAAACATGCTAATCATTTTCAATGTGCAGTCTATTCTTGCCGGACGGGGGGGTCAGGAGAACTCAAACACTCCACAGAATCACACAAGTGCTGTGTACGCATTCAAAGACAGCAAACACACACCCTATACTGTATATACTTTCCCTCTTCCCCCATTCACCCCATAGAGGCATACACAAACACTTTTCTGCTCTTGTCAAGTGTAATAGAAGACATGGGGGAAAGACAACAGAATAATAGGATTATTATTCTCCTCTAATCTCCATGAGTCAGCACTGGCAGTTAGTGTGTGTGGTCTTGCCTATTGTGTGTGTGTGTGTGTGTGTGTGTGTCGACTGTGTGCGTAGATTAGTGTTTGTTTGCATTTGTGTCTGGGTTTGGTAATTATATTCAATTTTCACCTTGAAAAAAAAAGAGCACTTAACAGACAGCGACAGACCTTTTTCGGAGATAGAGGATGAGCGTCCTGAGCTTTAAACGTAAGATTTCTGTCCAAGGAGGAAATTGGGAATAACTGGGAGCAATACCGTGGCGACCACATATGGTTTAATATTTCCAGTGCTATTAATGAATTTCCAATCCTTTCTTTTGTGTATTTTCATTATTCTATTATGGACAATGATATGTTAGCCCATACAAGTAGTTCCGGTCTCTAGATCGATTAGTGATGGTTCTTTGAATAGATAATGAGCAGCATCCTGGTATATGTGCGATGGCTAAGAAGCATCCTCACATCTGATTAAGGTCTAATGGACTAAAACACTGTGAACAGCAATAACTGGCCCATTGTCCAGCACACCTAATTATTTATTTAAGCCACTCTCCAATGGTCCTGACTTGAAATCACTGCAAAGATTTTTCTTGACTTTTTCAATCTGATGTTTTAAAGGCAGTCTGTACATGAAGCATTATAAGTAAACCTACTTAAAGTCTTTTTGTCCCATTTAGAAGTCAGATCTAGTCAATAGTACGATCTAAGGTGTCATACATCACTGCCACTTTGCTCTGAGAAAAGCCCAGTCTTCTTTAGCCAACAGACTATTGAAATCTTAATGAATTAGTACCATTTTAGTCGAAGAAATAATAGGATTTTCTATAGCCAGGGGAAAACTCTCAAGTCCTAACAAATTAGTCACCTTTTTTGTAAGGAAACCTCAGCCAGGGAGGCCACTGGAGTCCTAATGAGTTACACTACTTTATCTTGAGAAAAACCCAGGCCTGATTTGACCAAAGTACTGTTGAACTCTTCACAAATTAGTGTTATTTTGAGAGAAGCCATGTTTACTTTAGCCCAGAGACTATTGATTCCCTATGAACTGCTCTCACTTTTCTAACTAAGTTAACACAAGACCATTTTTAGCCGGGAGCGTGGTGCACAAGGTCAAAAGAAGTTACTAATATTCAACAGTGAGGGAGAAAAAAAAAAAAAAACAAAAAACTTCTGCTGGAGTATGATATGTATGAGTCAGCATGCCAGAGTTGGTGGTACAATGAGTCACATTGGATAATACTTTTATTAATAGAGTTAGTGTAGGAGGTGCTTGGTTGCATACATATGCACACACATGCATATACAGAAGTGCAAATATGATTCAGATGTATTAGGGATGTTGCCTCATAGTGCTTTGTGTAATTTTGCATATTTTACATAATTGGATACTTCTATGAATGCTCTCACTGCATACAGAACAAAAACCAGTTAACACTGCGGTGGTTATGACAACTTATTTGCACAGTGGAGGCTGTTGATGAAGACTCTCAGTTAAAAATCTCTTTCCAACAAAGCAACAGCACCAGACACATCCAGTGAGGTACGCAACAAGAATATTACACGCTGGGTCCATGCCTTGCTCAAGGACACACTGACATCTGTGGAGGACATACTGCACTATATATATATTCGGTGTAGAAGACCTTTCTGCCAATGATGAATAGAGCCAAAGGTAAGAAGCTAAGGGTAGCTCATCGCATTAGCTTGTCAAGGACAGAGAGAACACACTATACACCTTGTCGGACTTAATAGTTGTACCCACTATAAAAGTGAGTGGTCAAATTCCCACTCTCTGCTGCAGAACCGTGGAGAGTTTTAAATATTTATCAATACAAGGGTTGAAATGACAGGGGTTTCAATATCTTTCACTGAAAAAAACAAAAAAAAATCTGATAAATTAATAAATAATGTATGTATTTTGTTTCAATTAAACAGCATAATGTTTCAGTCGTTAGGAGAACTCGTAACATTTGTTGTCAGGCGACCTTTACATTCCCACCCTGCTCTGCCCTTTCTCTCCTCTGCTTGTTCACCCTTCTCCATTGCGCTTTTCGTCCTTCAGTAAATATATCCTCCCTCCCGGCCAAACCTCTACTCTCCAGCAGTCTCCAGTCAGGATTGATACAGCATAATAAAAAAAACGATAAAAAAAACAACAGTTTTCAGAGACTAAATAATAACTACAGTTCAAACATAAATTAAGACAAAGTAGAATTCAAGATAAAACTAGCTTTGTTTTTGTTTTCCTTCTCAATTTTCGCTGTGGTTCTTAGTACCAGCATCAATAAAACTATCTTTTAAAATAATTTTTCAAAAGTATAGTTTTTCAGTAAAACTGACTTTGCACA
Source organism: Apogon hyalosoma (assembly GCA_037367295.1). NCBI lineage: Eukaryota > Metazoa > Chordata > Actinopteri > Kurtiformes > Apogonidae > Apogon > Apogon hyalosoma. The sequence continues at coordinate 14,569,719 of JAPQRP010000001.1, read as the reverse complement.
ATATGGATAATTTAATAAACAATGGTTTTGTAAATCCAATGTGACCACATGCGTTCTGCATCAGTCAAGGCTTATCTGAAATACTAATGCCCACTTCTCACTAGAAAACCTGGAAAAACAAAAATCAGAATGTTTGTGTGAGCTCAGGTTAAATATTAAACAGCTTTGATTTTGACATAACATGAAGACAAGAAGACTGCAGACTTAAGACAGCGCCGACTAAGTTTTAGAATGACAGGAAAGTACCTCAACTCCATCAAAACTTACATGATTTAATTTTGACAGTAGAGAACTGACACTGCAATGGCTTCAAAAGGCTTTCGGGGCAGGGTATACGTGCACTAAAATAAAAACTAAACTAAAACTACTCGATTGCTCAGTATGATTCAAGAACTATAATAAAAATAAGGATTAAACTGAAAGAGTAAAAATAAAGTATCATAAGTACAGTAAGACTAAGTAACTCTTCCTGTGTTCCCTGTTTCTTTTGGTTTTCCAGATTCTGCACGTGGGTCCTTTCTTGCTGCCTAGTTTTAGGACTAAGTGACTTTAGAATATTCGTATTAACGAATCACACACACACACACACACACACACACATAAAAATGATTCAATAAGCAGTCAAATCAGACTAGACATCTAATGCCAGCTTTTACTATTGTCTTTGTCTGGAGTAAAAAAAAAAAACTTGCGTCTGTGGATTCGATTCAGTTTCAGACAAAAAAGTAACGCCGGATTTTCCTCATTTTTTGCTTATGAGAACTCTTTAAGAAACACACACAAACACACACACGCACACACACACATTTGATTTCCATCTCCCCGACTCCTTTTTCTTTAGCAAATGAACAAATGTAGGACACACTCGGCAGCACATCGGTTTTGCCCGTCTCTCTATCTATTATTTGGATATATTATCTATTATTCAAACCCCTCTCAGTTTCGTTCCCTTCTCTCTCCTCCCTATAACCCCACTCATTCCTCTACTCCTCTCTCTCTCTCATATTTCATATCTCTTCGTCTTTTTTTTCTAGCATTCTCCTCCATTCTCTCCCTCTTTCTGCCTCCCTCTCTTGTGTGCTCGCCGTTATCTGGTGTAAAGTAGATAAGCATCAGGAGGTTTCAGCAGCGGGAGGAGAGGGAGAATAATACACAACATGTTCATGAGAGTTAGAGGGTAGCAGCCGAAGTCAAGGTCGAACTGTGTGTGGTGTGCGTGTGCGTGCGTGTGCATGTAGGTGTGTGTGTGTGTGATTTACAACCCCATCTCCCCTGTCTTTATCTGTATCCTTATCCAAACCTTGGCACCATTTCCTCAGAGAGTAGACAGTATATAAAGTGTTCACATTCCCACACAAACACACACACACACACACACACACACACGCAGGCTTGTCTAAGGCGGTGGTAGATCATGAGCTGGTGAATACGGGATGATGCAGAGCAGCCCGACTGACATGAATCACAGTCACTCTTTTCTTAGCTATTCCCTCTCGTTTGTCTTCCCTCCTTCTCTCCCCTATTTTTCCCATCTTCCTGCTCATCCTTCTCTGCCCATTCCCTCTTTTCTCTTCATTTATGCTTTTATTTCCACTCCAAATCACTTTCTTTATTGTAAAACTTAAATCGTATATATATCGCGTTGACCTGTGTGGATCCGCGGGTTCTAGATGCGGTAGTTTTCATGCTGTTGTGTATTCGTGCATGCTGTACCGCCAAAGCGTTCTGAGTATAGCAACGTGATTGTAAGGCTATTGCATTCCAAAGTTACTAGTATCTCCCAAAATACCGGTCCTATCAGTTTGCTGTTTTCGTTAGTCTGTTCCTTGTCCAAAAGAACAAAAGTATGCCAAACTGCAGCAGTCAGCTCTTTACAGATTTTGTGTGAATCCCGAGACACACACACACACACACATACACACACACACACACAGGCCACTTGGCTTTTGTAATATATAGATGATCTTTTTACCATTATCAAATGGTTAGGTGATACATTATATTTTATTGTCAACAAATGTATTTTCATATCTTATGTCTTTTTTTTGTACATTGTTTTAGCGTTATATCTTGTAATAATAATAATAATAATAATAATAATAATAATAAAAATTATAACAGACAAGATTTATAGAGCACTTTTCTTTTCTAGACACTCCAACAAATTTATTTTTACAAGAATTTTTATTAAACTGATTTCATCTGAAACTCCTCTTTTCACCCTCTCTATTTTTATTTTTAATTTATTTTCACTTACTTTCTTTATTCTTAACATATATCATTTTCCTCCTCTGTTCATGGATTATTTTCAACTTGGCTTCTCTCTCTCTGAAACAAAAATTACCTAAAGGTTATGTGATATTTCTTATTGTTGACATAAAAATTACATATTTTAAAGTGCTGCTTCACCATTTTTACAGGTCTGAAACTCTTTTTGCATTTACCATTTTTCATCAGCACTACTGATTTGTTACAGGAACAAATCTTAACAGCAACAACAATACATTGTAAATCTGTGTAAATAAACAGAGACTGTACATTTTCTGATCTACACTTCATTTGATTTTGATTCTCAGACATTCACTATTGTTTATAAAACTCCAAAATCTGCATTTACTACAATCTTACAAAATGATCGTTGTCTACATCCTCATTACAGCAAGACAAGTAAGGATCACGTTGCACAGTTAAGTCAAAAACGACATCATGGTCTAATATGTACAGATCTGACTCACTTCAATACACAAGCTAAATATAGTTGCATGTTTTATACTTTCCAGTACATGTCTGTGTACACACTGCTATAAATATGCGGCTATATGCAGCCTATAACCCCTCTGAATGTGGTTTAAGTAATCATGCTTCAGTGGCTACAGTCAAACCCTGCAAGACTTGGTGCTTAGATCTTTTTTTTTTTTTTTCTTGGCTGTTAAGGTTATTTTTCTATTATGACCCAGTGTGGACCTTTTAATGAAAAAGAATAAGGTATCACTGAAGTTAACATAGAGACCAGTGAAGTCAATGTTACCAGTTTCATTTGTAAGATGATATTCAGTGGAAGCCAGGATATTTGATTTGAGAAGATACAAAATGAGTCAAAGGATAAAAAAATATCAAGGATACAGTTCTCTGACACTATTCAGCTGATTTCAAATTTGACATGTGCCCTTGTCTCAATTTTTGCTTTTTTTGTTTTGTTTTTTTTTTTTTACAAACTTTTTAAAGGTTTTTGAAAAGACTGAAGGTTAACACTTAAAATTAATCCCTGTGTAGGCAGGGTATTGGTGAGCAGCAGTGGTGGGTAATCCCAGCTCCATGAAGTAAAAGTCCTGCCGTGTATTTGTTCCAACCATTCACTGAACCAGCCCATTTTGATGAGCACAACTCCTCATCCATGTAGATGGACAATTAGTGGAATGACCTGTGGAAAGTGAACAGGCAGAACCAATACATGGCAGGACTTTTGCTCTACAGAGCTGGGATTCTCCACCACTGGTGAGCGGGAGGGACAAACTGTTGGCTGCCCCAGCAGGGGTATTAGTGAGCTCTGCTTACTTTTTCCACTTGTTAAAGAAACTGTTTATGGCAGCAGTGACCACAAAAACAAACAAACAAACAACAAACAAACAAACAAAAACAGGCATTTTCCCAGTAGATCTTGGTGCTGCAAAGGGCATTCTGTTACTGTAGAAAGAAAGAAAGAAAGAAAGAAAGAAAGAAAGAAAGGCGTACGACTGCAGGCGCCAATGATCCACTGTATAACAACAGTCTCCTGTTTCCCTCTGCAAAGTGAAAGTGAAACTGAACCAGCCCCGATGCAGTGTGTTCTGTTGATAAAGCCCCCCCTCAATAGTGATGTGTGGCTCAGGTTGGGGCGGGGGGATATTCCTCTATTATACAATTACATGTAAGCTGGGGGGGTCCGTCCAAGGGGTCGCTGACGCACCCCACTCAGCTTTGTAGTCCCCCCCCCATCAAAAGTAACTGCTGCTAAGGAGTTCCCCATTCTGGAAAACCAAGCTGTTTCAGTTCTGGTCCCGTTCATCCGACTGTATCAATGCGAGGTGGGCTCTTCAAACATGACGGATATAAAGACGGAAAAACACAGACTCAGAGCTGTTGAGGAAGGTTCGTGCGTGCCTGTCTTCAATTCCTGCACGAATATCAGCTTTGTGTTCAACTGAACAGGCCCAGGTGTCGCACTGAGGAAGTCCACTGAGACTAGATGTGCATTACATTTCAATAAACACACTGTTTTTGGCATTTCTGTTTGGTGGTGTGCCTTGTGATTTTTCTAATGTAAAATATGTACCGTGGCTCCAAAAGGTTGGAAAACACTGGATTGGAGAACCACCTTTAGAACAGGAACCGGCAAGAACCAAGTACAGAGACACGTCCTACAATAACCTTCCACTAATGAGCACAAAAAAAAAAAAAAACGCCAGCGTTTACAGTGAAACTCTTGGAAGATGACTGGTTTGATTTGTGAGGCATCGGCGACTCAAAGATAATGAGGTGACGCATAGAAGAGACACTTGAGGTAAAAGTAAAAAGGTCGCTTTGACTCACTGAGGGTAACTTTAAGTAAAACGGCAGCTGGAAAACCTGACAAACGACCCTGTGGTCAATCTGAGACAGACAGAAGCGACCGCCACCGACAGGAGTAGGACAGAAGAATGAGACGCCTGAATACGACCGATCCCACGTACATGAACCGACCGGAGTCCAGGTGAGCAGTTATGCACACTGTACACTTCATGTTGAAAAGGTCATTATTATTAATATTATCACTATGAGTAACATGAACAAAATGAGACACAAACTGAAAAAAGAGACAGAAAAATAATGAAAGAGGAAATAAAATGTAAAAAAAAAAATTGCAGAAAAATTAAGGAAAAATAATTACACAGAAAACAAATTAAACCAGAGCAGCAAAAGTAACCGATAAAATGAACAAAATGAATAAAAAATGAAAAAACAAAGTATAAAATAGTAAATAACATGTATAAATAAGGTTATAGATGGTGGTTTTATGTCCATTTAATGATCGATTTGAGTGAAAATGTCCCGTTTCTTCAGTTTTCTTTGACCTTTGACCCTTTGAACGGACTCTGAGCTTTGACAAACGCCTCCATGATCAGTGAATTAAGGACAGAATAGACCTGGACTGGACTTTCCATCTGTGGGACTGTGAGTTTCAGTGTGGTCAGAATGTAAATGTTGGAGATAAGAGGCCGACGCTGAACTTGAACTCAACACAAACGCAGCTGAATATCAATGAAAAGCTGCGACCTGTGACCACATGATTAACATACGTGGAAAACACGGCGTCCTCATTAGAATGAAGACAGTCGCTGTGGGTTCAGTGGGAAAGGACACAGTGGACTACAGTAGAGCAGGGGTGTCAAACATACGGCCCGTGGGCCAAAAGCGGACCACCAAAGGGTCCAATCCAACCCACGGATCAATTTTAAGAGTGTAAAAATGACACTGAAGACATTAAACGTCAAAGATGTCAAACCCATTTTAGTTCAGGTTCCACATACAGACCAATCTGATCTGCAGGGAAATGATGACATCATAACCTCTTTCTTCATAACAGCTTCATGTTTTTCTTGGTTTAATGTGAAAAAAATTAGATCTGTCAAAATGAAGGCGTGAACTCAGATTAATCCATCAACATGATTAATCTGATTCTAAAGCTTAAGTCCATGAACCCAGTGACTCTGAACGTCTCTGCCAACACATTTGGTCAGTTTGTCCAAGTCAGTGGTTCTCAACCTGTTTTCAACAAACGCCTCTTTACGTCATCGTGAGCCTCCTGCTGCCCCCCCACATCACTGGGGGGGTTATAGTGCTCTGTAGGTAACGCTCCACTTCATCATTATCCTCTGTTTCGCATCCATCCACCCTTCGAAACAAATAGTCCAGCAGAAGGAGCTAATATATGGGGGGGGGCCTTGACTGCCATGATGTAACCTTATTGAGGAGGACATTCTCCACTGACACACTATGCTGCTTCATACTCATACTTATACAGACTAACACCCCCCATTTCGGGCTCAACCCCCCCGATGGGGTCCCAACTCCCCCTTTGGTCCAGTAGAGTTAGTGTGAACGCACATGTGGATCCGGTAGAGACAGGAGCAGAACCGACCCAGAAAGATGGAAGAG
>JAPQRP010000001.1:14544422-14559950 GCA_037367295.1 Apogon hyalosoma | reverse complement strand
CAGTCCAGCTTGGATTTACAAGGCTGACAATGAATACTGAACAAACAAGAACGAAACTATGAATTATGAAAGAGCTGTAGCATCTGAAACCCACCACAATGAACATTTGACAGATAAACAGTACCACAGCGCTTCAGTCTTAACATCTGACAGATAAACAGTACCACAGTGCTTCAGTCTTAACATTTGACAGATAAACAGTACCACAGTGCTTCAGTTTCAGTTTCACAGTTTGTCATGTCTTTTATGGATTGTGATTGTCTCTGTCAACTCACCACACATATTTTAAATTAGTAAGTATTATTATTATTATTATTATTATTATTTTTTTTTAATCAATTTCTAGAAATTCCAGGCAACCCCATTTGAATTCCAGGCGACCCCATTTGAATTCCAGGCGACCCCACGTGGGGTCCCGACCCCAAGGTTGAAAAACACTGACTTAAGTTCTTACATGAATATCTATGTCATTGTACTGCCAAAAACAGTGCTTTTATTCATTCCATGTTTTCTTTTCTGTCTGTTTCAGTCACATGACACACACAGGCATTAGTACTTGATTGCATAGCCGTTGTTTTTGATGACTTTGGATGGTCTACTAATTTTTTCTGCGACTGTATAACTGTGTGTTTGTGGAAGTAGCTTTTGCTGAACTAAATGGTAGTGTGTCAAAGGATGACGTTTGTATTTTTTGGAGTTTGGCTTTCCAGCCAGACATCTGGCCAACATCTCCCCACTCCTTGACATTTATTCAGAGCATAGAAAATTCCATAAATGTCACTCATAAAGAGTAAATCCCTTGAAGTTATACATCTTCTCGGTATTTTGTTAGACAAATATAATGTGGTTATGGCTGCAAGAGTCGGAACTTTTAACATTTATACAAATGTATCTATAAATGTCACTAGAGTGAGATTAAGTTGTACTGTTTTTTATTTTTTTTTACTATTTGTGCTTCTGGATGTACTCATTACTTTTACCCACCAGGTTGCTCACAATGTTGGATTTGGTTTTATGGGAAAACCTGTGCCAACATGACAATAGGTGAAAACAAGTAAGATGCTATTTATCTGTCTTTTGCAGGCGTTCAGTGCAGAGTTGATGACCCAAATCTAAGTCCCCTCGCTTCAGAGCCATTACAGGGCATTTGTATGTGTGTACTTGTGCTGATGTGTGTAGCTGTGTGAGGTGAGCGTAGCGCCTTAAACCTGAGCACCAAATAGGTAATGTTTGCATCTTGGGACATGGAGTGTTCCTTTTAGTGTTATGTAAATGGGTGTGTGTCTGTATTAGTGCTCGTATTCATGAATGTGTGTTTGTCTATCTCTCCACACACCTGTGTGTTCAGGCATCCATGACTGGCTGTTTTTACACATGCTGTGTGTGGAAACCGCACTGCATGTTTTCTCACTTTCTCATGGAACTGTGGAACTCTGACCACACAGCTACACACACACACACACACGCACACACACACTCATAGACACAGTATCAGGGCGCTACTTATTCAGTGATAAAAGGCGAGCCAGAGGGAACCCAGTAATTGAACTCCAGTGAGCGGAGCTTGGAAGCACTGTGCCGTATCCAGGGTAATAAGAAAAAAAAGTTATTATTCACCTCAAAGACAAACACACACACACACACATACACATAAATACACACTCACTACATTTGAATACTCACAAAAAATACACTTACATAAGAACAACAACATATCAACACCACAAAGCCCACACGTCTGTAGTTTGTAGTTCCAGACTTTCCCACAAAACCAACTTTGAAAGATGATAAAGATCAGAGTATGGAGCTGTTGCATAAGCAAATAAACTTTGAAATTATTGACTTTCACACTCTCTACCTCCTGCTGTTGTGCTGAATAAATGAGAATCTCTCTCTCTCTTTCTCTCTCTCTCAAGATGAATTCAGTATGATCGCAGTCGCAGGAAGGAATCCACAATAGGTTCTGCTATCAGTCTGGAACTGCAATACCGCCACTCTTGTACACATGTACACACAAAACAAAAGAGAAAAGACGACACGCACGCACACACACTGCAGCAGGGATACGGAGTGTATGAATGCTCTCACAGAATTACTACTGGTTTGCATTCATTCTTTCTGCCTTCAGCCTTCTCTCGGGACCCACATGCACACACACAAACACTGACATGTAACATGCCAGCTGGACTGAAACATAATCTTCTTCCCAAGATGCAATCATCCATAGTTCAGTTTAATCTCAATTCAGCCTCCACACCGATACATAAAAACCCCAGCCGTTATTATCAGAAGACGTATTGATTCTGTGTTACTGAAACCACATTGATCTATTCCCTAGTGTTGCTTGCATGTGTGTGTATTTGTGTGTCCAAAATGATGAAAAGGAAAGCAGTCATCTATCGTAGCTACATGCTATCCGCAGTATACCTATGGCTACCATTATGGACAACATCCCCGACCTTCATCAGCTCACTGTAGGTGTGCTGTCCTCATGAATTAAAGCCTACGGCATACAGCCTCAAGTGGGACAATTATTTGTTTCTTTCACACAGATCAATAGGAACACATACAAAGAGGTAACTATACATACATTGTAGGGGTCATATCACATTTTTTTTTTAAATAAAATCACAATCTTGATTTTATCGCGATTCATATCTTTGAGACTAATTTGCAAGTTTCTGAACAGTGCAGCCAAACAATTTCCCCATGTAAAACATAGCCCTAAAAGGATAAAATAAAACAGACAATGTAGCTCAAAGAACCTTCTGGAACACTTTTGATTTAAATAGTTGGTGCAATTTTACCAACATGTGCGAAGAACATAAACATACTAAAATATAAACAACAACAATTTGAATAAGTGCAGTCTTGCAACATAGAAACTAAACTGCACTTGGTTTTTGAGGTAGCTTTCAATAAATATGAAAAGAAAAAAAATCCAGAACAAAATATCAATGAGGAAATGTTCATTTCGAATAATACTCCAGGCTAACAGAACAGGTGGCTGGTAATTTTGCAAATTACTGTTGTTTGCACTTTGTCGTTCGGGGAAAAGCCAAAGCAATTCCATATGATGGAAGTGGAGTTCTTTTTAGGAAGCAACTCGCCTGTTTCGCTGTCAGCCATGACTCCCATTACACAACGTTTGTGAAATCCATGTGACGTGGACGTGAATCGACGTGATACGTCTGTGCGTCAGCATATAACTACATCCAGAGCCGTTGAATACTCTGTGGCTCTGAATGCATCATATTATAATACGATTCCATGATCTCTCTGCTTTGCGGGATTATCGATATGTTCTAATCCTTCACAAACTAATATCGTCATATCGCACACCTCTAATACAGAACACTTTTTCAGTCAGGAAAGCTACAAATGGCATGCTCACATAGCGGCTAAATAAAGTCTCAAATTTATCTAACTCTGCATTTCAGCATATATGTGTATGCGAAAGAAAAGAAGTGGACAGCAAAAGGTACTGAGAGAAGGCAACCTAGCATTTACTGGCTTGAAAAAGGCTCTCAATCAATCTACGGTGAGACACTTAACCTAGAGGAAACTGTTAGTGTGACATTAATCGCTGCTAAATGTCAAGAATTGCAACATCCAATGGTACAGTAATTGTTGGATGTGATAAAGGTGTCACAAGGTTAATCAAACGCTTAAGGGCAAAACAAACGTGTTACTGAATGAACTGAAGCTTGCAGTTATGTTTTTGTTATTATTTTTATTTTTTTTTGCTGTAATATAACTAATCATCATTGATTTCAATAGCAGTACTTGTTCCTGTTCACCTTGACTTATCACCAATACCAGGTGCATTCCTACTGTAGCTTGTACCTACATAAAAACAAGCACATCTAAGCTAATGTGAAGTACAAATGGCACAGTGTGAACCTGGTATTAAAGGAATAATGATGTTTGGGGAAATTGATGTTTTGTGAAATTGCTTTCTTCCTGAGAGGTAAAGGAAACGATCTCTATTTCCATATATGTTCTGCTTTCTTTACCTTGGTATGAAGACCATAAGCTAGAAAAACAGACATAACCTGATAAGTTTAGTTATTTAGACACGGTTTTCTTTATTAATCCACAAAAACATCAGCTAAAATACATAGCATATACTATATACATTTTATGTAATTTTTTCTATGATGGCTACCATCATAATAGGAAACAACTGATTTGCTTTATTTTTTTATTTCCTAAAATATTAAGTATTAAAAGAAAAATATGCAACATTTTCTTTTAAAGGTAATATATAAAGCAGATATTTAGATAAGTCAGTCACAGCACTGTACAACAGCACTGGTTATTCTGCTCCATTGCACCACTTACAGTGTGATTCAGTTCAGCCTAGGAGACAAAACTCTGGGTAAAGAGCACAGACAGCCGCTCAGCCTGTTTATGCCTGTCAACACTTTGCTCGAATATAGTCTGGTTTCTCTCTGGAAGTCTGGAAGTTTTCTCCTCGTTACATGAAAGAACAACAGCCTCCAAGCTGTGACTACACCCTGAAAATGACACATTTTAATGAAGACATGTCTCTTTGTGTGATGTTTTCTTTTCGAAGGGTTTAGTCATTTCCATACCATAAATGTGCTTCCTCAGGCGCAGATGTTCCACCAAAACAACGTTCAACACTATTTTGCAAGTGCATTGTTGCAGCATTGTGCATGCAATACACCCAAGCACTAGCAAAATAACCCAGAGAACGTGTACCCCTATACCAGAACAACAGTGGGTGGAGCCAGAACTACCTGTAGCACTTAAACAGTGCAAGGATGAGTTGAGACAGGTCTGGATATGCAAGAGTAGATCGGATTCAGATCAAGAAGGAGGTGGAAGCATGTGCCTCATTTGTATTTCCTGTTTACACTTTTCTATTGTGTTATGTAAAATTGAGAGTGTGATTATCTGTGCTTTAGAACATAATCATTGTGAAAGAGGAAAAAAATAATGTGTAATATCTGTTCACTCCTTTTTTTGTCTTTGGGCGCTTTCAGACTGCATACCCGAGTCCGTAACCGTACTTGGATACGTTCACACTTTTCCTGCAGATGTTGCGTTGAAAGCACATACCACGGCCCGCGCCCGAGTACGAGTGGGTGTTACAGAAGGTGGCAATGTTGAAGGAATTCTGTAACTATTCCAACAAATGCTGAAGTCAGAAGAAGACAAACCCTTACCTATCTCTCAGAATGTTTGAGGCAAAGAGAAGAAGAGCGATCTCCGTTGTCCCTGATATTTCATCGAGTGGTTCGGTCGATAAGGCGAGCCCGTGTCGCGTGGATCCGAGGCTTTTTCAGCAGACATCAGGAGCGCCGTCTATGGTCTCATGGTGATCAATTCACTTCCGTTGTCAGAATGCTGATTAGGTCACTTCCTGTCTTGGGCACGGATCGCTTTCACATGGCAATGTACCGTACAGGAGTCCACGCAGTCCGTACCCAGGACTAGCTCCTCAACTGGACTCGGGTACAGAACTCGAGCACGGAACGTTTGCATTCAAATGGATAAAATTAAGCGGACTTTGGGGTTCAGCATTCCTGTTTCAGTGATAGGGGCGGTGAAAAATGACACTTTACACGGTCTTGGTTCAAACTCAAGTGAGAAACCTTACGTACATGCAAAGCACTTCACTAGCTTAGTTGTCTTGAACTACCTGATGAAAACTGTAGTGTCCAGAGCAGTGAAGGTCAACTGAGTAGCACTTTCAGTTATTTATAGTACAGGGGTTATTGTCTTTAAATGGTCACATTGATTAACTGTGTAATTTGTGCAAATTATGCATTGAATCCCAGTATAATTATTCCCATAAGTAAATTCTCCAGCTTCCCTAGATTAAGAGGTCAGAGGTCATGGCCAGCTACTTAATAGAAGTCTGGAGGATGTTTAGAGTGTTGTTGAGGACAATCTCTCTAACGATTTCAAAGCCAACACTAAAGATCTAATTTATTTTCATTCAGATTTAATTAAACTGGTGTAAAATCATATTCTCTTCAGTTCCAGCCTTATCCATCCCTTTGTGTCTATGGACCCTCTCAGGTGAACCTGCGGGGCTCCTTTCTCCCATTTTTTTTCTGTGACATTTCAGAGCAATTAGAACTTTTTGGCATACGTTATAATTTTACAGCTTACCATATTGTCATTACTGGGAGCACATCAAAAATGCTGAAAAGGGTGCTACTCTGAATAGTGTGAGCATGAATACTAAGTTCTTGAGGTAAAAACGGAAAGGCTAAGCAATTAAAGCAATTCTGAGGTGACTGCGTACCGCACAGTGCAGCACAAAAATATGTTCAAAATGACGGGGTCTTTGCAGGCTCAGTATCAGTTGAGAGCTGAAGGATGAAATTAAGGGTATATAGATTTAAAGTTTCTTCAATCAGGGTCAGCACCAGGAAACACATGATAAGGAGTCCATTACTACATCAATAAAGGAGAGTGAGATTAAATGACTGCAGGCTAACAACATTTAATGACATTGACATTAAAAATGCAAGGAAAGAAAAGGGAGGAGCTGAAGATTAAATCAATGTTACATTTTATGTAGTGAAGCTGATTAATTGAGGGGTTCACAACTTGACAAACTGTCAATGCATGAGGATTTATAAGATATTTCTGGCATATAGATTGTTATTTGAAGAAAGTTCATTAAGAAACTAAAAATAGTATCTATATGTTTTGTTAGGGTGACAACTCAGGGAAGATACTGTAAAAAAAAAAAAATCATTATCAAGTGTTTTAAGCCCCATTTGCACTGGTCTTTTATTACCTGGTGATCTTCATCCGCTGTGAATGTACCATGTCTGTACTTTTACTTTTACTGTCGTTTCACCACCAGTTTCCTATCTTATTTCACTAAACACAGAGGTCCTGTAACAGTATACGTTCTGTGTGAATCAACATCTCTGTGATTTGATCAGATGCGGAACTTTTTTTTTTTTGCTTCCTCCTTTATCGATCCAACCTATTTTCTGGTCAAGGACTATGGAGGCTGTGCTGGTAATGATAAATGAAAGATTTAATAGTTTCTGGGTGGAAATTCAAGTGACTCATGTCGCAATATAGCATGGATATTGACTGAAAAAGCAAACTGAAATCCTTGAGAAAAGCAATATCTCAAATGATGATGAGATGGATGACGTGGAATGTACAGTAAGGAACGTTTTTTGTATCGTTCAACAGCTATCTGTACTTTGATATTAGAGCAAGGGAATAATGTTGGCAAATTCAATAAAGAAACTGACTTTGTGTATGTCATATGAATGTGCTGCATTAAACACACGTGAGGGGCTAGTTTCCAAATCACCAAAGGTCCATAGTTTAGACGACTCCCCTGTAAATGGGACTTTATTCAGGTCTAAGGATGCCAAAACAGCTTAAATGCTCACTTATGCTCTACATTAGATACACATACGGATACGCACCATCCTCCACATTCATTTCGTGTGCATTTCAGTATGTTTTCAAAGAGCCTGTTGACTCTTACCCAAATGGAGTATATGTACCACCTGAAATCATGAGGTCAGTTGTTGAGATTTGAAGCGAATCATTTCTAGAAATGGCAGAATTTCTCGAAGAGATCAAGAATTTTCATTTTGTCTTCTAGTCTTAATGTTACAGGGGTTATTTTCTTTTGTTCAGGCAAAATAATAGTAGAGCGATGTTTTATTTACGTGACATGTTTCGGCTGTCGCTGCAGCCTTCTTCAGAGGCGTGTCCCGACACGTTGCTGATGTGTTTATCAGCTGTTTTTGTCCCAAGCTGTGGCGATCCCAGTGAACTTGTCAGATCCGCTGGGACGGCCACACACCCCCCCCACCACCACCGTGTGATGTCAGGTAATAAAACATCTCTCTACTATTACTTTGTCTGAACAAAAGGAAATAACCCCTGTAACTTCTCGAAGAGTAACTGTGTGAGTTGATAAGAAACAACTGACATATTTACGAAATAACAATGATCAGACACATAAACAAGCAGCTTTTACAGAACAGCTGGGAGGAGATTCTTTGAGATTATTGTTCTTCTTCTGGGTATTTAGCCAGTAAGTTAATTCAGAGAGGCACCCTCTGGTGGACGGATTTCCAAACGCTCATTCCAATGCATGGAAGTACTATTTGAAACGTATACGTGTGTTTTCGTACATATGTAGAGCAGTATGTGTCACCACACTTTGACTTTGAGTCTACAAGTCTGTGAACAGTACCATGAACACCACAACATGGACACCGTTTTTCCAAAATATATTGCCTTCTGTGGTTATTTTGATGATATTTCCGAGATTGTCTAACACACTGGTCCAGAGTCATTCATAAGAATTCCACTGCATTGAGATGTGAAGGCTATAGCGTGTGGCTCACATCATTTTCAGACTAATAAAACCATACAGTCAGTGACTTCCTGTGCCTTACAGATGGAGGATTTGGCATCCTGAAGATACTATTACCAGTAGGTCGTTCCTTATGTCACCTGTCTGTATATCATCTTGGCAACCATAACAAATATACATTCTACAAAAAGCAATGACAGTCATTACCGGAGAGAGAGAGATACAGGGTGAAAAGGTGGATGATGGACCAGAAGCTTTGTGATATGGATGGATGGATGAATGGACCTCATTAAATAAGGCTCATGTTCTTGCTGTTATTTGGGCGGGCGAAAAGGACTTTATCAACAGTGAAAAACATAAAATAACAAAACAGGAATGTTAGATTGACAAATCAAGGCACTTGATCACACTGAAGCCAAAACAGTATGAAATATCTATTTTATAAAAGCCAAGCGGCCTCTGTGTGCGTGTGTGGATGTGTGTCTGCTTTATAAGTGGAAAAACTGGACAGAGCTAGCCTTTGCCTTTTGGAGCACGTATAAGGGTCAGACAGGCGAAAACAGCGTATTGATACGACCAATACTTTTTGAGTTATTAGTTGTTTTTAAAATTACAAGGGGTTTACAGGCAGCCCGTGGAGGAGTCCATTCAGAGCTATGAATGGGGGGGGGTTTAATGATCAATGTAACCAACGGGACACGACTGGAGAACTGGGTCCGGCTGTGATCACACAATAATAAGGTCGATCTGTTCTTACTGTGGCCTGGTCCCGACTCCGATCAGACGGACCGGAGTTCAGCGGATCTGACACAGGACGGCAGCGAGTCACAATAAACCGTCATGTTCAGTCCTGTGTCAAAGTCTACGGTCCACGTTGATGTCAGAACAAAACAAAATGAGGCCCATTCTGTTTCTTCCTAATCTGTGTGTTACACCTGTAAGCTTAGTCAAGTCATCAAATAATGTGACTGTGATGAAGTCATACAGTAATGACGTACAGCCCTTCAAAAGACATATGTAAGGTAACTATGAATGCATTCTTATCTGTTACTTTGGATTTCAATACAAAACAAAATGAGGGCCATTAAAGTTTTTTTCCTAATCTGTGTGTTACACCAATAATCTTAGCTCAGCTCCCCATTTTATCAACTCTACTGCTTCTAGAACCCGTGGGTTCCCACGGGTCAACGCACTAGTTACAATTAAATCAGGTTCAATGATTTGAAAAATTGTCTACGCTGGTCTAAGAAATACGAATATTGATGATGGACTGAACAGTATGGTAGGGTAGCTAAAAGCAGATGAAATGTATCTCACAATACAGACAGAGTTGAAGCAGATTTTTTTTTTTATTAAAGAACTCATCCAGCGTGCACTCGTCTCTTTCTCTCACACTTCACAAGCTTCTGTTGTCTCACTGGCTTACTGAACTTGCTTCACAAGCCGCCACACAACTCTGATGCTTGTTTACAACGCACAAGCCTAATCATTCTCTTCCTTTGTACTAACCTCCTGCATTTCTCAGCACTCATGCACGCTGAAAGAAGTCCCACATAATCAACATTTGCTTGAAGACCGGGGCTGCACAGCGCTGCTCCACGGCCAGGCTGTTCATATAACTGAGGAGCGGGTTGTTTAGGATAAAAAGCCTGCGCAGTCAGCCAAACTTTAGTTGAAGACTGCCACAAACATTACAAGGATCAAAATTAATTCTGGAAATCGGGCCTTTACGGGAGACAAAACACTGTCTGCTGCCCAGAACAATTCCCCTCTGCTGTCATCCTTCGAACTGTCCTCATCTCTCAGAGCTGAGTCAGGGAGGATACACTGAACATGTCCAATTAATTTGTAACCACAACATCAACACAAGGGAGGCAGTGGGTCAATTGTGAAATGATCCCATCGCTTTTGTAGTCCAGGAGATGTAACAATGCTGAGGACTTACTGAGTAAATGCCATATATCTTCACTCAGATAAAAAAGAAGAGGAAAAACACTGCGACTTTAGAAAGCCATTTCAGCTTTAATCCCCAAGTTCATTTCTGAGTTGTTGTCATCATCAGCACCACCAAGAAGAGGTATGACTTTTGGGAGTAGTTTAGGGCTATCATTGCTGAGAAAGTGTAAAAGAGCTAACCCATATGGTCACTTTCAAAAAGCTTTGCTCAGAGCAAAATAAAATGGACAGTAAAGTCACCTTTGAAAGTACTTCTAAAAGAAGTCAAGTGCATAATGTGAAAAGCACTGTGTGCGTGTGTGTGTGTGTGTGTGTGTGTGTGTGTGTGCGTGTGTGTGCGTGTGTGTGTGTGTATGTGTGTATCTTGACATCTCTTGCTGTATCAGGGGCCTCTGCTCTGATCCCTCTCCTCCTCCTCTGAGGGAGTGAGGGAAGGATCACTCCTTCTTCAAAGTCTCTCTTTCATCTCTACCCCATCACACCATCCTCTGGGGGAGGGTGAGGGGAACGGCAGAAGACTGGCTTTTTATACATCCATCTCCTCCCTTGTTCCTCTCCTCTATTTCATTCCCCTTTACTCTGCTTGTTTTCAGGGCACTCTTAGCCCTCTTTGACCTCAAAACTTTCTAAATTTCACTTTAGTTTCCTTTGTTTTTTTTGTCTTTTTCTTCCAAACTACAGCTAAAGCATTAACCTTCTCCTGCATCCCCTCTTTCATTTGTCTCATTCTGTCCATCACCACCGCTGAGGTAGAGCCACTCTCAAAGCAGCATTTTGTGAGATACGCCTTAGTGTTAGACTGGAGGACACCATAATGTGGTTAGATGTAATTTGTCACATATTACACCGGCTCCGCCTTCACCCTTTGGCAGCTGGGATGGGCTCCAGCATTCCCAGGACCCTCTCGAGGATTAAGCAGTTTGGAAAATGAATGAACAAATCAATATTACACCAGTCAACAATGATTCTGCAGCCACGAGAAGAAACTTTCTGGGATTACAATTACTCCAGGATGTCAGGATTTTTTTAGTTCTGTACAAGGCAATATATAGCCATTAACGGTGTATTAGTTCTGTGAGATTCAAAGCGATCAAAATTTCAGTGCCTGTAAGAAAATTTTGAGGCAAAGTTGGAAGCTGGAATTATAATTTGGTGCCTGGACTGGAGAACTCATTGGTCATTTCACATCCAGGTAAAAGATCATTTCGGAGGTGGAAACCTGGCACCAATAGACTTCAACCCAAACATGAAAATGGTTACTGTTGGTCTCTACAGCAGGAAACCAGCAAGCAAAAGAGACAATTTGAAGCCGAGTTAATGGGTTCTGCTACTTAGAATTATTCTCATTGGGCTTGATGTTCATATCTACTGCATATGTAAATATTACCAATTTAGTATTTCCAGACCATGAAGACGCAATAAAAGGTGTTGGTAAAGGACTGGGACTGGGGGAGTGGGGGTGGGGGGGGCAGGAGATCCACATCATCGTGTTCGGCCTCCTTGCCTCAGGAACTCGACATTTTATCATTTTTTGCATTTAGTTTAAGCAAAAGACATACTGCCAAGTAGGCAGCTGTAGTATTTTTGTGTAGGTGGTTTATTTTATGTCAAGCTAAGGTACGTATGTCCTCACTCCACATGTTTTAACGGAAACAAACTGATTGATTGATCACCTCATCTACCTCTTATGAAGAAAACAACTATACCTATTTTCCAAAAGACCAAACAATTCTTCGGAGCTTGGTAACAGAATGTGTTTGCTTATAATATTTTCAACATGACTGGTTGCCATAATTGCTTCCATTATCTTCAACAGCCAACAGCCAGTTTGCACTCCAACTAAGCTTTTGTTTATTTGTAAACAGTGCCATTAATGAGGGTGTCTATTAACCTCTCCAAAGTGAGTCTGAAACCTGTATGACTGATCCACTCGGCATGACAATCTTGTGGTTTCATGTGTTTTCAGACTTAAATTCCCTGTGTTTTGCTTACTACTGTCTTCCCAGGCTGAAAGGCATGTTCGATACACCCTGTTCCGAACGGGGCACGGTGTGGGTGGCAGGCTATTTTCTAGTCTCCTCGGTTCACAATTGAGCTGTATGTTTTCAGAGACCTAACACCAGCCCTGTCCCTCCTCCCCCCTGCACTTCCCTCTCTTACAAACCCTAGGGACAGACTAAATTTACTGCTTTTGGTTCCCAGGAGTTTGCGAAATGCTGTTCCAACAGACTAACACAACCTCAGGGATGGTTAACACTCAACTCTGGGATTTACACTCTGCATGATCACTTTGCGGCTTTATCCCACACACACACACACACACACACACACACACACTGCTGGTCTGATGGTGCCAGTCTCATTGCTTTCCAAAGGGATTTGACTGGGATTAGTGTGGGAAAGCCAGTATCCACTTGATAATGGTGTATGCTTGTTTATGGTTCTAGTCTTCTCACCATGTGTCTACGGTGATGTGTGTTCATGGACTTGTGTGTCCATTTTTGCTCTGGCCACCGGTCATAAAGGGCACCTCATTACCTCCAGCATTCCTCTCATCCCATGAAAATCTTGTTTAAATCTCTCTTCGGCTCTCCTTACCCACTGATACACCGGTGTTTTCTTTCATTCTAAGCAATCACCTACATGCTTTCTCACTATCTCGTGATCAAAAGCTGTACTCAGTAGAATATTAGCAGAATCAGATGGAGATAAGCACAACATGTTGTCACACTTTGTCTGAATTCATTTCGTCCCTTCATTTTCACTAAGTTCAGGTCAGTGTTGCACCAAAACAGCTACCTGGTGCTTATCAATTAATGCACTAGCACTTTTTCAACATTTGGCCAGTTCTTTATTGAGCTGAGCAGCTTGACACTTTAAAACTATTGAAAAGTCAGAATAGAATAGAATAGAATAGAATAGAATAGAATAGAATGCAGATCTTTACTGATGATTAGCCTGTTTACATGACCATAAAAAACGATAACTGGGAGTAATCCGATAATTGCCATAATCAGATGCGATGCCTTTACATGCACTTCAGAAATGCGATAATCGAAAAACCCTGATTTACATGTTTCAGTTCATTATTACATTTTTTTTCCGGAGTACACATGTACATTATGATGTGAGACGTACACTTCCTGTCATTTTCAAAACATCCGGTCTTGTCTTGTTGACCATGGCAACGTCTACGGTGTCAGCGTTAGCTGTCCTAATGTGGGAGCTAATAAGACTATAAAATAGGTCACATGTTGCTGCAGTTCATTGTTTGTTTGCCTTTTTCCCTCGGCTTACATTGTCGCTGTGTAACTTCCATTTTTATAGATTTTTTTTTCTTTTTTATGCATGCGAAAAACCGAAAGAAATCAGATTAACCTGTATACATGCATGAAGATATCAGAGTATTGTGGTGAAATCTAGGTGTGTTAATCCGATTTCTCATAATCAGATAACTGCAGTTATCGGATAAAGCCTATCAGATTATCCTGTTCACATGATCACTGGAATAATCTGATAAATCCAGAAATCTGATAATGATTGGAGTATTGGTGTGCATATAAGTGGGCTCACTGTTACAGGAACAATGAAAATCATTTTAGCTGCTCTATTTCTGTTTAGCAGCAGATTCTTAAAGCGCAAAAAGAGAGACTGTATAGAAAACTGTCACACAAAAGCTGCACTGAAAATATATACTGAAAAATATTGACAATATACAAAACTACAAAGAAAGAGTAACATTTACAAAAGGCCAACTCTGTACCACAGACAGAAGAGATACAACATATAAAGGATATATACGAGGTAAAATAAAAAAAAAAAAAACAGGTGTATGAGTTCAACCAGTGATTGAAAAGTTTAACACCGTTTACATTTTAACTGAATTTTCACACATTTCGATATTGTAACTAAGTATATGAGCAAACATAAAGCAGAGATAATTTTTTTTCCTGCTTAATATGACTTACTTGATCAAAAGAAAAAGATTAATTTGTCAATTGCTGCATTTTTCCTACGCACCAGCTGTCAAGGGGAACCTTTATAACTATCAGTCTTAACATTGCCTGCCTCTATAAAGCAGCCGGGTAATTAAACTAATAATATCTATATGATTCAGTGTGTCCTTTTTACATTATGTGTTGCAGGAAAACTGGGTCCGTGATTAATACTGACTTACTGCATTAACATATGATTGCACAATTGAGGGTTCTCTCTCATCAAAAACCTTCATTTGACTGAAGTTAGCCCCAATTAGTCCACATTCATTTAATGGATGTGGCTGAAAAGACATCAGTCTGAAAAATTGGCTTAGACACTCTAACGGCTGACTGGCTGAATAAAAGGCAGTCATGATTTTTTTTTTTATTTTGTTTTGTTTTTTCCTGAAGAACTCATTCATCTCACCTGCTTTAAAAAATTTTGACATATCCTTAAGGTGCAACTGGCAAGTTAATAGCTACTTATATCTAATGTGTAGGAATTGGAACTGTCTATCAACCAGATTTTACAACAAATGTGTCTGTGCAAAAAAACTAAAGTGACATTTGAAGCCATTAATGGAGAACATTTTCAGTTCACAGGAAAAAAAAAAAACAGAGATGGTCAAGCTACTGCACATAAGACATACATGAATAGCAATATTAATTTTGAGAAGAATGAGGTTGAAAATATAAAATCATATGGTAATGAGAGTCCACAGGCTGGAACACCTGAACCTGGAACAGACAAAGATAAGGAGTAATAACTGTGATAAGAAGCAAGTGTGTTATGCCACGATGAAAAGACCAGAGCTGGACTGGTGAGGAGCTTTAGTCAATGCCATTTTCACAAGTTACCATCACATATTTCACAAATCCAAAATGAGGAGTAATTGAACCAGCAAACCTACAGAAGGTCGACAGAACAAACTTCACACTTATAATGCTACAAGAGGTTAGAAAGTGAGAAAACTGAGAATTTTTACTCAGAGTTGTTTGATTTGTACGTTGTAACGTCAGAAAAAAAAAAAAACAAAAAACCAGAAAAAAGTCCTACACAATATCTTGCTCCTCTTGACTGTCTTGACATAATGTTTCGGTTCTTTTGACTGTAACTGCACATCTGACCTCCATGTCTGATGAAGGTTGAAAGGACGGAAACATCATATTAAAGTTAAGAGAAGCCAGACAGTGTGTGGGAGCTTGTCTTATTGTTTCCATTACCTTTCCCCAACGCACCTGTCACAGATC
>JAPQRP010000001.1:14494876-14525375 GCA_037367295.1 Apogon hyalosoma | reverse complement strand
GTGGGGGGGGGGGGGGGGGGGGGGCGGGGGGGGTGACATTGTAAAACCAGCCGACAAAGTACAGGCGAGAGTGACGGCATGAGCAGCGGAGTTGAAAGCTTGGATGGATACAGGTAAATAGAAAGCGAAGGGCATCCAAGCCTGTTGCTCCAACCTGTAGCGATATGTTAGAGGACGTATAGCTGGAAGAAAAAGCTGTTTATATGGACGGAATGAAAAGGATGGCATTGACAGAATAAGGCGTAAAGTTTCACCTGTCAAAGCTAATAGGTGGAAAGAGGGTCAGAGAGCACCAAGGGAAAGAGGAGAGTAAGGACTGAAAAGAGTGAAGAAGATGAGGCATTTGTGAATTTTTGTCAGACAAACAAAGAATAAGAGTGAAAAAGAGAAAGAGAAAAAAAAAGAAGTCAGAAATCAGTGGTGTGTCTCGTCACTAAAGAACAGAAAAATGGATGGAACGAGCAGCGTGTGCAGTACATACGCTGCAGCTGAAGCCTTTCTTCTCATAGGTTGATTCTGAGATTCGATGATTACGCCGGCTGTTACACGATATGGACAAAAGATTTTTTTTTTCTTGAATTAAGTAAAAAGAAATCTTGAATTAAGCAAAAAAACAAAAACAAAAACCTGCCAATGGAACAAGTGAAAATTATCTTGGTAAGAATTCTTGAAATAAGATTTTCAAGATCTAGTGTCTAAAAATCAGTTCTTATATCTCACTGAAAAGTTACTCTTTAGGTGATTATGTCTGATTTTAAGTGTGATGAGATATTTGGACTAGAGAAGAGAAAAATACACTTGGTAAGATTTAGATGTTTGCAGTGTGAATTGAAAGCTTGATTTTGTCTCATCTGTGCATGTATTTCAACCCTTTATAGTTCACTCAAAGAAATACCCTGAAATTCAACATTGCAACCTTAGTGTGTTATTGGAGAACATAACAAGACTTTATTACTTTTGTGAAACTTCAACATTTTTATTGTCATGTAGAAAATGATATTAATAAAGTTACCATATTTGGTTCCTTTCCTGTATGCAGGGTGTGATTTGTCAAAAAAACAGATGTTTTTTTTGGTTTTTTTTCCGTCGGAGCGCAGGGAGGGCAGCAGTTATACACGTATGGGTGTGGTCCATAACTAACGTAGCTAACTCTGTCGTGAAACGAAAGCAAACCTTTACAAACTTTCAACGTCCAACTCCCGGGTTCAATTCCTCTATTATACAGCAGAGCTTACACGAAATTTTCACAACTTCTAACCTGTATCCACTGGACGCACAAATGCTAGGCCCCATGATTTTGTCACATTGATCCCCCCCTTTACGGCGCTCCGGTGCATGGGGACGTTCGCAAAATCTGAGACTGCCGACAGTTCGGTTCAGGTGAACGTTAGCGCCAGTGATGAAGGATATAGGTGGAAGAAAACTGTCAAAAAACTGCCTGTTATTTCATTTGGTTGGTTGTCCCCCCACGAAGATGAAATTCAGTGAGCAGAAGTAGGGATGTATGTGGCAAAAAAAAAAAAAAAAAAAATTGAAAATCCAATAAGTTTATATAAAAAATACAAAAACAACACAGGTAAAGTGAAAGGAACATGCATTTTAGAACATTAGAACATTACTTTAAGAACATTAGACCAACGTTAGTGCTGATCCAGACCCCTGTCCACATCCACATGATCCCTTTGAACATCATTCCTTACATTAGTACCATTACTTCATGGTACCTAACAAAGCAGGTGCACTCACTGTTCATGCAGAGGTGGACCTTACAGACCCTGGAGACCACACTGGACCTGAGATCGTTGACTCACTGTCCTCATTGAAACTGTTGATGTCACTGTCTTGTAATGTGTGCAGAAATGACCTAAAATAACCACTTGCCGATAAAGGGTTAACATGATTCGCTTGTATCTAATATCATTTGTTTTGCATCCACTAATTTGTAAAAATGTCCACGGTTGCCTTAAGACGCTAATCCATCGCCCTATAGAGACACAACACGAGCATGTCTGACATATATGTCATTTCAGGAGTCATTGGCATTCAACCCATTCTGTCATTTAGATGTGAGAATGTGTTGCACAAATCAGTTTACCTCTAACAGTGGGAAAACAGGCCTCATGTCCTCAGACACTAAATCCCAGTCTAGTAGAAAAGGGGATTATCATGATCATCATTAATAAGCAAAATGCCAGCAACCCTAAGCCTTCCTCTATCTAATAAATCCTCCCTGATCCACACTGGAGCATAATTAATACAGATGGCAGAGGGTAGGAGGTTAGCGTCGACCGAGCATGAGTTAATAAGGAAGGAGTGAAGGAGGTGTGAAAACCTCCTCACTCCAATTTGAGTCTTTTTCAGACTGAAAGTTAACAAAGCTGAGTAACTCATACCCAACCCTTTGGAATCCATTAACTGTATGTACAGTCATCGATTAGAATGAAATAAATACGTGTCAGCGAGTTGGAAAACGTAACTTTTTGGAAGTATTTTGAAAGCTTGGGTGATGGGAGAATTTCATCCAACATAAGGTCCAGGGGAATAGCAACTTGTCTCCTGCACAGCTGAATGGGATGAACCAGAGCGTGGAACAGGGCCATCTCCAAATGTTAATTGCACGAAACCAAAGCAGTGAGGAAAATATAGCACAGCTTGCAAATTATTCCTGTTGGCAACATGGATGGGAAAATAATTAAATACTGTCTATGTGTCTGCATATGTTTGGAGGCTTCTACTTGTTTATGCCCTTGCGCAAAAGAATAAAAAAAAAAAAGTAATCAGTGTTAAATGACATTTTATGCCATTTAAAGGACCATGCTGTTGTTTCTGCATGTTGTAGTCTCTTAATTACAAAACGGCAGATTTTGCATTTCTGGGGGTTTTTTTGCAAACATTTGCAAGACATTTAAACCAAATCATGAGACAATCCATCGTAGCCAATATTTCTATTTGTTTGTTATTTTTTTAATAATATACTGCACAATTCTTAGAAATATGATATTTTATAAACCCTTCAAGGACCAACCGTTATCTGCCACCATGGCGTTTTAGTCTGAAGTCCTTTTGGATAACACAGATTTTAATTAATTTACTCCAACTGGTTGTGCAAAGGCCAGATAACAATTATTAGATAAACGGCCCCACAGCACACACCGTAATGTAAACTTGGGTGGGATCTAAGAGCGACTTGATGAGCACTACACATTAAGATGTGAAGCCCTTGAGTGTGCTGTGCGCTCCCCAGAGAGAGATTAAAAGGGACTAAAATGAATCTGATAAAGCACGGGGGGAAAAAAAACTCCCACTTGTGTTGACCTTCACATATTCTTTAATGACAACGCAGTGTTCTTGGACGAATATCTGCCTGAATACGTTAGTTCACATGAGCCTAGAAGAAAAAAATACAGCTGAGCACAAAAGGTCAAGGTGAGCATTTTATCAGAGCTGAATGAAAAGAAAGATGAAACATCCAGGGACTAAATGCTAGTGGCATACTGGATAATAGAGGTCAGTTTTACACGATACATCTATATTATGTTTCACATTTTTACAGTCATTTGTGAAGGAGTGCTTCTATGAAACCGGTCCTAAAAGCAGGACAGAGGGGCTAAAAATTCAAACCAGATGTAGACGAATGTTACGAAGCACGTTTGGAAGCGCTTTGGGTCTATTTTAAAAATAAATATTTAATGAGATAAAAGAGAAATAATTTTTCAGATAAAACACATTTTCATATTATTTTTTATACAAAAAAATCTGCATGTAACACAGTAAAAAGGACACAAAAAGTACGTGCTACTATTTTTTTCAAATATCTGTTTATTCTTTCACAAGTACATTTTGCGAATTGAACTAATTATGCAAGGCAGAGTGTTTCACAAAAATGGCCGCTGTTGTAAAATCACTTGCGATTTATACGTGTTTAAATGGGCAGGTTCCGCATGTAACGCCAGTGGACACGATGGGTTACATACAAAACCTGGAATGAGACTGAGATCCATGAAAAACCCACGTCTGGATTAGAAAAACCACTAGGATCGACAAATTTAACACAGTGTCTTTACTTGTAGTGGTACATAAGACCATTTCAAGACATGTTTTCCAGATCAAATGCACTCACACCTAGGTAGCTTTTCCTGTCCCAATTTTTGTCCTATTTTTGGGCCCAATATTTAATAAAAATTGAGAATGGCTCAGAGCAAGAGTTTGCATTTATCTGAGGTCATCATTAGGTCCATCCTGGGGGGAAATATGTCTAAAATTCTCTTTTATTACTGAGTCTAAAGAGCTGGCAAAGTGCCAGGTACCAAAATGAACCCAGTTTTATATAAGAACCCAAATTGTAAACTGGAATGTAAATCATTGGACTCATCTCTTTAGTGTTTCAGCTCAAAGTTATGGTATTTTCAGTCATTTATTTTTATTTGAAATCTTTTCCACAGTATGCCTGGATACAGTGAAGCTCTAACCTTTGATCGGTACTTTTCAACATCTTATTGTACTACTGTACCTTTTTAAATTTCTACGCTTTGATAAGATCATGTCAAACCTTCCGGGGATGTTCTATAGTACACCCCAGTTCAGCAGCTACAACACCATGTAAAGCTGCAAATCTCATAAATCCATATTTTATTCACAATAGAACATAGGAAACATATTAAATATTTAATCTGACAAAATGTACTACCATGGCATTAAAAACAAACAGCTGGAGGAACATTTTGCAACTAATTAGGTTAGTTGGCAACATGTCAGTGATATGATTGGGCATAAAAAGAGCATCTTAGAGAGGCAGTGTCTCAGAAGTAAACACGGGCAAGGGTTCACCAATCTGGGAAAAACTGTATCTGTAAAATGTTGAACAATTTCAGATTATGTTCTTCAACATAAAATTGTGAAGACTTTCATTATGTCATCATCATTATCAGTACATAATATAATCAAAAGAACTGGGGAATCTGGAGGAAGCTCTATACACACGGGACAATACCCAAAATCAATACTGGATGCCAGTATTAGTACCAATGGAATGGGCACCATCAATATATGTAGAGGTATATACAAGTTTTAGAGCAACATATGCTCCCATCCAGACCTTTCTTCGGGGAAGGCCTTACATATTTCAACAAGACAAAGCTTAACCACATGCTATATCTATTACAACAGCATGGCTTCAGAGCAGAAGAGTCTGGGTGGTGAACTGGCCTGCAGTCATGAAACCAAAACAATGACAAACACCCTAGACTGTTGAGCTGCTGGAATCCTCTGACAGACAAGAATGGAACAACATCCATCACCCAAAACTCCCAGAAACTGTTTTGTCTCCGTTCCCAGATGTTTACAGACTGTTAAAAGAAGAGGGGATGTTACACAATGGTAAACATGGCCCTGTGTTACTGCCATCAAATTCAACATTACCTCATTTTTCCCCGTAAATGGTGTATCTTCTTAGTTTAAATATTTTAATTCCAATTCGATTTTATTTGTAGAGCCCTATATCACAACGAGGTTGTCTCACAGGGCTTTACAGAATTAGTTGGATATAAACAAACACCAGTCAAATAAACAGTAGATTAAGGAAATGGATTAATGTCCCAGGCATCCCCTGTCCTTAGACCCTCCTCAGCGACAAAAAAAAAAAAAAACTACAAAAACCCAGTGGGAAAAGAGAACCCTCAGGGAGAACCACAGTGAAAGAGAGATCCACTCCCATAGACGGACAGGCTGTAGATGCACCAGGACTGATGGATGTCCATTTGCAGATGTAATTCCAGTCTGTAAAAGATGCAGTAGGGTGGGGGCACATGACCCCTCATGTGCCCCCAAATAATACATATATTAACTATTTGATATGTTTTATGTGATCTTTATGAGATTTGTACAACGTTCCAATTTTTTTTCTTCTTTTTTTTTTGTAACTGGGATTATAACAATGTGATTTTATGGTAGATGCTATGAGCAAACCTGTAAAAAGTCAATACTGTGAGAGTTGGTCTGCTCTGACAATGTTTCTCTTAAATTTATACATATTTCAGAGGAAAAAGTCGACTTAAAAGCGCACTGGGAAAGATAGGGGATTTTTTTTTTCCTTCCTTAACCATAAGAGGTTATTATCTCAAGAAAAAAAAAAAAGAAGAAGGTTAAGGGGGGCTTGTAAAGCTAAATTTTAGTTATGAACTACCGTGGTGGTCATGGCACCAAGTCCCCCAACATGCATATATCTTGTAACTATTATTACTGAACCAGCAGCTACTGGAGTCGTTCTTTTTTTTTTTTTTTCTTACTAGAAGTCGCCGTGGGGTCACACAAGACTATTTGCTTCTTTATCACTGGTGGGAGTAGTCTTAATGTTTCATCACAATACCCCAGACAGTCTTTCTAATACAGCCATGCCCACCTGCGCTCTCACATACTGGCTCACACACTTGGACGTGCACGCATCCACGCACCAACACAGTCACCTCTACTGGCCCACCAGGCTCGCTGAGAGCCTTGATTAAAATTTCCTCCATGTTCTGCTTCAGTTGGTGGCACGGTGAATGATGTGTGTCCACAAACAGATGGAGCCCTCTCTCTCTCTCTCTCACACACACACACACACACACAAACACACACATTCAGACACCTGTCAAATCTTCAGGTGTGTCAAATTCCTAATCTGCATGAGAAAATGGGAAAATACCTTCAATAAAAATGCCTTCCCTCTTGTCCACTGAACTGTGGAAACACTATGGAAATAAGGTCTTTTTTCACAGGGCAGGTGAATGGATAAAAGAAAGATGACTTTTGTCTTCTGCATGTAGGGATGAGGTCAAAAAGGCATCACAGTAGGCGGGGAGAGAAACGACTGAGATTTCTTCAATATAAATCGGAACATCACCACATTTTACATACTGAATATAGTGTATTGTGTGGAAGTGACATAAATAGACATTTATTGTTGCTATAGACACAAACTTCAGCATCTCAATAATAAAAAATATATATATATCACTCATATACTCAACAGATCTTAGAAAATCCTCTAAAGGTGTCCTGTTCTACAAACCTTATTCGGCAAATCCAGATCAATGAAAAAGCTTTAAAAACAGCAAATTATTATCTATTTAATGTCATGGAAGCTTAGCACTCTGGACACAATTATTGAAAATAAGAACAACAAAAGTCACTGAAATTGGGGTTAAGCAGAATATATTTTTGCATATGCCATCAAATATGTTGAGACAACAGACCGCACATTTGTCCGAAGCCTTGCCCCTGCCGTCTGACATAAACAGAAGATTTCAAAGCTTATATAGGTTTATCCTTTTTCCATGTTAGGGTAACTATTAGCTGGTTGGACATCAGCCAACTCCACCCATGCAAATACGTTTCCTCACACAGTAAAGGAAGACATCACTAAAGTCAAGTCAACATATACACCAGCGCCAAACCCAGATAACAATTAGAGGCATGTGCAAGGATCGAGGATTATTGATTGAATTGAGCTTTTGAAGGATTCAAATTGGATGAGTGTACTGTGCTTTAGCTTTTCGTTGTGTTGGCTCCAGTTGCTGAAAGTAGCAAACTGGAAGGAAACACAGCAAAAGGAGCGTAGCAACCAGTAATGTAAAAACAGCCAATAATACAATACCTCCCAATAACATAATCATTTTGGCCACTTTAAATGTAATAAAGCCTGTAATGTAAGAACTTGCAATAATGTGACAAAGGTTTTGAGTCAATAACGTTCTAACATTTTGCTAATAATGTCGAGCATTTTTTAAACAAAAATCCTTCGAAAATGTAATAACAGCAGTTGATAATGTACTAATACATAAACCAGACTGCGTATGTTGGAAATCTCTCGGGGCAGCACAGACACACAGGAGCAGAGCGACGGAATCTCCATGCAGCAAAAAAGTCAATACTTCGGTTACATATTGACCGATGTTGATTAATCGGTGATGCGCTATAATCGGTCGGGCTCTAATTATTATATTATCGACTGCTACAAGGAGAGGGCTTTAGAGATGAGCAAGATGACAAAATTGCCAGTTGCAGCTGTTACAGGCGTTGAGCAGAGATACAAGGGTGTTTTACCAGTAAATGAAAGCTGCCGGAGCTGAAATCAGGAGGAAAACGTGCCATAATTTGATATTTCCTCTGCAGCATTCTCCTCTCAGTCCAAATCAAAAGCACATATATATATTTATAGAATAAATATAAATACAGACGACCTGATGACCAAGATGACCTTTCACATGTTTCAAAATAACAGCCTAACTGCACTGTGGTCATACTAGAGATGTAACGATGTGAACGTTTCATATCACGATTACTGTGACCAAAATTATCACAGTAATCATCATTATCGCTGTATGGTTGAAATGTGCTCAAAATGTTCAAAAAGTACGTATACACACTGAAATACTGTAATGTAAAGTGGGAAAAAAAGTAGTTGGACAGGTCATAGTAGAGCTTATTTAACCATTTTCCATCTCAAACCATTCACGATGTCACACATACACTCCATTGTAGGCGCACAAACAGAAAGTGAAACAATCATATTTTCCTTAAGCGTTTAATGAACAAATGTAAATATTATAGATAATAGAATTTATATGATAATTAGAATTTAAGCGGTAACACTAACCGTCGGGAATTTTACCGCGGTTTATCGTTATACCGGTAATCGTTACATCCCTAGGTCATTCACGCTCTCTGTCCTGATAAAGTGAGCTGAATAAAATCTTTACACGTGAAATGACGATTCGAGAGGCACTTATTTCACTTTTACGATTAATTATCACTTGTGCGTTTTGAGGGAAATGAGAAGAGCCTCTGTAGAAGTGGACCCAGCAGATGACACACCCAGAGCTGGATTTTAATAGAATTTATTGACAGCGGAAATCAACAAAACGAATGATCATCTGAGAAGGGACGACTACGAGGTTACGGATGAGCCTCTGTGTATATCGTTGTGTATGCGTGTGTCTTTGTGCGTCTCTGTCTCCCGATCCGTCTCTGTCTACAGTACTTCCCCACGGGGAATGTTTCATTTGATATTAATGGCAGCCGCTTCACTGCCCATGTTGCATTCGCGCTGCGTGACTGTTTCTGTGCACAATCACAGCTCATTCCAGTTACGACGGCACAACATTTATACTTAAAGTCTAACAGCACTGGAAATACAGTATTTGATTAACACACTGGTGCGATAATATTCTCTCCGGCTGGAAGGAATGCAAAAGATTTAGTGGTTCTTATGGAGACTGCAGTCATTAGATAACATTTCTATTAATGGATTTACATTTCCTCTTCTGCACCTCTCATACTCCTAATCTGTTGTTTTTCTGGACAAAAGCCACATTCCAGTGTCTTACACTTGATTCTCCCTCTTTTTATCACCCCTTTTTCCTTACTCCCGCATTCCTTCATCCCTCTGTCCCTCCACTGTGTTTTTTTTTGTCTGTGGGATTATTACTATTCAGGTCATGCAAGTCAAAGCTTCTGCATGCCTCTGATGTTTTCGCAGTGTTCCCTTTCTACTTAACCATTTTTCTTGCTTTTTTTTGGCTCCATTAACTCCTGCTTTTGTTGCGTTGTTTCAACACTATCACACAAGCCTCCACGTATCTTTGCTTGAGCTTTTCCTTTTCGGCGTAGCGTTCAACATGCAGATGGAAAATGTTGCTTTCCCTTACGTACTTTAAAAAATATAATACATTTTTTCAGCAAGCAAAAACTCATCTATTGCATATTGAACTGACACTTTACAAAATAACCTTAAATGATGGGAAAAAAAAAAAGTTCTTGCCCAAAGTGACTACAGAAGCTGTTCAGAACTGGGGCTTTTTTTAGGATTAAAGTTGCTTTAATCAAAATATTTCAACAATATGATATCAAAAAAGTGATTTGATGAATGTGAAAAGAGCTTGAAGTGGAAACCAACAACGATTTGCTTTTGTGTGTTTGGCTTTTTTTTTATTTAATATTTTTTTGTTCACTTTCAAATGTTTGCTAGTGTTTCCAGACAATAGACGGAGTTGAGAGTTGGTGGAGGTTAAAGCTGATGAAAGGAGAATATTATTTATTATTATATTATTAGACTTACAGTTGTTCAAGTTCCCTTGAACATGACTCTAATACTAATACTGGCTGTGACCAGAGCCGTATAAAGAGAGTTACGACATGCTTTGATGTTGCCGCTCCGGTCATCACGAGGTTATTGCTAGCTTGAATAGTTCCAAACGAACCTGTCAAGCTGTCATGTTCTTCTATGGGACAAACAGCAGTGAGTGCGTTATTGCATGGGAAATTTCAAAATAAACCACACACAACCGCTGTGTCACTACTGTATGTATTGTTGTGTTATACTTTTGAGTAGTGGCGTTGACCACTGAAAGGACTGCGTTTATTACTTTAAAAATCAAAATTTTCAGGGGAAAGGTTTGTGTTAGCTTGGGTAGGCTACTTACATGAGTGGTGTTAACTTTACAAATTCATTCATTCTGCAATTGCACTGTACCCGTAAGAAGACAGACAATTTACCATTTTTAAGTTTTACTGTTATAGGACTGTGGTACAAGTAGAAAACTGTGGTTAGCTGTGTGAACGCTATGAACCTGCAAAGCTCTGCTCTCCTGATAACACACACAATAAGGCATTAACCAACGGATAGCATAGCAGCTAACTTAGCATGTTAGCATTAGCACGGACGCTAAACTCATTAAAAACTCAACATTAGCAAACTCAAAACTCACCAGAATTCTTATCGGATGAGTCGGATATTACAAAGGCCAAGTTACAGAAGTTTCGCATCCTTTAACACACGAATAATAACTTTAATGAACTTTTATTTATCAGAACTCAACTCTACAGCAACTCTCCTCCTAATTAGCACATTACCTCAGACGAACTTAAGCAAACACCACCAGGTTCAGCAAAACAACTAAAATAAAACCAGCTGATAACTAAATTTGTACTAACGTCACTTTATCTTAAAAACTCCATAGTTTGTGGTTATAGTGGTTACATCTCAAAGGCTGGACAAGTCAAGCTAGCTAACTGTAGGGCTACGGCTGAAAATCGAACATAACAGTTGTTTAAGATATAAATTTATACAAACGCTAACCAAAAAAAACAGAATTTACAACATGAATATCCGCTAATACAGGAAATACACTTGATAATTTGAAAGATGATGGTGTCTTATTAATTTAGCGCTGGAGTTGCTAGATCAGCTGCAATAGAAATGAATGTGTTCCGACGTTGCTACACTCAATATTGGAACTATCGGCCCCTCCAGAACCTGGAAGTAGGCCCATATTTGGTCCGCCATTTTTTTACAATGGGAGTCTATGGAAGTGTCGCGACTCTGTTATATCAAAGGCTCTGGCTGTGACTAAGAAACATCTTACCCTTTTTCTATATTTCACTAATTCTTTTTCCCTGCATTTTTATTATCATTACTATCCTCATTCGGCCACTCCAACTCGCCACTGTCCCTTATATCTCCTCATCTAGCCCTATTTCCTTATTTGTCTTGACGTCTGACTAAGTAAAGCTGTCAAGTTGTAACACATTGCTGCAGTACACTATTGTGTTTCCCGCTATTCCAACCTTTTCCCATTACAGCCTTTTTCTCCTACTTCATCACCTCATTGTCACCTCTTTTCCTCTGCTGTCTTTGTACATGAAAGGTGGAGATAAAGACTTTTTTTGTTTAGCAGGCTTATTTCTGCAGGGTAGATGTACACCCACATGAACCACTGTACCGAAAACATACAGCGCCCACATAATGCATTGTCCTTAACACAGTAAAGCTCCAAAGGTAAACATGAAAATTACATCCTGAGTGATATGGATGATGACAGGATATCGGCGCCAGAAGATGAATATTGTGTATTCTTGAAAGTGGCAAAACACAACTGTGTACCATTCAGAAGCATACACCTAGGGCACACAAATTACAGTGGAATTATTTTGATTATGAAATGAGTCGTGATTCTAGTTGGAATGGTATTTTTTAGAGGAAATGCAAAAATGATAATGTGTGTTTCCTTGGGTCGGTTCCAAACAAGAAGCTCCTGTAGAATGTGATGTGTAAGTTGAACATCTCTGTAGCGGCTGCTACTGTTATAATGTTATGTTGTGACACATTTTACCCTTTTTTCTGAAAATTGCAGCTTCTGCTTTTTGTACCGTGCACTTTTGCCAGCACTACTTTTGTGTCGGGCTGATTTAAGGTGAGAGGATGTTTGACTGCATGAATCAGGAAAATGTAGGGATACAGATGTCCCCCTTGAAGTAATATTTTGAGTTAAGTGCCTACAGCATCCTGAACATGATGTTTGTTTTTTTTTTTTTCTTTTTGATGCCTTATACAGTAGTTCCTGTCATTGAAGTAGAATAGAAACTGTTTTGTTTTTGTTTTTTTTTAACCGTACGAAACTTAACTTACCGTCAATGAAAGATTATTCGCAGATGACACATGCTGACTATGATGAAGCTGAGTTTTATCTACGGCATGACATCATCAAATGGTACGACAGTAATTTCTTGAAAAGCAGAGCATAAGTGTTGTCATTTCGCCACAGTGTTACGTACATGTAAAAGCCCTAGACAGAGATATGTGTACACTAACACAAGCTGCCACTTCATTGTTTATCTCATGGCACGCGCTCACTCACACACATGCACAGTGAGTGAGTGAGTCATGGATTACAACCTTACTGAGGCGTATAAGAACACATCTCTATCCTCCCACCCAGCTAGCTGGCATACCGCACATCATAAGAGTCCATGTCAAAACCACAGAAAGGCCTCGAGCTTCCTCATAGCTTGTAAATGAGAGCGCGTCGCTGCTTGTGGATGCC
Organism: Apogon hyalosoma; assembly: GCA_037367295.1. Lineage (NCBI taxonomy): Eukaryota > Metazoa > Chordata > Actinopteri > Kurtiformes > Apogonidae > Apogon > Apogon hyalosoma. Next base: position 14,512,515 of record JAPQRP010000001.1, on the reverse strand, counting down.
TTCACCATTTTCCTGCGCGGCACAAAAGCTATCGGTGCTCATCTTAGCGTGCATCCAACGCTCGTTGTGTGTAGAGCGTTGACTGCACAGGGGTCCTACTGCTACCAAATCTAACTGAAGTTTATCTTTAGCAGTTTTATTCCACCATCTCCTAAGAGATACTGAGAAATTACATGTGTGTGTGTGTGTGTGTGCATGTACATATCAGACCAAGTCATAAGCGTCCAGGTTCAAGCTTTACCATTAGTGGTCTTGTAGTTTTTTTTTTTTCTTACAATTGTTGGTATGTAATTATTATGATGTAAGTTGACGGTTAACTGTTACCTGTGGTAACATCACCAGGAATATACTTTGTTTCTAGTTTTCACTCACATTTTGGTAATATAATGTAAATACTGTCGAATGAGTTTATTCTAATTTGGTATAGGCCTATTCTGTTCATTGTTCTGGCTTGAAGTCTAAGGACAGCAGTGAGTATCTAAAACATTAATATGTTGAGTTATTTGTGATGAGAATGGGGATGGGATTAAATAAGTTTTTTCTTCTTCCCACACAAGTGTAAATGAATGATTTGGGAATTTTTCTTTTCTTTTTTTTTAACTTGCATGTCTTCTGTAAATGCTCGAAATAAATAAATGAATGATTGAATGAAAGCTAATTTTCTTATTAAACAGGTTATATGGATTAATATTGATATTAATATCCCAAACTATCAACAACAGGGGTTAGTCACATGACAGAATACATTAAAGACTAGAAATAAAGTAATGAATCAACACCATTCACAGACTGTATCACTCACTGAATAAAGTATAAAGCTCATTGTTTACGATATCTGTACTATTGTATGACCACATTTTCTTAAAAAAAAAAAAAAACCTCATAGCTGATTATTCTGACATTTGGTCAAAATAACACTGTGTCTTATGATCACCATGTACTGCCTCGGCTGATAGTTTACATTTATTGCTCTGTTAGCTTAGATCTGTTTTTAGAGGGAAAACAGCCACAGTAAAACCATAAATCACCTTTTCTTCTGTGGCTGCCTTTTTAAGTTGAGCTGTGGGTTGTTTTGTTTTTTGTTTTTCTTTTTATCTTTCCCTTTTTTTTCCACTTTGTTGTTTTTTTTTTTTTCTTTTTGTAAATGTATGAAAATATAATAAAATCAATAAAAAATTAAATGACAAAAATAATAATAATAATAATAACAACAACAATAATAATAATAATAATAATAATAATAATAATAATAAGTTTAAAAAATCACTGAAAGTACCAGTATCGGGTGTTGAATATATATACCAAAATGTAATCGGTATCGTATCCAATCATGAAAGTGTGGTATCACCCAGCACTACTGCAGTGCACGCATTGTGCACAGATTGGAACAAATCTAATTTTGTTTTAATGTTCTCTTTTTAACTTTTCAATTTCAGGTTATTCAAGATTACAAGTCTCAAAGACAACCGAGAGGGTTTTATAGAGGCTTTGCAGCTTTGACACACCAGTGATAAAAACTGATTCTGACAAATCTGCTGGAATCTTTGGTCCTTGTGAGGGAGATTCAGCTCATGTTGGCCAAAAAGGTGATTTTGCGGGTGAAGACTTGGTCTAATGCTTCGTAGACCCTCCTGCATCCCCTGCTGACAGACTAGCCTCCCCACAGCGTCCATGTTGTCAGTGATTAGTGCGGACCATGTTTGTTGCCAGCTATGATAGCTGGTTACTATGGAGTCCAACAGAGAAAGACATCTGGAGATGGGTCGCCAGGGCAGCATGGAAATTATCAGGGCAATGGCCTTGATAGCAGACCTCAGAAGAAGTGCACGTGCGTGTAGGTCTATGCAATGGTACAAAGAGAACGTGGAGCCATATGCCATTTTTCATTCACCACCACTGCACCACATACCACCACATACAAATACCCAAACATAAGGTGACTACTAGAGGTCCAGAATATTGAGATGCTCCTTATTGTGTCCATCACAACATTGCTTGAGCTGAGTGAAGCTAAATGGTGCTTGGCTTTTAAATGGTAGACAGGGTCCCTTGGGTGTGTTTGTAAAAGAGATAGAAAGAAAGAGAGATGTAAAAGACAGAAGGTGAAGGCTGGAAGAGGCAAAGAATGATAATGACACATTTAAAACAACTAATGCAATGACCAACCTACATTTACTGCCCACAAATGGCCCATCCACCAACCATACCACCACTATTTACACCTACCGCACAAACACAAGGCGCCACATTAAGACATCCGAACCTGCTTCTGGGAAACTACATTTCAAGGTGCCTTCCGGAAAGTCTTGATGCATTGATTTTCATTTTCAACTTAAGAAACCAACTGAAACACTTCCTGGAAGGCAAACCTGGAGCGCACTCAGAGCATTACCCCAAAACTCAACTACAGCCACTGAGGAAATGCTTACTGTGAAAACCATAAAAGCCGCTGCACTGCCCGTTGCACCGTGTCGAGACGAGGCATCCCGGCTCGAATGTTGCCAGGTCTAAATTCCCGGTGGTTGACACAGATGCTCTTCCTCATGTAGTGCATTTAATTAGGGTGAAATTAGAAAAAGCTTGGAGAACAGAAACCCAAGTAAACAGTGAACAGACCTCCAAGGTAGTGTTACTCTGCCTAAGGACACCTCAAGATATCATCCCGTCCATGTAGATTACAAATTGCATTTTGCCTGAAAAATAATGTGAAAAGTTCCATTTGATTCATAATTATAGCTGAAAGTTAATAATGATCAAATTCCAAACTACATGTCAGCATTATAATTTGTTGTGTCTTGCCCTAAAGCTTATCTGTCCAGCAGGCTGTTTAGAAATCCACTAAGAGACACATCATGCTGAAAGACAGAAAAATTAATTAAGGTTATGTGAAAACATAACCTCTTTGGCAGAAATAATGAAGCTGATATTGGCTTTTTTCTGTTGTTTATGCTCACATAATCAATATCAACCCACAGAGATTACATAGCTCAATTAAAACTATGTGAACTGTTTTTTCCATGCCATTAAACATTCTCCAAAAACATTCAGCTTTGATTGAAAAAAAAAGTGGACTAAAATATAACACGGTAGCTGTGTGTAATGAGAAGTACACACATTTTACCTCTGTATTAACCTTCAAAGACCTAAAAGCCACCGCAGTTAGGGTTGGGAATTAATAGGATTTTATCAATATCAGTGCTATTTTTGCTTCTGCTTACCAATCCAATTCCTTATCAATTCTCCTATCGATTCCTGAGTGTTTTTATGAGTGGGAAAAAAGTAGTTCAACAGGTCATAGTGGAGTTTGTTTGACCAGGAATGTTTGCACTCGTACGCAGGTGGTGGAACACATGACATTCCCGGAAATTAATTCCAGGAATTAAAAGCTTCGAATCGCTTTTTCCTCTCCATGATTCCTCACAGTTGAAGCAGGTCAGCGGGTGATTACGCAACGTACTGCGATGGGATTTAGGGAAAACCAGGAAATGTCGTGCTGGGAAATGAGAGAATCGATAAGAAGAGTTGATAATGCTGGAGGTGTACAATTTCGATGGAACCGGTTCTAAGTTGGAACCGTTTTTTGATTCTCGCCCCTACTGGTGATCAAAAGCATCTACTGATCTAAAATCTCTACTAACTTTTAAAAGACTAATCCTAACTATGCATTGAAATAATTCAGGTAAAATGCAGTTTTTCGGTTTTTCAGCTGCGTCATACATGAACCATTTGGACGCGCAGAAGCTCCGTAGGAAACATGGAAACAACATCTTCTGCAACAATTCATCAATAAAACCCATGTAGTTTGACAAATGACAGAGTAGATGTTTGCTTCAGTGTTCAGTTAATGATATGTTTTGCTGAAAAAGGCACTTTTTCCTTCAGTTGTCTATATTTTGTTAGGATAATTCTTGAAATTATCCTCAAAACATGGTTCCCACGGGGTCTTAAAAGACTTGGATTTACAAATATACATCTAATACCTTAAAAAAGTATTTAAAAGGTATTCAATTTGATATGGTGGGTCTTTACTTCTGTTGCCATAAACTGGTTCACTGTATTGTGTTTGAATGTGTCTGCAAAGAAAGTAATGTTAGTCTACTCAGTTCCATTCGTTCCAACCCGACAAAAATTCCTGACTCCTGAAATTTAGGAAATATATTTATTTATTCCAACGTCTTGATTCCTAGTTATTCCGAGTCCGAGTCATTTCTCACTGGGGGCTGCAAATTTAGCAATAATTGGTTCCTACTTTCACCAGTATGGCTGTGAAATGGACATTAAAGTAGTCTTAAAAAGGTCTTAAATTTAACTTGTAGAAACCTGTAGGAACTAGGGATGTAAACAATTAATCGACTATCTATTAACTGTCGATAAGAATTTGCTGGATTAAATTACACAAATTGTCGGTTAATTGCCCTTTTCCACAGCGGTGTTTGTGGCGTCGACAGTAGGGGGCGCCACTGCCTAAACTAGGCTTCATCGCCGAGGTTGAATATTGGGGGGAGTTGTCCACCTGTCCACACCTGTCTGAAGGCTGCCGGCTTGTCCGCGCTGCGACGCCACGGCCGGGATAGTCATCGTTGATGAGTTAGAATCGCTTTAGGGACATGGTGGAGCGACACTGCACCCCCGCTCGAATGCGGGGTCTAGTCCATGGTCATCTAGACTATCTGGCCAGTGAGACAGAAGTTAAAACATCCTCCGGGCTCCTGATCCGGGCCACAGTATGTAAGGTATGTCGGTCACCCTGGTGGCCACGGGAAAATAGTGGCGAGGGGGGGGTGAAATCTCACTCCACCGTGTCAGAAAAAAGTCAGAAAGGCCCATTTCTTCTAAACTGCCCCTTTTCAAATCCATTTATTTTATTTCTCCGCAGAATTAATTTTGTTCTACTACATAAATGTCATTGCCTGTACTGTATCCCTAAATTACACTTAAAAAATCACAAAGGAATATGACAAGCTTTTTTCATTAAGTATATAAACAATATTTCGCTTTTATTCTTATAGACCCTATTGAAAGAGAAATTCAGGTTCTAAATTATCAATTAATCATTAATCGATCGATAAGATCAACCAACCATTAATGAATTAATCGATAATTTGCATCCCAAAGCAGGAACCGTGTTTAAAGAACATATTCATGATCAGTAAATTAAATACAGGAAAATAAATGTCTTTTGAGTAGAGTACTATTACAATAAATGGTGAGGAAATCACTCAGGAAAGGTTAAATGTAAAGGAAAAAATTAATTTGGGAATTGCAGCAAAAATAGCTCTTGGCCTTTCAGGACAAATGAATGTCCGGTGGACTCTCATCTGTTCCTTTCAAGGCGAGTGCTTTTATTCTTACTGCTCTACTCATGACAGAGTTATCAGATAAGTGTCCTAAGCGTGCAGAAAACCCAGTTGGGTCAATATGGAATGATAAATTACAGAGCAGTTATTTTCCTAAGCGTGGTCCATAATGGAATACTTCACTCTTCATCTTGGGAACAGCGTCGGTACCCGTTGATAAATTAACCACTTGACTTGAGATGCTCTTGAATTGTCTATCGGGGCCCAGGGGGAGACTCACAGGAGGACGGTCCTCTGTGGAACTTTGCTTGTGACATCTGCAGGTCAAAGGAGGAGAAAGTGGCAAGAGGAGAGTGAGACGAGGAGGAGATGAGAGTGAGGAGAGGAGGAGATTAGACAGCTTAAGGTCTTAAGACTGGAGTCTGAAGAGGTGAGGTCGTCTGAAGAATTGCAGGGTGGAGGGAAAAAGAGAGGAAGAGGGGGAGGAGGAGGAGGAGTGTGAACGGGAATCTATTATGGCATCCTGTAAGCTTACTCTGTTCACTCCTGCCTCCTGGATTCAATGCTATGTCGGTTGCGCGCGCACACACACACAATCCCACATTGTAACTTTCCCAGAGGATTCAGTCGGCCAATTCTCTCTATTGATTTTGATGAAGACTTGAGCAGCTGCTGTGAAAGACTCGCTATATACCAAGTGGGCCTAAGCTTCAACACAGTCATGTCCAGCCATGGCTTGTGCCTGCGTGTGTGCATCAAGAGGGGGGAGCAAATGGAAGAAAAAAAAAAAAAAAAAAAGGAGGCTATCAGTGCCTTCAGTTCATGGGTGAGTGTGTAGGTACATTTAAGTGTGGAAGGGCTTTTTCTCCCAGCTCACAAGGACAATTGCATTAAAATAGAAGTGGGACCCGACAGTGTCCTTATGTTAAGTGGAGTCAGTGCCATTTAAACAGGCAGATGTGACATTTGATACGTGGGGGAGGGGCACAAGTAGGCAAACATGGCGTACACTTGCAAGCTTCCCACAATCCACATCGCAGACAGGCATATTTGCACTATTACAAATGTGACATTTGATCGGATGGTGAGGAATAAACGGAGACGGTGAACTACTAGTGAGGCATTCCTCCTCAGAGGCGGTGTACAAAAAAATGCCACCGAAAACCTGTAATAGATCAACCTCTGCTTTTAGTTCGTTAAATAAAAAAGGATAATAAATAAAAGCTTCCCTTTAAGCAAATGAATAGAATAAATTAATCCATCACTTTCCACAACTGTAATTCACTCAGACATGTGAGGTTTGTAGCTAATGGGCAGGTAAATAATATAAATGCAGAGCGTGTTGACTGGTTACAAGCGAGCACAAATTAGTGGAAAGCTTTTTCTAGAGGAAACGGAGAAGGTCAAAGTAGAAATCATACAGTGGAAAATGATACTCAATTAATTTATTTACGTTGCATCAAATGGAAGCTAATATGTGCAACATCAAATGATTCAAAAAGACTCACCTTCGCCAGGGAAACATCACTGACCTTGTGGTCTGCGAACACAGCCATTAGGGCTGAATAGTTGTTATTGTGTTTTATTGCTTCATTGTGTATCATGTATGTGTTTTATATTATTTGGACTCTGTTTGGACTTTGAATGGACTCTGTTTGGACTTTGTATGGACTCTGTTTGGACTTTGTATGGACTCTGTTTGGACTTTGTTTGGACTTTGTATGGACTTTGTATGGACTTTGTATGGACTTTGTATGGACTTTGTATGGACTCTGTTTGGACTTTGTATGGACTCTGTTTGGACTCTGTTTGGACTTTGTATGGACTCTGTTTGGACTCTGTTTGGACTTTGTATGGACTCTGTTCGGACTCTGTTTGGACTTTGTATGGACTCTGTTTGGACTCTGTTTGGACTTTGTATGGACTCTGTTTGGACTCTATGGCTGCTACCTTGGCCAGGTCTCCCTTGCAAAAGAGATTTCTGATCTCTATGGGACTTCCTGGTTAAATAAAGGTAAAATAAATAAAAATAAAAATACAGACTACCCACGATGAAATCCTTTGTTTTTCTTTCTTTCTTTCTTTCTTTCTCCCTACCTCCCTCTCTTTCTTTCTAAACACATAATCTGCATGCGTCTATGGGCCCTCGTACCATCCTCCTCTGGGCCCAGCTGAGTCACACAGCACTAACCCTGAGATCTCAACAAATTTGCTGCTTGACAAAATGCTGCTGCTTACCTTCTCTCCAAGGGAAAGGCTGCCTCTTTTACCTCATCTGCCACAACGATACAGCGATGATACTGCATGACATGGATTCCTGACAACTCGAGCACATTTCTTCGTGCGCAAAATAAACAAAATAGAAAAACAAAAACCTGCCATGACCTTTTCCTTAGATTTAAGGTGGAATATTGTTTAAGACAAAATAGATGGTCAACTCAGACAACTAGAGAACAGTATTGTTAAGTACTGACCTCTATCACATAAATCATATTTAGTCACCATGCACGAGACATTGTTCTTGGCATTCTCCAAACTTCATTACGTCATCCTCACACACACATACACCTGAACGCCATATGGTGGCACAGTGAAGTGAGTGGTTACACCGCGTTACATCAGACAGGTGAGCCAAACCGCTAAGCCAGCTGGACTGAAAACAAACACTGACTTCATAGTGTGAGCTTCTGCCAAACGATAAACTGAATTATACAACAACTAATTTCAGCTCAGGAAGTGAATGGATTAAGCAAGCACCACTTAAGAAATAGTGGAGGAATTCAGAGTTTGTCAAGTCGGTTTTACTTAGAAAGCATTTTTTTCATATACAGAGATAAACATTGGGATAAGTAGGGAAGGATGAACTAGGGATGCACCGATCCACATTTTTCACTTCCGATCCGATCCCAAAATCTGAATTTGCATATCTACCAATACCAATACTATTCCAATACCAGAGCTCTGTTTGCTTTAATATTATTACTATTGTTGATTTTATATCCTCCTGAGACCCAGCAATGCCTTTTTGTCCTCCGGAGGGGACAAAAGTTTGACAGTTTTACTTCAAAAAATGCTGTCCATTCCATAAAAAATAAATAAATAAATAAATGTATCTGAAAAATGTGCATTATTCAGTTTCCAATCAAGACAAAGTTTAATGTAAAAAGGTAACATTTTCTTTTTTTTTTGTTTTTTTTTTGTTTTTAATTTTCACTTTCCTGGGTCTCAGAATGTTAAGGGGCAGTAATAAACTCTTCTCTACAGGCAGGTATGATATGTACAAATGCATGCACATACAGTATGTCCCAAAAGGCAACTTGAGGTAAGTATAAGGTCAGAAAAACAGGAAATCTTGTTAACAGCAAAAAATCTCATCCTGAAAACAAATATGCAACTCAGTGTTTCCTGTGTAACTGATCCCCTTCTTATATACTATATCATCGCATGTGAAGTGGTAGAATATTTCCTTCAAAAACGGTGATGTCTGTCCGAGAATCTGTCGCGTTTCCCTCTGTTTACACAGAAACGCGAAAACAGAGATTTTCCAAAATGTCCACTTTGGCCAGAGTTTTTAGAAGCCTTTGTTTTCGGTGTGTGCCCGTCATCACGTAAATGATAGGCACAAACACAGAGAAAAGTCTCAGTTTTCAAAAATACCTGGCTACATGTAAATGTAGCATAAGACTGTCCATTTTGTTGACCTTGAAGGTTGCTTTATCCTCTGGTTTTCATTTTGATATCATGCATGTATGATCTATTATGGAGAAATCACAGAAGTTTGAAGACAACAAAGAAAAGCATTGTTTTACATTTTACTTTGCTAGCTGGGGACCAAATAAAATAATGGACGTGACCTATTTTGGGTCCCGTCCCTATGTTTTTGGAAGCTTCGATCTAGATAAAATTAAACAAGGAACAAATAAAGTACAAACAGGCATAATTCATACAAAAAAAGCTTGAATGTAATCCTGATAACGAGGAAAAATGAAAATCCATTTGTTGGATGGTGCTTGGAATGGGCAGGTCAGCAGATCTGAACGGTCCTGAGTCGGGGACAGACCCATTTAACACAATCTTAAAATCAAATGTGGACAGATAAATGATACTGAGCAGCTTTGATGCACCAGTGAGGTCAAATATAAAGTCGGTGAATGTCTGCGATGGGTCAGATGCAGTGTTTTTGATGAATATAGTCTATAGGATTATGGTGCTGCGTGGCTGACAGACATTCAGTCAGCGATAGCTCAGTTTGGGGCGATAAAATCCAAAGATTGGTCTTCATCTTCTTTTTAAATTCATAAAAGCCCATGGTGACATTATCTAGCCCCTAAAGTGGTTCACTGACTTTTCAATGTCCTTTCTTAATATTTCTCGGCATGGTTCCATAACGATACCAATTTTTTCTTTACAACGCCTAACCTGGCTAAATTCCCCCAGCAGATAAAAACACATTCCAATGACATTTACTTGTCCTGCCACACTGCAGGGCCTCCAATCACAGAAGATTGAACAGAAAGAGTTCAACTGTCTGTGATCACCTGGTGCCCTCCCTGTTTCACGACTCTAAAAGGCAATAATCCGGTCCAATAAACCTGCAGTATGAGCTCACTCTTTAACATGACGAACGAGAAGTAAGGAAGCGGTTGGATTAATATAACGTTAAAGACAATATGCTAAGCTAAAGTGGAGCTGCCAGCTGCTGGTAGTCATTAGCTATTTTAATCACTCAAATAGATAGTTTGATACAACAGACTTTATGCCATCTTAAAATAATGACACACTCACTCACAGCTATTTAATAAAGCTAAGACAGAAAAGATGAAATGCACTCATTGTGGGCTGAAGTTAGCATTATGTGAGCAGAAGGCCTGTAATATGAATAGCTACCATATGAGGTGAGTAACCTTTGCAGTTTTCACCTGCAGTCAGACCACTGAACACTGACCTGGAAAGCACATCACGTACCTGAAGGATTGCCAACTTCATGCCCTTTTTTACTTTTCAGTTGACCTAGAATAGGAGCTATCATACCGTATGTACTTTTTAAATGTCTCTGACTTTCCGTTAAGTTTACCCTGAACCCTACAGTCAAGTCCCGAGCAATGTTATTCGTTGATTTTTGTGTCGTCCTGCAACTTTCCAGATGTGTGTCTCGTAGTCATTGAGAATGACAGTTTTGCTAATTATTAACAGATACTTCGTGTCACCGCATCATGCTGAATTAACATCCCTTTTCCTATTTCATGTAGGTAATTGCATCATTAAAATGATGAGACCCCAGCCTAGGAGGATGCATATTAGCTGGTGTTAAATAATGAGGACGCTTGATGCTGTACACATTTAATTTAATGTAAGTAGTGTATAAGGTGAAAAGGATAGGCAAAGAATAAGATTTTGCATCTAGCCTATTCCTTTTTTTGGTTTTTATGTTTATTATCATTGTTGTGCTCAGTGCAAGGATTAATGTACAAACCAAAAATAAACAATTCATTAATTCATTCATTCATTCATTCATTCATAAGGTAAGCAATTTATTAAATAACTGCAAATGCACATAAGGGAATTATAAACATCCTCTCAGCTACTTTACTTAACCCCTCAATAATACACACACACACACTGACAGCTGGTATTTTGAGTATACTATTCTGAATACCAATTTCACACACATTTTATTCCCCCGTCCGTCTTTGCTGCCTCATTTGTATGTGCATTATTTGAGGCGAAAGTTGGACTGTGTGTATTCCTGCGTATGATTCCCTTCACCTATCAGCATGTATGTAGAGTGTGTATCTGTACGTATGGCGGCGTGAGAATCACTGTATGTGAATCTGCATATTTGTAACGTGTGAGTGCGAAGCCCCAGTGTAACAGGCTGTGGTCTTTTATTCCATTTGAAGCTGTTTATGCTGCCTGGTTAAAGTTTGATGAGACCTCTGCTAGTAAATGAACACAGTTAGGAATTTAGAGAGAGACGCATTGCGGAAAATACATCAAGTCTGTGAGTGTGTGTCTGCCGTGCTGTCAAAATTCAGTCCAGCTAAAGACACCAAAAATTGTTAGCGTGGAAGGAGTCTGCATATATGTGCAGCGTGCACATGCGGAATCTATTGTGTAGCTGTCATTGTTGTGTGTGATCTGTGTGCACGCGTCATCTATGACTGAACTGACATGGTGTGTTTGCGTGTTAGTGTGTGTTGATAGCGGAAATGAGAGTGTGTGAGATTGGCATGTAATTATCAGAGTGTCAGCTCAGTGATACTCTGCTGGGTCATTCATCCTCTGACTGTCATCGCTCCACACCCTCTAGGACTCCACCATCCTGAGAGTTAGTTGGAGTGTGTGTTTGTGTGAGCCGGATCCATGTGTCCAATATAAAATTCCAGTGAGAGATGAGAAGTGCAGAAATCCTAGAGGAAAAAAAAAACACGCATGAAGTCCGGCATTACTTCAAAGCTGTCTGCCTCCTTCGTGCTGGGGTATAAACTAGCATTTGCTGTACTTGCTCTTAACTCGTATTAAGCCTTAAATTTGACTAAGTCTGTGAAGTCACATCTCACTGAATATGAAATGATGTTACATCCTGAGGCAAAAATGATTTGGCATAAAAAAGAATGATCAATTGCAGAAAACTGTGACTGAAAAGCGCAAAGTTATGTTTCTTTTTCTTAGAAAGACTATATTTTAATATAATTGACATTAGCATAATTAAAGGAAATCATTAAAAGGATTAAATGCAAATATAGAAACTCATATTTGCGTATAAAAAGAATTAGATTTTAATTAACATGAATCTAAGGTAAACTCTGCCTTTGATTGCAGTTGTCATTGTTTATCATTGAACGACAATGAAGTAGAAGAAAAGGAGGTTTAGGATCTGAAACTCGACAGACTGAGAACATCCTCATAAATTGTCAGACTAAAGTGGATGAACCTGGAAGAAACCCAAAACTCCAACATTTTAAACAAATGAAACCAAAAGCATCGGCCAAAACGAATGCCACCCTATTAGTATTTTTGATGCAGTGCACCTTCTGCTTCTAAGAGTTTCCATTATTACATCTCCTTTCCTAAAAGCAAATGTTATTGTTGTTATAATCAGGTCAAAAGGACATGCAGTCAAATTTAATGCTGGTTTCCGCCTCCCCATTTTTGCTTAATATTAAATGTTGTTAAAGGGCTTTCTCAGCAGACACACAATGCTGATATTCTACATTACTTATGTTTTTGTTTGTTTTGTGTGTGTTTTTTTTTTTTGTCTGTTGTACCTGAATTTCCTTTAAATCATAAGGAAAGTTCCTCCCCAGCTTAGCATCACATGGTTGGCTGATTTGACAAGCTATTTTAACTCCTCAGTGTCCTGCCATTCTTCATTGAATACCACAAAACAAAAACACAAGAACATTTAAATAGACCTTGCAAGTGAAAACCACAGTCTGTCAAGGATTCAGCACAGAAGCCAGATTCAGAACAAATGTGTTATTTACTTTATATCTGATGCCTGAAAAGATTTCAGCTGCAAGAGTGATATTTACATTTATCGGATGTCTCATCTTATGTGTGATGTTGAAGGCTTTGCTTTAAGTATGTAGCTGCAACTTTAATCTTCATAAATATTTACTTATCAGTCATAAAGGGAAAAAAGATTACTGTTATAGATACTCTGTGTAATGCAGCTGTCAGCTGCTCAAATGTCAGAAAGCTGCATTAAAAATGAAAAGTAGCATTGGAAGTGGGAAGGAACTGCACAGTTGTTCACAGATGTATAACAAGAAGAAGAAGAAAAGGAAGGATAAGTGTGATTGCTGAATTATGTAATTAGCTAAGGGGGAAACATTTGAAAGCAAACACACTGTTGGTTGGATGTTGTGTCACATCATTAGATAAATAATGGCTGTCGTGCTAAACGCAGTCTTTACAAACTATGATTAATTGTTCTTTAAGAAAGTAATCACAGCATTATTATAGAATATAATAATGAAATCAGCTCTATTTTGTGAGAATCATCATGAATATTTTGCTTTTGTTATGTATTTTTTATCTAACACACAATCCGTCGGAGTGTATGCGCTACCAGGCTTTGTGAAGCATGAAGAATAAGTAATTACATAAAGCAAAACAGAATCCTGTCTTTATTGTTGACTCTGAAACACCCTCAGTGCGATGCTGGAAAGACAGATATGTTTATTGATGTCTTAAATAAAGCTCATTAGATCATCGGAACACCCACGAGGCGTAACAAAAAAATAAATACAAAAAACAAACAATTAAGCAGAAATAAAACCAACTGTTTTTTTTTTTTTTATGTTGACGTCACAGTGATATATCTAGAGCCTACGCTTCTGTTTGTCTGTTTGTCTTTTTGTTTATGAACTCCCTCACCATGCAAACAATCAAGCAAAATTAACGTGGGATTAAAAATAATCTATTATTTTATTGCAACAACATCATGAATACTAATACGATGCATTTGCTGAATGTCTTAATTTGGCATATTAAAAAAGTATTTCATCAACAAAAATGCCACTGTGGTAGTTGAACAATAGTGCACAAATTAGCAAAAATGAAAAGCAATCAGCTCTCTTTTTAGCGCGTCATCATTTTTTTTTCAACGTATAAACTGGTGTTTCAAAGTCTATTAGTAACACAACACAAGATCGCTATCACGCTTGATGAACAGTAGAGCACAACTAAGCAGAAATGACAAAAAAAGGAAGAGTCAGTTATTTAACTTCACGGTCCTGCGGCCTGATTAGCCTTTTTGACGTGAGGATTTTCGAGCTCACATTCAGCTATTAAGATAAATGGGATGATCATCACAGTGGGTTTGATATAGGCAGCTGCTGGACTGCTGAGCCAGACTTAATAGATTCTCTGATGCTCTAATACTAATAAATGCGGGTGCGGTTTCTTTCATTCCGATGTTTGTAGAAACAGAGAGACTGAAGAACCCAATATTGATTGGCCACGTGTTTAAGTATTATGATCCAGTCTATGTAACTCTCAGAGGTCTAAGGGCATTTTCTCAATTTTTATAAAGTTTCTTAAATTCACCCATTTAAGGTACTTGCAAATAATACAGTCCGTGTATCAAAATGTTCAGGACAATCTCGGCTTTGGAACTGAGGCTTATTCTTGTCCTAAAAAAAATCTGAATTCTGATTTTTAGAAATGTTCAAATCTCTTATGAAAACACACTTTCACTCGTGTGGACCAGGTGATTTGGTGCTTAAAAAGAATGGTTTACCCAAGTCTTAGCTTTTACAAAACTGGTGGAATATATGGATAAAATAATAGGTACGTGTAGAAAACATATTTAAAGTGAAATTTTATAGTACTGTTTTTTGAGCATAAATATTGCCTGTCATTCTATTTTCACCAGATGGCTCAGATAGAACAGGGGCGTCCAGATCCGCTATCCTGCTTGTTTTAGATTGTATCCCTTTTCAAACACACCAGATTCAAATGATCAGCCTATCACCAAACTCTGCAGAAGCCTGATAATGACCTTCAGGTGTGCTGGAAGAGGGAAACACCTAAAAACATGCAAGATAGTGGCCCTCGAGGACCAGGATTGGACACCCCTGCTATAGAAATATACAGTCAATAGTGTAATTTTTTTTAATCCCATTTAAATTGTGTCACCATGTTTGCATATGATATTTGCATAGTTAAAATACAATTTTTTAAATAAAGAAAGCCGCAGTTTGTGGTAAAAACAGTAAAGTAATACCCGGTTTTCTGTGAAATGGCTCAGTGGACTGCATCTCTCAGTGCACATAATATATATCAGCAACACCCAAATGATTGAAAATGATTTGAAAATGTATTAAAAAAGGAGAAAATCACTACAAGTTTCATCACGCTGAAGCTGCAGGGACATCTTTGGCAACTGAACAGATCGAGGACAGACATTTACAATGATGTCACCTCTTTCTATTTACATATTTTTACAGATAGTTCAGCAGTTTTACCACAAGCTGCAACTTTCTTAAATTGTAAAAGTATATTTTAAACTGATAAACATCATATGCGTAAATCAGGACACAATTCGAACTACTGCTTTTGACTGTTATGCAGTCGTTCTCTGATAAAAAGGCCCCATTAGTCACAGTGGGAAAGGGAAGGATTTCACTTCTCTCCACCAAAAAATATGACTTTTACTAAAACACATGAAACATCTGACTCCAGCATGAGTTTCTTCATATGTAATTCTTAGGGACATATTTTCAAATGTTAGCTTTCATAATATTGACATCCCACATCTAGCGGAGAGGTTGCAGGTTGCCCAAAACTCACCCAGACCTAAGGTGGCCCCGTAAAAACAAAAAAAATAAATAAAAGAAGACCCCTTATTGGAGCTGGTGTTTGTAATGTAAACCAACAAAGTGGAAGTGCTGCTGGGTCTTGGTGATTATCCACAGGTGCTCTTTGGAAACTTGTGGTGTGTCTTACTATTTGAAGTCAAGAAAAATCCACATTAACATGCAAGATTTTGAAAAATATTCCAAAGCACACTGTAGGATTTGTGTCAAAATAAAATGCCTTTATTAATAAAGGCATTTGTTCCATTGGCAGATTTTTTTAATTTTTATTTTTATTTTTTTTTGCCTGAATTAAGCAAAATAAAATCTGCAAGTGAACAAGTGAAAATTATCTTGTAAGATTTCTTAAAATAAGATTTTTAAGATCGACGGTCAAAAAAAAAGTTCTTATATCTCACTGAAAACTTACTCTTCAGGTGATTATGTCTTATTTTAAATGTGATGAGATATTTCGACTAGAATTGAGAAAAATACACTCGATAAGATTTGGATTTTTGCAGTGAGTTACCCTCACCCATTGAAAAAATGCGTTTTTGACACTTGTGCACATCTTGGTATTAGCCCTTTTAAGGACATATTTCAGTGTTTTATATTAATATGTTGGGTTTTATTCTAAAGGGGGCACTCTGAGCTTTCATTCAAGCTCTTCTGTGAATACTTTTGACAAGTAGGACTAAATACCATGCAATTGAAGCGAGGAGACAGATCGCGTTATGCGATACAACCCAGATGTCCTTGGCTGTATATAAATGTGTAAGAAAACAAAGTAAAGAAAACGTAAAGAAAAATGACTCTTTAGGTGATTATGCCTTATTTTAAGTGTGACATATGCAAAATAAAATGCCTTTATTAGTAAAGACATTTAGTTTTACACAAATCCTACAGTGTGCCTTGGAATATTTTTGGAAATCTTGCACGTTAACATGGATTTTCCTCGACTTCAAATAGCAGGTACATGTATCGCAACATAAAGCTGGATGGCACCTGTTATGAAAGAAGAATCACATCTGAGCTACTGTGGGAACATGACAGACTGTGTGAAAGACGACTGCTCCCTCTATGGAAATAAGCAGTGATTATATTCCATTTCTGTAATTAGAGCCCGCTAAATTGCACACATTGGGCCATTAAACCCTCATACAGTTTAGTACTTTTCAGTTACGTGAGTGATGTTTGCTCGCACACTGGCCAGATCTCGTTCACCTGCGTTTTACATAAAATAAGTCAGAAGAAATGAATGCATCAAACAGAGAGATCAGCCACATACAGCAGTTCATGTGGTGCGGTGGACGTGTACGCATAAGTATCAGTACTATTCATGCAGCTCTTGGTTTTTCTTTAGTTTTATTGGAAGGAAACGAATTAATTACATTTTTCTTTCAGCTTTTTCTTCTTTCTTTCTCTCGCTCCAGAGCAAAAGGATGTTCTTGAATGTATTATTTCATTTATTCATGTTTAAAATCAGACATCAAGCCAGCTTTTTTTTTTTTTTTTTTTCCAATCATCAGGCCGTGGTTTGAATATGCAGCCTTTTAACATACGACCTCTCTACGGATCTATCACAGAGGTCAAGAATAAACAGACGCACCAGACTTTTTTTTTTTCTTTTTTTTTACAGATAACTGTGTGGATGTGGAAAAGGTTTTAACGCGACATTGATTTTTCAGTCAACACAGAAGCCATCTTCTCTTTATTGTGTCACTACAAATAACCTTAAGGTGTAAAGTAAAGAGATAGTTTTAAAGATGTTCAGTGTTGCTTGTAACGTTATACACTTACTGAGAAAGCATTGTCACGTAGGGGCAAGTTTGTAAGAAGAACACTTTTACTGCAAAAATCCAAATCTTACCAAAGTGTATTTTTCTCATTTCTAGTTAAAATATCTCATCGCACTTAAAATAAGACATAATCACCCAAAGAGTAACTTTTTAGCGAAATATAAGAACTTATTTTTAGACAATGGATCTTGAAAATCTTATTTCAAGAAATCTTACCAAGATAATTTTCACTTGTTCCA
>JAPQRP010000001.1:14474687-14492446 GCA_037367295.1 Apogon hyalosoma | reverse complement strand
ACCAAAATTTAATCATTTGTTCCTTGTGCCAGTATCAACATTTCCTGAAAATTTAATCAAAATCCTTCCATAACTTTATGAGTTATCTTGCTAACAGACAGACAAACATCGATGAAAACATAACCTCCTTGGCGGAGGTAAAAATTCATTAAAATGTTTAACTTTGACCTACTTTTCCCAAAATGTTATCAGATCTATTCTGGGTCACTTGCAATATATAACCCCAATTTGGAATGAATTCAACCAACGGATTTGCTGCTAGAGTGTTAACAAACAAAGAAACAAACGGAACCAAAAACAGTAACCCTTGCCTCTCCTTCAGGGGGCGGGGCAATAATTAGTAGATGGCGGTACAGTGACGTCAGCCACTGGTTTCTGTACTGCTAGTAGTTTTGGCCATTTGGAGCCAGAAGTGACCATATTTGGACAAAAGGGGCGGGGCTGTGGAGTGCAACCGATCAGAGCCATCTGCAAGGACTCACGGGTAAGCTTATTTACATTACATTACTTATATTACACTTACAACTTACATTGTTCAGTATGTAAGTAGGTCTTTTCACAGTCTTGTTAGTTCAGCCTAGAAACTGTCTGTAAAGAAAAAAAAAACAAAACAAAAAAGTATTTTATTAAATAAACAGAAACTCCAAAAGTCTAACTTGGCTGTGATCAAAGCATTGTGTTCAACCTGAGAGAAAGGAAGTTTTAAAATATGGACCACCAGATCCCTTATTCAAGCATCCAAATGAAGCAAATTAATTTAGAATGAACTCCCAGAAAAATAAATAAATAAATAAAAACACTGACTCAGAGAACTTCAAAGTGAGTCTCTGGGAATCGATCTTTATGGAGACAACCCAGATTACTTGTGCCCCTGTTCCAGAGTGATATTGGAGGGTGCTAGACCCATCTACAGTTAGACGAGATGTCGGTACCAATCAAGGTGGCAAAGGTTGTTTATACTTTTCGAAAAGATACGTGTCTGTTGTCAACATTTTAGTACGATAACCCTTCTGGAGTCACAGCTAAGTTAGTGTCATCAGCCGTTAAAGCACTGGATAAAATCTAAATCTTGCCAAGTGTATTTTTTCTCATTTCTAGTCAAAATATCTCATCGCGCTTAAAATAAGACATAATCACCTAAAGAGTAACTTTTCAGTGAGATATAAAGAATTTATTTTTAGACAGTAGATCGTGAAAATCTTATTTCAAGAAATCTCACCAAGATAATTTTCACTTGTTCCACTGGCAGATTTTTAGCTTGAATTAAGCAAAAAAAAAATCTTGAATTAAGCAAAAAAAAAAAAAATCTGACAAGTGAAAATTATCTTGTAAGATTTCTTGAAATAAGATTTTCAAGATCTATTGTCAAAAAATAAGTTCTTTATATCTCACTGAAAACGTACTCTTTAGGTGATTATTTCTTATTTTAAATGTGATGAGATATTTCGACTAGAAATGAGAAAAATACACTCGGTAAGATTTGGATTTTTGCAGTGAGTTACCCTCGCCCATTGAAAAAAATGCGTTTTTGACACTTGTGCACATCTTGATGTTAGCCCTTTTAAGGACATATTTCAGTGTTTTATATAATAACATGTTGGGTTTCATTCTAAAGGGGGCACTCCGAGCGTTCATTCAAGCTCTTTTGTGAATACTTTTGACAAGTAGGACTAAATACCGTGCAATTGAAGCGAGGAGACAGACCGCGTTATGCGATACAACCCAGATGTCCTTGGCTGCAGATGTGTAAGAAAACAAAGATCCTTTTTTTTTTTTGGTCTTTTCCATGTCTGCATACGCGCTTGGTCAATGTAACTGTTGGTCGCAGCGACTCACCAAAGAAATCAATTGTGTAAGAAATGAGACAATAACTCTACAAAACGACAGTCCGTTCAACTTCTTTCAATGGACCCATCGTGCTTGGACATCAGTGTACACACTCATATGCTAACAGCCTCTTCTCACAGAGCCATTAACAAGAAAATCTGGGATGGCGAGATGCTTAGTGGTGTATACTAATTATCTATTGAAGTGCTTTGCATGCCAAACTGATGGTGATCAATATAAACCAAAAAAGGAAAAAAAGGCTGGCAGAGATAACTGTCGCTACAAAGCAAATGAATGCAAATGCACACACATACACACACAAATACGTACACTTAGAAATTGATGGTAAAAGTGGGTGAATTGGAGAGACTCATTTATCCATTCCATGTGAAGGTTTCTAATGAAGGAGCAGCAGGAGATAGTAAAAAACAAGTTTTCTCCTCTACTTTCAGTCCTTCCTCTCATCCCTTCTTTATCCATTCCCTGTGTCTCTGTACGTCGTCTACCTGTCAGTGACACGGCTGCACTTACTCTCGCTGAGTTTATTTTGTAGCCACCTCCCAAACCCTTCCTTCTTCCTCTGCTGTTCTCGTGTCTTTATGTCCTTTACCTCTCCTCTCCTCTCCTCTCCTCCCCTTTGCTCACCTCTCTTCGATTCTACCCTCTTAATCACCTCTTCCCCAGTTTGTCTCATCTAATCTCCTTTCATCTCTCATCTTCTGTCTTTCTTCCCTCACCTCTCGCTGCAATTAATGACAAGCTTGGCAGGGGTTTTATTTTGTATCCGGATTAATCAAGCTGACTTGGGGATATTTTTTGTCAAATTACTTTTCTGCACTGGTAGATCGTTTTCTTAATCTTTTTGGACTAAACATGGCATTTGGCAGCTCTTGGCAGAGCAAAAAGAAACTAACTGAACTTTTAACTATTTGTTCAATGAAGGTTAGAGGCAAACAGAAATTGCCAAATAATTAAGCATAAAATATTGATTTCAGTATTTTACTGAAAGCATACATTTAGTCAGATTCTAATAATAATCACAGTAGTGGTTTCGCATGTATGCCTGAGTAGACACTGTGTATTGCAAACTACATGCATAAAGTATGATACTTCCTGTACAAGTAGTATAGAGACAACATTAGCATACTACATTTTGTCACATGTCCTTGGTATCGGGCAGAAACCTCTCACATCCAAAACGGTTATTTTTCAGGAAAATGGAAAAACGATGTATGTTCTAAATAAATAAATGGAGTTCAGAGATGTAGTCTTAAGCTGTTTTCAACCCTTTTTATTGGTTAAATATTTCTGAAACCATCAGGCCAACATGAACACTGACCAATAGGATCGTTTTATGACAAAAAAAAAAAAAAAAAAGACCTAAAGTGGACTTATAAGGTTTCTACCTGACAGCAACAATATCCACTAGCCTTACAAGATCACCATGGGAATAGTTATGTCTGCTGTTTCCACCTATTTATATTAAACTTTGTACTTATAGTCCATCTGAAATCCCGTACACAATCTACATACACATAATCTGCACTAATTTTTTTGCATAAATCTGTGTGGAAAAAAACAACAGAATGTACAGTGGTGGCAAAACGTTTTTGGACACTCCATGCATTTGTGATATACTGCATCAAAAATCACTTTTAAGTCATTGAACTCTGCCAAGCATTGTTCCGTTCTCCAAACTCACATGCTCTGTTCTATCGAGGTCAAAACTGGATGTTACAGCAAGATAATGAAATGCATCCAGGACATGATACATTGAAACTGTCAAGGATTTTAGTTTAGTTTTTTTTTTTTCTTTTTAACAATAAAAAATATAAATAAATAAATAAATAAATAAATAAAATAAATAATAATTTGCATTTGTTTGTGTCTCAATGATGCAGCCACACCTTTTGAAACAAAAAAGATTTTTCCACAAAAATATTTGATATATTATGTGAAATATTTGAAATTTGACACTTTAAAGGGTGTCTGACTACTATTTTTCCACCTCTGTATCTTTTTAGAGGCTCTGCTCAGGGTGTAAATACATGTTACTTCTTATGTCATCTCTACCAACATTCGTGCAATACTATGGACTGTACCAGCATCTGTGTGATACTGTTATTTACCAGCTACTGGGTTCTGTTCACTGTACAGTGATGCCAGACGTATGATAATTACACAATAATTTCACCCACTGCACAATGTACAATTAATAATTCTAAAAAAAATCCCATAATATACGATAATTTGACCCCTTCACTACATGGCTATTAGCAAACACAAACAGGATACATCCTGCACTGCGCCTGATGTGCACTGTCTCACGTGCCTCTTTACAGCCAATCAATGCAAAACATAGCATGAGTGATGCGCAACGTCGCACGGCAACACAAAACATAAACAAAAAATTACTAAGGTTTCAGCAGCTCAGGTGAAATGTTATTTGAAGGGATACTAAGGGTGTAAGAAAATATTGGTTTCGCAATATATTTTGATATTTAATTTCGATATTAAAAAGTACTGAATCGATATTTTTAGGTATTTATTCAAATGCAGACATGGTGAGGGTTCATTTTTGCGTTTTGTTTTTCTGTTTTGTTTAGATTTTATTTATTATTATTTAACACTGTTTTGTTAAATAACAGTTATTTCATGCATCCTAAAGCACTTTTTTTATTGTCTGAAAGAGGCAAATGTTAGTTCCACAGTTGGGATGGCACAAAAATAATGTTCTGATGTTGGATGATTCAGGAACTGTTCACTTCACAACTAACAGAATATGAACATTTGAGCAGGATCGTAAACCTTATTGTCTGTGAAACTTAATTTACTTAAGTTTTTACAGAGGAATGCTTTGTGATATAGCACTAAATCCTCTTCTGATCAAATAAAATGTGTTTAGTAATTGTGCATATTTTTAGTGTAATTAAATTTGTACAGGAAATAATCTTTTTAAAAAAGAAACAATAACTATTGCCTTGTTAACGGTATTGTGATATTGTGACAGCTATCCCCCCCCACACACACACATACACACACACGTCACGGATTACGATTACAAGATGTCACCAAAATCACTCTGTCCCTTTAAAATCTTTCAGAAAATTATGTAAGTGTACTGAATCCAATCGTTGGCCAAATATCACGATATATATCATATCGTGAGCTGAATATCGTTTATTGTATCGTATTGTATGATTAGTGTATCGCTGCATTCCTAATGGCCTATGTTCATATCAATGGGCTCAGTGACTAAAGAAAAGATTTGTAAATTATACAACTTTGTTCTCATCTACTGTTGCCTCTGTGGCTTTGACGTATTAAAAATAATTTTCTTACATATTTGCATTTTAGAGTCACGGTCTCGTGTGTGCAGCTTATTGAATGTTTAACTAATACATGCAAACAATGGTCCTGGTGAAAACCTAAGACTGATCCCTCTCACTGCTCCCCTCATCTCTTCTCTTTTTCAGTCCTGTCTTATTGTCTTATTATTATTCCGATCTTATTCCTCCCCAGCCGTATGTTCTTGTCTCATTGTCTCTGCCCCCTCCGTCTAATCTCGTCTCCTCCTCCCATCTCCTGTCTTTGTCCCTTCATCACTCGTCCTCCTCTCTCCTCATTTAGTTAAATAAAAGGCCAGTGGAAACGGCAAAATCCTGGATGGCCTTTGATGTACTTGACCAGATCCAGCTTTCTGTTCTCAGAGTAAAATTGGAAAGGAAAGGGAGGCAGACCAGGACCGAGAAGAGTTATTACTTGTTCACAGTATTCTCCCACAGAAGTTGAGCTGTGATCTCTGCCAACTTCAGACCATCCTCCCTCCTCTTTGTTTTGTCTCCTTCCTCCCTCCATTCTGACTCCTTTTCACATCGAGGCTGAGTAATCAATGGCAGAGTTCTTATTGGTGATCTTATTGACACGCTGAGACTCACTTCTCTCATCAATAGCAACAATGATCACTGAGGGAGGAGGGGATGGGGTGAGAAAACAGAGAGGAAAGAAAGTGGCAGTGCTGAGTGCCTTTATCAGCATAGCGTACATATATGACTTTTAAGACAAGGCTTAAATTTGACTGATTGCACACTCCGTTCTAATCAAATGCATATGGACTGACAGTGACGCTCCACCAAAACCTGGATGGAATTTTCTAATTGGCTGCAATAGTCAGAGGAGGCAAATATAGTGTGCTCATTACGTATCTGTAATGTTGGACTAATGGAGATGATGTAGGAAGATGACGGCCAAGTGGCCCTCTAACATTAAGTAACTCATAGAAATCAGATGGATTGAAATGTTACGTAACCGTAATTAGGCAGATTGATAATCGTACCATGTTCATTGTAGCTTTAATCCTGATTGGCCAGGCTGCAAAAGACTTAAAGAGGCATTTCATGTTTGCAGAGGAGGAAGAGAGAGACGATTGCAGTTTTCAGTGTATTCGACTCTTGACCTTTACAGTTTAGCTGCTCATTTGGTCAGTACTTTAGAGCAAATGAGGTAACTTAGACCCGAAATGAAAAATATACAGTTTGGAGCCAGTGCTGCTTGTATTCATCATATCATAGCATAGCATAGCATAGCATATCATAGCATAGCATAGCATAGCATAGCATATCAATCTATTAGGGCTGCACGATACTGGAAAAAACTAACATTGCGATTTTTTTTAACCCTACGATATATTGTGATATGAAAAAAACTACTCAGGAGGATATAATAGCTGTGTGGTGCCGCCGTAAACGGTCAAACAAATTAGTTGTGTTTCCTCTCGTTTTGGCAACAGGTGGAAGGAACTGTCGACACAGAACACGTGTTTTAATATCATCCTTGTAGCTGAAATAATTGTAGATAACTGACGCTGTTTTTCTTTTTGGCACAAAGTCTTCGTTTTCAGTGATTTTCTCTTGTTCGTTGCTCATTTTTCAACGTTGCAGTGTTTCCTGTGGAATTGATCTGTTGGTCTGGCAGTGCGTAATTTGTGTGTGTGTGTGTGTGTGTGTGTGTGGGGGGGTGATGCACGCTCGCATGGAAGTGAAATTGAAACTTAGTACTCATTTATCTTTTCCCTACTTCCTGAAGCTTCGCAAACTTTCATTTGAGGGGGCAGAAGGCAAAACCTTACCTGCGGAAATGCTGCGTTCTTACCAGCGACTCACTCCATGCGCAGGGGCGTGGTCTGCTTTGGCAAACTGAATAAGAATGAATGTGATTGGTGGATCGCTGCATGCAGTGTGTGTTAGGCACCCTTGAAATTAGATGAGAACAGGTTGAGTTCATTTGCCTCCAACATTGCAAGACCTGCAATGTGACTATTGCGCACACGTATATCGCGATGACGATGCTAAAACAATATATCGTGCAGCTCTACTATCTATCTATCTATCTATCTGGCTGTTATCTTAACTCTCTGTTGATGGAGAGCTAGTTAACTTTGCTTAGTCCCCTGAGCAAAGTAGTTCTGAGCAGTACCAATGTCAATGATGTCACAAAGTGTTAAAAGGCAGGAAAATACTATTGCTGGCCTAAATTAATACTAGAGCTCCAATGATCAACATATTACACAGGATGACTTTGTTCTTTAAGTGCACCAGCAGAGCAGGGCATGTCTTGACTGTTCGATTCCCACCTTCATCTGTTCTGCAACCTATCTTTGCAGACACAGTAGTCGTCACTCACGGTATAAAGCAGGGGTGTCCAAATCCGGTCCTCGAGGGCCGGTATTTTGCATGTTTTAGATATTTCCCTCTTCCAGCGCACCTGGTTCAATTAAAGATCAGCTCATCATCAAGCTCCACAGAAGCCTGATAACAATGTAATGGCTTCCAGGTGTGCTGGAAGAGGGCAATATCTAAAACATGCAGGATACCAGTCCTCGAGGACCGGATTTGGACACCCCTAGTATAAAGGCTTTGCCTGTTGGCACATTCAGGACCCAGACTCACCACATAGTCAGACATCTGAACTTATTTACAACTAACATGATTTTATAGCACCAGCAACCCCCCACCCCCACCCCCAAACTCCTGCGATCTAAAGTGAACTGAACTCTGATTAAAATTGTTGTATTTGTTTGTTGTTGTATAAATTTTTGCACTGTGCACAGGTTTTACAATGCATACTTTGAGTGTAAAACTGGAAGAGATAATGTTATGTTAAAGTGCTACAAAAGTGCTGTGGTATTTACTAAGTGGGAATTATTTATCAATTGCTACCTTTTTTTTTTCTTTTTAAAGTTAAACCAGTAAAGTTTCATATTATTAGGAGTGTGGTGTCTGTAGCTTATTTTGGTTTTTGCTCACACTGTTCAGACGGGTCATTTCTGGAGGTCACTAAAAAAGTTACATACCTAGAGGTAAGGTGTTCATACTCCTCTTTAACTTGAAATACAACGCAGTTTGGTTTCAAAAACTGCGAGAGGTCGTCGGAGGTTTTCGACTACAAACTTACACATATGCGATACGCACAACTCTGCATTTTAGTAAGACAAAAGTTTAACCAAGTGCACTTTCTCCAGTCTCTGGTGCTGAAAAAGATGGAAAACCTAAATCAATACAGTGAAGATGCTGAACGTCTGGCACACAGAAGACAGACAGACACACACACACACACAAAATCCAGATCTTTATACAGTGTAGAGCTGTCACCAGTAGACTGTAAATAATAGGCAGAAGATGAAACAATTTCCAAACAAAAACAGCATGGCATTGTGTTTGAGTCTGTGTGTACGTGTCTATGTTTTTTGGTGTACTGTATGTCTGAATACCCTGTAGAGGCCGAGGCATTTGCCCACTCCACTGCTCTTTTTTCCAGTCTGGCAGGCAGACAAAGGGAAGTGATAGAGCTAAGTTGAAAGGAGATGTTTCTAGAGTCAGTCTACGGGAAGGATGCATCCTGATTGAGATTGATTAGTATTTGGACTTGCTTACATCATCAAGTCAGCCTACACCAGATCTGGGGTCAATTCAGTCAATTCAAAATGAAAATCAATTCAAAGTGCAACCTGAATGAGATTACACTTATAAATCATGTTGCTTTTTACTGTAATAAACTTCGTATGATATTTGGGAAAGTGGAAATAGTGAAGGGAAGAAGTAGATGAATTCTGAAGCAAATCGATACTTTGGCTCAAGATTTAAAGTAGCAGTAGAAAACTGTTATGCATAAGGCTTTCTATAAGTAGGTAACGACATCCAAGAAAGAAGTGATTAAAAGGAGATCACATCAACAAGAATCCGGTTGATTCCTCTGTATTCAATCCTTGACTTCCTAAAAGAACATCCCGTTGTCATTATAACACTGTCCCTGTGACGATAAAGAGCAGAAGAAGTTGATTAAGTTGTTGAGTAAAGATAGCATTCTTGGAAAAACAAATGAAGA
This sequence comes from Apogon hyalosoma, assembly GCA_037367295.1. Classification (NCBI taxonomy): domain Eukaryota; kingdom Metazoa; phylum Chordata; class Actinopteri; order Kurtiformes; family Apogonidae; genus Apogon; species Apogon hyalosoma. Next base: position 14,483,236 of record JAPQRP010000001.1, on the reverse strand, counting down.
AAAAACTAGCTAATATTAACATGTTAGATTTAGACCTGCTAAGACCTGCACTTAGAAGTTTCTGTGTTTTCTCAAGATGGTAAGAACAATAACAAAACAAGTGGTTCCAGGCACAACAAACCCCGCCGCTCCCACGTTTTGTAGCTTATTTTGGCATAGATCCAGCCAATGTCATCACGTCCATGCGTGTGCTGATGTCGGCATATCAATTGCCTCTATATATGCGCCAAATTTGAAGTAAATTGGGGTAAAATTGCTGTTTTTATAGACATTTGAAATGTCGCCCATTCTAAGTAAATTGGAGAAGAAAAAAAGAGTTAAAGAATTCAGAAAAAATTTTAACTTTGACCTACTTTTCCCAAAATGTAATCAGATCTATTCTGGGTCACTGGCAATTTATAAACCCAATTTGGTATGAATTCAACCAATAGGTTTGCTGCTAAAGTGTTAACAAAGAAACAAACAAACAAATTGAACCAAAAACAATACCCCTCGCCTCTCCTTCGGGAGCAGGGTAATTAGCTCCCTAAGTGCAGAACTCCTAGGAAGGTCATCTGCTTTTCTGCATTAACCGTGCCCACTTCAAACTTCGACCAATCACACAATAGTCATCGGATTGGACACCACAGAAGAAAAGAGAAAAGAGTCTGGCCAAGATGATGTGTGGAGAACAAGCTGTGAGAACTCCTGAACCAGCCTTGGGAGGAAGAACACATCTCTTTGTTCTCCAGGACGGCTGTGGCTCAGGAGGTAGGGCAGGATCTGGAAAAGGACCAGGATCTTAAACAGTATTTTTGGATACTAAAGTTGGACACTAAAACTAAAGCTTCAGTTTAACTGCACACCATATTCAGACTATTTTTTGTCTTTTTATTCAGTAGTAATTCGGCTGGGTCCGTCTCCCGGTGTTGGACCATCAGGGCCAGCAAAGCCTTCTCTGCTGACTGTATTATCATCAGAAACACTAACCTGCATTTACAATCCAAATTGTAATATTTGTCCCATGAAACTGTATTAAATTATTCCCAAAAGACTATTCTCTTCATTTCTGAGCATTTCTCTCGGCTGCACTGCTTCCAGTACATGTATGTGGATGTAAGATATTTTGTCCAATCAGATTTCAGTCTCTATGTGTTGCCAGGGTTAATCTAATCTGCCCTGGACCTTCAGAATCAGTAGTGAAGGCCCATGTAACTTAAACTGAATAGCATCAGGATGGTTTCTTTGACCAATCTTTAACCTCACAGGGCCAGCCCCCAGTGTCGTCAGCATTTATCCTTCCTCTGATTGGATGGTAAGAGCAAAACTATTATCTGATATAGCTTTGGCAATATTCTTTTTGATTCATGCCAATAAAGCTTATTTAATTATATTGAATTGAGCTATTAATTAATTTTAGGCAGAATTTTTTACGCCCACAATGGTTGACAGAGGAGAGGAAAATGATTTGGTCTCTGACATACTTATAAATCCATTTTCAAGGTGGACTTTTCCATAAAACATGGACATCGTGAGGAGAGGTCGGCCAACCCTGACGCTAGCTAGCTTATCGAACGGACATTCTCTGCCCTTAAGAGAACAGAAACTTATGTCAGGAATACAAGTGGACAGAGGAGAGTCTCAGCCTTGGCATCTATGGACAAAAAAAGGACTTATTGATGGAACTGAAACACACAGATCACCTCTATGACGGAGTCAATGAAGTTTTCCTGTGCAAAGAAAGGAGGATGGATTTTGTATATATTGTCAAAAATGAGCAACTCTTTTGAGTAGGCGATGATGTTTTTTATTTAAATTTTTTATGTTTTCGTCATGTTATTACGTACATATTGATTCTGAGCTGTTCCAGATGATGTACATAGTACAGCTGCAATTGTAATGTAAAGGTTTGAGGTTGTCTTAACTGGGTTTCTTGCTTTAGTAATAATGGTATTCACACTCAATACAAGAAATGCCCACACCTTGTTATTTTGCATTTTTTTGTATAGTATTGATGGTTTCTGTAATTGTGATATCACTGTGGTGGTATTAGAGGAGTCATATTTTGCTTTTTTAAATGGAATTATGCATTTTAAAACATATCCCTGTGGTCTACATAAACTGTAAATGCTCTGCTTGGGTCTGAATTCTTCATTCATTCAACTCCACAGGCTCATCTTCAACCCTATTTCTGAGTAATGACCAGAGAAAGGTCGTTTTGAGTGCCGGCCCTTTAAATGCAAACGAGCCACTTCACTCCCCACCCCCCCAGGTTGTTGACCATGCTGCTCTGTCCTATTTTTTTCGTACTCGGAGAAATGTTCGCCTGAAGTCTCGACCTTATATGTGCAAAGGTCGTGACATACCTAACTAGTTAAGAGACGCAACAAATTAACGCAAGAATTCAAACGGGTTGTAGAAATCCACTTGATTTATGCCAAAATGAATATAAAGATAGCTTTGCAGCACCTGGAGGGTTAAAATTCAAACTTTTAGAACTATTAGGGTCCAAATACACACATAAATGTACCAAAGACTAATAAAAGTGGGTTTAACAAAATATGACCCCTTTAAGAGGTGGATTAAGTCGAGTAAATCCCCACTGAAGCACAGGTACTAAATGTTTGGGCCGCCACTGTCGTCTCCTATGTGTCCCTGTAGACTGCAATCTACTGCAGGTAAAACACTGACTGTGGAAAATTAGACTAATCACTATATTTAAGTTAAATAAATGAATTTACCCCTTCGAGACTCTAAATAGTGCCTCGCTAAAGAAATACGTTGTAGTAAACAGTCCTACAGGCTCCACTGTTTTGGCCCAGAAATGAGATTTACACCACCGTGATTTAAGATTTAATAACGGGATGGAAACAGGTGTAACCGCATCGAAGTCAAAGCCATTGACTAGATGTGAAAATATTAAAAGCGACATCATATCCGAGGATAAAGACAGTATTTAATTAGGGATGGGTGTTAGTTTCTTCCATTTATTACACACCCATCGGTCTAACATCAGTGCATCTACAGTGTGATAATCAAGTTACTGTACCTGCCAAAGGTCAACAACAAACAAGTCAGGTGCAGAGGGTATTCTTTCACATATACAGAGATAACCCCTTTTCTCTCATTATGACTGAGTGAAATGCTCTATGAGTCATAACAATAGACTTATTTATCTTTACTGATACTTTCTATAGGGCTATGAACCAGTGGTTATGAGCAGCAAAAATGTTGCAAGATTATTACTCACAGTTGATGCTGAGTTCAGGGTAGGGCTGGGCGATAAAACGATAACAATATATATCGCGAAATAACTTTTCCTCGATAGAAATATGAGTCATGCGCAATACAATTTTGATAAGAGCTCATTCATCCATGTTTTGACAGACATAAGAACAGCCAATCATAATTAAGCAGCGCCGCACAGAACCAACCCCGCTAGAGTTGGGTAGACTTCTAGTTTAGTTTTAAATATATATACACTAGCACTCAAAAGTTTGGACTCGCCTTCTAATTTAAATGGCATGAGATGGACCGCAGATGGCCAACGAGTGCTCAGCATCACTGGGAACTCCTTCAGAACTGTTGGAAAACATTTCAGGTGTCTACCGCATGAAGCTCATCCAGAGAATGACAAGAATGTGCAAAGCAGCGATGAAAGCAAAATGTGTCAATTTTGAAGAATCTAAAATATAAAACATGCTTTGAGTTATGTCACCCCTTTTTTTTAACTACATAATTCCATTTGTGTTCATTCGTAGTTTTGATGCCTTCAGTGAGAATCTACATTTTTAAATAGTCATGAAAATAAAGAAAAACCAGGTGAGTCCAAACTTTTGACTGGTAGTGTACCTGTTTTATTTCTCCGAAACAGTTGTATGATGTTCTTCAGCACATCTGTCATGTTCAACCTGGCAAAATAAATCATATTCAAATCAAAAAAAACCTTCTGATGTTTTCACAGCTAACCTATGAGTAACAGAAAATTTAAGCTTGACAAAAATAGTGATTTGATTTATATCGTGATACATATGTTTTAAGGAAGCAAAAGTAATGTTACGTTGTTAAAATGTGAGATGGGGGTGGGATTTAATACGCCTTTTGCTTCCCACTCCTTCTTGAGCAGTACATATTGAATTTGTTATTACTAGTGTACATGGCAATTGCTAAATTGTCTTGATTACCTTTATTTATTAATGTATTTGCTCTGCTGTTAGTTCCTTGTGCGCAAAAAATGGTTAATTTTTCTTCTGCTCAAAACAAATAAATGAATGAAAAAAATGGGAAAATTAATATTGTCTGTTAGGAAAAAAAATTGTGATTTTTTTATTTTTTTTTTCATGTCGCCCAGCCCTAGTTCAGGAGCTTATTTATAATATAAATGACAAATATAGATATTTCTCTTGGGTGGTAGACATATTTGAGGGATTATAGTGACAGGAGTCATGACGGAGTAAAAAGATTTTTTGTGTCAACACTTGTATAAAATGTAAATAAGTGGGCGTAACAGGTTGGCTCTGCTACAAGTATTGACAGAACAAGAGACAGTGGTGTGTTGTTACCAGTTAAACTGTGAAAAGAACCAAGCTGAGTAACTGAGCCCACGGGTGCTGCGCGCTCAGAGATGGGTGAAAAGACTCACATATCCACATACATACAGAGGCACTTACAATTTTAGAAACACTCCCACATGTGTGCACACAATAAACAACACCAAGTACAGAAATACACATATACTATATAACTCCAGAGACATGAAAGTATGAAGAAATGTAAACCTCAGCATGAACTCCACGCAGCGCTGTGACGACAGCTGGGAACTACACACACGCATACACAAATGCATGAAAGTGGCAAGTATGATAAAACTGCAGACATGTTGAATTCCCACACATTCAAGACATAAATACATTCACAACCAGAACAGACGACACACACACACACATATATACAATGTGCTCCCACACATGGCAATTTGGGTGTGTTTTGCCTGCCTGCTGTCTCCCCACAGAACAGATCAATGCCCAGCTTCCATGCCTTTCAGACAGGAGAAAAAAAAAAAAAAAAAAACAACCTAAAGGCAAGTCACGCTACAGGAAAGACACAGACTGCAAGTAAAGAGAGAGAGAGAGATAGAGAGAGTAAAGGCAAGGGCAGGGGGGGTAATTATTTAATTAAGTGTATATGAAATTGTTTTTTGACAACACTACAGACAAAATACAGTTGAAAAATAGGTTTGCCAGTATGGTTTCTATAGAAATTATACTAGTGGTCACTTACTATATGCGGAAAAAAAGCCAAAGTGCAAAAGTTCAAATCAAATTAATCTATTATTGTAGCAGAGTGTTATGATATAAGCGTTTTGGGTTTTTTTGTTTTGTTTTTTGTTTTTTTTATTTTCTGTAGGCGTTCCGTTTCCTGCTTTTGCTGAGAGGTAAATACCTGCTGTGTGGTAGGAGTCAGGAATGCTTTGTGATGCGTGTTTGTGTTTTGTTTCTTTGAAATAAATAAAAGGATCATTGGGCAATCAGCAGCAACGCCAGTAACAGCTGAACAACCAAAGAAGAGAAAGCCACCCACAACATTGTGAAAGTCAAGATAAACTACCAGGACGTGAAGTGTTTCAGCAGGCTTGAAATGTGATTTGATTGACAGGTAATGACAGAAGACGACAACACCGGTATGACCTGTAAAGGCAAGGACACTGTCCTGTATGTCTCTTCTTTATCTGTCTTCATTTTCATTTCTCCCTTCCTCTGCCTCCTCCTCCTTTTCTTTTCCTCTTTCTCCAGAGGAACATATGTGTGTTAGAGAGTGTGTGGGAGGAGGGCCTTGCTACTATTTTCATAGGGAGATGGAGAGAACTACTGCAAACCAGGCCAAAGAGTGGGAGGGAGGAAGAGATGGAAGGTGGAGATAGTAATGGAGGGATGGAGGGAGCTTTGCAAAAAATAAATAAAAAACTGCTTAGAGCTAAGAAACAGCAGGATGAGTTTGGTGATTGATTTTAATTTAGCCAGGCTTTATTGAAGGCTTCCCGTGATCCTCAGCTTCTATGAAGTGTGCCCGCTGTAGAATGACTACTTCCTTTGAGAGGCATAATTTTAACGAGAACAGCATTCACTTTATCATCCATAGCCATATCCTTCTTCATTACCCCTAAAATAGTACCCCGCTGATGGTGTTGAACCCATTTTTACAAACAAATTGATCCTTTTGTCGTCAAATGCTTGAAATTAGTTTGACTATGCAGAACAAGTGATGGAGTCATTGCTTGGCTTCCATTTCCTTTTGACAAAACAGGACAGGACTGAGGCGGCATTTGATAAGCTGGCGACCAGAAACAAAAGCGTGCTGACATGCAGTTTGTACAGCTAATTAAAAAGAATGAATTCCATGATAAATGTTCTCACCTTCTCATGAACTACTGCTATAGGAGTTTGAATTAATGTGTCTTCTAAAACTGCTCCTTATAGCTGAAGGCCTTAGTCAGCAGCAGAGTTAGACTGTTCTCCGGTGTCCCTTTTACTCCACAGACTCAGCTGTCTTAATCGGGCAAAGGCCGGAGAGAATACAACATCTGCCGCGTCAACTTGTGCTCTCTAATGAACATCAAGTTGGACCACATTCCCCTATCAGCACAAGTAGTTCACCACATCAAAATGAATAATATCTTTCATAGCATTTGTTTTAATCATGTGTGTCCTACTTCAGCATCAGCACAGAGACACGTATTCTCAGTATGAGTACTTTTGGACAGAATAGATTATGCACAAAAAGTTATGTAAATCTGGCTGCATGGTTTTAGTTTCAGAGTGTTGTTCTGTGTTGCAGTCACAGCTGGTGCTAAACAAGGCTGTGGGGTGCAAAAAAGTATGAACGCAGCAGTTATGAGTTCCTGAGTAGAGTCAGGTTTTTAATGGGTCGGTCAGCTGATAATGCTTGTCATAAAGCCCTTGATTGTAGTGTTTGACTATTGCCTGCCTGTGTGCTAGGGTGCAACTTATGGGTAGCCAATCTGCAATCTAAATACTTGAGCAAAGACATGCTGCTTCCTTATACTGCTATGCAGCTAAATAGTGCCTTGTACACCTTTAACCATAAAGATGCAAACATCCACTGGCAACCAAAATAATTCACTGAAATAAAATGTTTAATAACTATTGATACATCAGTCCTATCAACACATGTAAATCATTTCTTAAAAATACAGTTTGTCATTTTTTCATGGTCATCAGATATGACCCATTTGGACGTTCAAAGACTCCTCAGTTAACGTCAAAACACTGTCATCTCCTACAACACTGATTAATGGATCAATGACAGTGGATGGAGTTTTGTTTTATGTTCAATTAACAATACGTTTTGCAGAAAAAACGATATTTTTCTTCAGTTTTCTCTGTTTCGGATATAACAACCCTCAACTTTGATCTGAGCTTTAATGAACATCTAAATAATCAGTACATTAAATATAGGGAAATACCTTATTTGCCCTTAAACATGCAAAATAAAGAGCATAATATTAGCATAAATGGTGATAAATCACTTAAGAAAAGTTAAATATATAGAAAAATTCATCTGGGAACTGCTACAAAATCAGCACTGGGTCTTTACTTGAGCTCTTATGTAAAAACACCAAGGTCAAAGACACTAATGCTGTTTTTCCATCACACAGTTTTACCACTACCCACCTCTACTTGACTCAGGTCGATGCCATTCAGTTTCAAATGTTTCCATTGCAACTGAGTACCAGCTCAACGTGGGTGGGGTCATCATAGCAAGGTGAAACTCCTGTGATGTCATTTGTATGCAACACAAACACAACTTAACAATGGAAGACATGGAGCTGTTGTCATGACTCATGCGGTGACATCACTTTCTGGCCAATCAGTACCCTGCAGTCTGCTGATGTCACAAATTTTGGTTTGACTCAGTTCACTTTGAACCATGGCCATAGTACCTGGTATGGGGTACTGACCCCCTAATGGAACACCCCAAAAAACTGAGTAGAGCAGAGAAGATGCTGGTGGAAAAAGTTCCGTTTATGGAGGATGACACACGACTAAACTTTGTTATCAATGACGTTTGGAGCAGGTTATCATCTGCTTCTGCTTCATTTCAGAGTCCTGAAGGCACCTGTATCTCAGTCTGAGCCACTTGACAACCCAGCAAAAATGATCCAATCACACAAGAACAAGAATAGAAAAGCAATTCTGACTGGTTACAGGGCACAAAAGGTGCACCTTGGGGTGATTCTTTATTCCTCCAATGACAGCACAGCCTCATGTGATCAGCTCTGCAAAAGCTTTCAGCGCCACATACACAGTCATTTGTCAGGTGCCCCATGACCCAGGTTCAAGGTATCTTTATTGTCCCAGAGGGGCCGATTTGATTTACAGAGGGCTGTAAATAAAAAACACCAACCAACATCAGTGATCCAACAACAACAAACAACAGCACATTTTCCAAATTACACTTGTGTCATTTACAAGACAGGAAGTCAATATATTCACACAGAAATTCAGTAAATACAGTTAAAAACAGCCTTGATAAATGTTTATACATATATA
>JAPQRP010000001.1:14448533-14470710 GCA_037367295.1 Apogon hyalosoma | reverse complement strand
CACACACACACACACACACACACACACACACCCACACACACACACACATTCACACACACACAGACGCATATAGACTAAAACAAAAAACAAAAAACAAAAGCAATTCTAACGACCAGAGTGTTGACAGGACATATGTTTGATATACTTGGTTAGGGAGTTCAATCCAAACAAGTGCGCACACACACACACACACACACACACACCTACACACACACGCACACACACACACACAGTTTCCTGGGGGCAGTGTGGGACACCATTCTTTGTGTTCATTGATCCAGAGCAAGAAAAGTCAGACCACTCAAGCTGTGACAGAATCTTGGCTCACACATGCATTTATACTCACACACACACACACACACACACACACACACACACACACACACATATATATATATATATATATACACACACTCGGCCTTCTTGTCATACTGGCATGAGTGTGTGTGTGTGCAGTGTGGGGGTAGGAAGATAAATGGAAGGCAGGAAGGCAGAAAGGTGGTGGAGGGGAAGAACAGATTAGATGGAAAAAGTGGATGAGGTGTGAGAAAAGGAAAAAAAGTTAAAATGATGAAAACTAGGGAGAGGAAAGGAGGAAGACAAGGAAGAAGAGAAGGGGGTTGTTCGGCGCCGGCACCTGACATGAAGGTGAAATAGAGACGGGGAGACGAGAAGAAAGGAGTAAGGGATGTGAGATGAGGAGGTAAAAGTAAATGAGAGAGAGAGGAAGAAGGGAGGAGCACCGGTTGACATATTTACAGCGCAACACAAAATCGTCCGTCTCCTCTAAATACATGCGAGATTAAAACAGGACCTTCTGTGTGTGTGTGTGTGTGTGTGTGTGCATGAATGTGTGGTCTATCCAGACAGCAATCCTTGCTCAAGGCCAAACCTATATAGATGATATCCCAATCATCATATTATCGCCTGAGTCTGAGATAGAAGAGAGGAGAGAGAGAAATATGAACACAAGTGTCTGTCAAACACACACTTGCACATAGCCCTTAGTCGTCTTGTCCTTAAATCCCTCAATTCACTTCCCATTTACTTGCTATCTATTCGTCCATCTCCCCCCTCCTTCTCCTATCTTTATTCAGTCTTTATATTTCCGTCTCCCGCTCTTAATTTCCCTGCTTTTATGGCCCACTTTGAATCTGAACTTTTTTTTTTTTGTCAGTACCTTTAACAGTTTGAACTCACATTCAGTCAGTGACAAATGATGGAAGGGGCAGCAGGATTTCCTTGTGGAGACATGCGAGAAATTATAACTTTTAATCCAGCCACGTGATATTATGCGGATTTTGAAGGATCGTGTTGGAAAAGTTTGATTAAAACTGTAAAAATTATGGAGCCCGTGTGGTGACGTGAAAAAAAAAAAAAACAAAACACGTGCACATGCACAAATTATTAAACATGCTCACGAAATAATAAAACGTGCGCACAAATTAGTAAACGTGCGCACGAAATAATAAAACGCGCACACAAATTATTAAACGTGCGTACGAAATAATAAAAAGTGCACACAAATTAGTAAACGTGCGTACGAAATAATAAAACGTGCGCACAAATTAGTAAACGTGCGTACGAAATAATAAAACGTACGCACAAATTAGTAAACATGAATTCATAATTGTGCGCACAAATTCATAATTCGTGCGCATGTTTTATTATTTTTTGCGCACGATTTCATAATTTGTGCGCACGTTTTATTATTTCGAGCGCACGTTTAACAATTTGTGCATGTGTTTTTTTTTTCCATGTCACCACACGAGCTCCGTAAAAAATTGCCAAAAAAAATATATTTTTATGACCGTAGGTGTATTTAATGGAACATGAAATCATATTTTCTGAAAATATCTGACACGGTGAACATTTAACTCATTTAACAGCTCTTAAACTTCTGCTGGTGTTTTAGCTGTGTGGAAGAGGCGATTATAAGTCACAAATGTGCAAGCCGTAGCTAATTTTCATATTTTAACCTATAAGCCTCAAGTAAGTACTTACAGGGTTCCTACAGGTTTCTACAAGTTAAATTTAAGATGATTTGCAACAGAATTTAATGCCTATTTCAGAGCCTATTTCATGGTCATACAGCCAAAAATTCATGACTCCTAGAATTTAGGAAAATTTATTTATTTACTCCACCGTCCCCAGTCATTCCTCACTAGGGGCTGCAAAGTTAGTGATAATTGGTTCCTAATTTTAATATAAATTGTCGGGTTGGAACGGGTGGAACTGAGTCGACTGTTACTTTCTTTGCAGCTTGGACATTTAACAGACACATTTAAACACAATACAGCCAACAAGTTTGCGGCAATATAACTTAAGACCTACCATATTAAATACACTTTAAAGACTTTTTTTAAGGTATTAAATACAGATAAATTCAAGACCCTGCGGGAACCCTGTACTTAGTTTAAATGTTAAAGGAGTGATATTTTGCTTTTTTAAAATGGAATTGACTGTGCTGCTCTGTCATGTTCAGCCGCTTATGTTCGTTAATACAGCCAACAACTGAACATTTTAGCAAATCAGCTCAAAGTTTGAACATATTTTCAGTTTTTACTACAACCGCTGCTGCTGATAAACAGTAATGTCGTACTCAGAGAAATGTCCGTCTGAAGTCTTGACCTTATACGTGCAAATGTCATGACGTAACTAGTTATAAAACGTAACAAACTGAGCAGGAATTTTAACGGGTTATAGAAATCCACTCGATATTTGCCCAAATGAATATAAAGATAGCTTTGCAGCACCTGGAGGGTTCAAATTCAAACTGTATGAACTTATTAGGGTCCAAATACACAAATAAATGAACCAAAGACTAATAAAAGTGGGTTTAGCCAAATATGACCCCTTTAAGTCACTGCTAAAAACTAAACACGTAAGTGATGAGTCAGGTCATAAGTACTTCTGATTATCTGCAGTATATACTACTACTGAATTTTTCATTCCCTTTATGTCTTTTATTTCAATTTGAGGTTGTTTTACAATGGTCAAAGGTATTAGAAATCACCCAAGCATTTTTCAGAAATCAGTTTTAACCGTGTTTCTGAACTCAATGACTTGTCAAGTCGTCTGGCCCGCGTCACAAAAAATACTGGACTTGACCAGTGTTTCGTCAGTGTGAGTCGACTAAATCTCAAGGAGGGCTGGGCGATATGGAAAAAAAAAATCGTATCACAGTAACTGTCTTCATTTCAGACGGTTTAATTTTCCGTTACTCATAAATCAGCTGTGAAGACATCGGATGGTTATTTTTGATTTAAATGTGATTTATTTTCTGTCAGAGGTTGGAAATGGCAGATGTGCTGGAGAACATTATAACCGTTTCAGATAAATAAAACAGGTACGCATATTTAAAACTAAACTAAAAGTCTGACCAGTAGGCAAAAGCTTTCAAGTTTTAAAAGAGAACACAAACAAAACAGACCGCCTTCACCAAACAATACCCGAAAATGAAATTTAACACGCTTTGAACGCCCGACTCCCGGCTTCTACGCCCTTACATTTTCTCCTTAGGGAACACTCATTACCTCCCGCTGTAGCTCAAACATTAGCGCTTATGCTGCGGCTTCTCTTACGCCAGTGCTGTGGGCGTCAGCCTAACTTGTCGTGGCCGTAGCGTGATTGGTTCGGTGCGGTGCTACTTAATTATGATCGGCTGTTTTTATGTCTGTCAAAACATGGACGAATGAATTCTGTAGAAATTGTATCGAGCATGTCTCATATTTCTATCGAGGAAAAGTTATTTTGCGATATGTACTGTTAGCGTTTTATCGCCGAGCCCTAATCTCAGACATAAAAGGAAGTCACGTGACTTAAATCCCCCACCTGTAATTGGTGTACGTATATCAGAGTCTTTACCAGCACCTCTATGCAGCCATGTTTATTTGCAAAACATATGGAAACAGGGGTTTTTGATACTATTGCTGGTGATTATGATGTTCCTTGGTTTATTCGCATATTACTTACATTGCATTATTAACCCTTCTTTACGTAGAGCGTTTAACGGAAATGGGTGCATTACAGAGCCAGTGCATGTCAAAAATGATATTGTTGTTTACATGCTTTTGTTAATTCCAGAAATGTTGAAAGATATATTCCTGATATAATACATGAATTGGTGTACATGTATTAGTCTTTACCAGCACCTCTACGACGCCGTGTTTATTGCAGAACTTTTGGAAACATGTTTTCGATATTATTGTTGGTGATTATGATGTCCCTTGGTTTATTCTCATACTAAGAATATACTTACATTATATTATTAACCTTACCATACATAAAGCATTTGACAGAAATGGGTAAATTATAGAGCCAGTGCTTGTCAAAAATGATATTGTTGTTGTTTACATGCTTTTGTTAATTCCAGAAATGGCAAAATATATATTACTGAATCTATGAAATTTTGCACATTGCAAAAAATCACTAGAAATAGTTCCTTATTCACCCTGGCTGTTAATTGTGGGTATTTCTGCTCAATACTACACTGCAGACATATAAATAATGGCTATGAGAAACGAAAAATACGTCTTTCATGTTTTTTTGTTTTTTTTTTTCTTTCTGTGATAATAGTAACGCCGCTTTGTTATTGGGTCTTAACACCTCTGTTGAATATATATATTCTTGAAACACATGCCTGCTCATAGCGACAGTGACAAAATAAAACAGTTCTGTGTCGAAGACGAGGTATTTTGAAGTCTACAGCAGAAATGTTCCTTTAACTGTCAAATAAAACCTTTAAACATCCTGTTTGCTGAATTGCAATTGGTTGGCCTCAGAGTTGGCCTCCAAAAACCTACACATTCACTAGACAAAACCTTGTGAGTATGAAGACAACACTCCAAACCTCTTGTTCTCTGTCCTCCTTCCATTTTTGCTCCTAAGTCTCCTTCTCTCTCTCTCTTTCGCCCCCTCTGGTGAGACCAGCTGTCTCATAGCAACAGGATGACACTGTTCCTGACTGCCTGACCACCACCGCACACACACACACACACACGCACACACACACACACACACACACACACATGTCATGTTTCACTGTGGTTAGGGGGCATTACAACATTACACTGACTTACATTCAATTCCTGGAAAGTTACACTAACACTATGAGTCTTAACCTTAAAAGTACATGACTTAATTACGCATTTTGTCTAACATTCTGATCCAAATTGATATAAAAGCCTGGATCAGTATCAGAGCATATGTAGCCTTAGTAGATTGTCTTCCTTTTGGTTTGTTCTTGTGCATTTGAAAGTTACATCAGATGAAAGTTACCAGTTACCAGTTCTCTTTAATCGTGCAAGTATACATGTGACATTTTTAGGGCTTTGTGTGCAAAATAAAATTAGACAGCATACTTAAAAATGGAGGAGAGAGAGACTCCATGAATGGATTGCACCCACTAAATGCACACAGAACAATGTAGCATTTGCACCCCCAGTCTGCTTTGTTTTTGCACCTATTCAGAGTGGTTTTTGTGTTAATTATATGCTGGCACAAAACACCCATGAAATTTTCACCTGAATGTAATGTGCTCTTGTTTTGCTGCAGAGTTTCTAGTGTTCCAAGTGCTTCTCCACTTTCAGCCACAGATTGGTCCGTAATGAAAGCAGCAAGCACGCCCAGATTAAGTGTCTTTAATGATCAGAGACACACATAATCATACCAGGGTTCATGTTTCTATAGGACTTCAGGTCTACACAATCTGCTGAAATGTCAATATAGGGCTAATGTAATTCACACAAGTCTGAAATGTTATTACCTCATGAGACGTTTTTTTTTTGTTTTGTTTTGTTTTGCTAAAATGTATGTGTATTTGATCATGTATTAGTTTGCTATACTATGTTGCAAATAAACATTAATTTTAGATTACATTTAGTCTATATAATGTATATTATTATGGACGGAGGCAGAAAAGCCAGGTGTAGATTACAGCACAAAGTCAGAATTTGATTTTCCTTGGTCAGGATATGTACAGTCAATCCAGCTTGGATTTACAAGGCTGACAATTAATACAAAAAAACAATAACTCGAACTATGAATTATGAAAGAGATGCAGCATCTGAAACCGACCACAATGAACATTTGACAGATAAACAGTACCACTGTGCTTCAGTTTCAGCTTCACAGTTTGTCCTGTCTTTTATGTATAGTAATTGTCTCTCTCAACTCGCCATATATTTTTTTACTGGTAAGTTTTTAAAATTTTGTATCGATTACTGGAAATTCCAGGCGACCCCATGTGGGGTCCTGACCCCAAGGTTGAAAAGCATCGCCTTACGTCATCAACTGAGCGGTATTTGCTCATGGAATGTTTGCATTCACACTGATAAAATTAAGTGGGCTTTGGGGTCCAGCATAGTTGGATACAGACTCCAATACCCAGTGTGAAAACGCCCTCAGTCTCTGCATTTTACCCATTCTAATACACACAAAATACCTAGCATTAACATCAGCACATCAGAAGAAGTGAGCTGCCATTGAAGGCTCTCGAGGATCAACTCCAGATTTTCATCTCTTCACCAGCAGGAGAAATAACTTATATGCACTTGTTTTTAAGTGATGGGAGAATGGCATTGAGAGAAAAAGGTAAATTCAACACAGGAAAACCCTGGACTGACTGAGAATTGAATGTAGAACCTTGTAGCCACTACACCACCTCGCTGCCTGCATGGTGCATATTTGATTATATTTAACAAGCAAAATCAATCTGAAGGGTTTCAGTGTTTGGTTAAAATATAGTAATGCACAATTTAAAAATAGCCATGGAAAAATGCATGAATTCTTCAACACATCTCTATTCATCTGCACTATTTTGATGTAGACCTCAGCCTATGATAGCTGAGTAAAGGGGCAGAAGGCTGTGATCAGTGCCCCTTCATATTAAAAATAAATAAATAAAAAATAGACTCAGATAAGCCTTTTCCTTTCTTGTGGCACCCCTGTCATATAGAAAAGCGGTTGCATGCATGAGACACACACAGAGATGCAAACTAAAAGTAAAATGCATATGACGCAAACGCACCCTCTTCACTCTCTTTTATGTCTGTGGGAAAAATCAATACAGACAAAAACTATGCAAGAGAAGAGAAAGAGGGAAAGGAGAATGAAGACACGCCATTTTTTCGGAAGGACCCCTCACAAAGAACAGTAGAATATCTATTACACATCAAAGCGATTTCACCCCTTTTCTTTTTCCTTTTTGCTCTGTTTGCATCTGATGAAAAGAATAGGTTTGAAGCTGGGATGGAATGGAAAAAAAGTGGCAGTGCTGGTTATAAAGAGTCATGGCGGGAACAGAAAGAAACACATGGTGGTGCACTTACAAGCAGCGTTGGGAGTACAAGTGTAATGCATTACAGTAACAGATTACTTTTTGCAGTAACGCAGTAGTTTAAGGCATTACTAATCAATTTTCAGTAATATTTTACTCAGTACATGTTCAATAGCACTTGCTTTAACACACTGTTCACCCATAATTTAATTGCTCAAATAAAAAAAGACTAAACAGCAAGACCACGAGACCTTAAGGAATCAAAAATGCAGCAGCCAATGGGTGAAGACGGCAGAAGACAGTCCATTGTCCTCATGGGCGGATGTTCATTACTAACCCTAACCCTGCTTTAAGATGCTAATTAGCATTAGCATGGTCCCTGTGATCAGCAATGACAAGGTAAGCTAACATTTCTAGGAGTAGTTAGAATTCTTTGTCAACTGCAGATTTATCTACCAGCGTCCTCGACACTGCACCCCTGTTTGAACATGTAAAATGTTGAAAACAATTCAAGCATTCTTGCTGGGATTGGAACATCGTGGACCGTAGCGTTACTTACTGGGCTATCCATCCACATGTACTTCCCAAGGCTCTCCTATCTAATACAAGAGTCATGTAACTCAATACCATTCAGAGACAGTAATATTGTAAAATAAAGAATTACTTTCAAATAACAGTCACAATTCATCTCTAATGTATTACAATTTGGAAGTAACTGGCGCACCACTACTTACAAGTATGATGGGTTGTATCTATAGTAAGTTTGACATGGCTGTAATCAGTGTCGAGCTACAATGAAAACAATGACTACGTTTGTTAATCCTGTAAAGCCTGAACCATTAAATCACTGACAGAACATTCCAGTTCTTGGAAACTGGAGCCGTTTCTGGTCCTTCTGAAAACCCCCGTTTTTTTTTTTTTTTTTTTTTTTCAAAAACAGCAATTTCCATGTATGAGTTTCAGTTTTGTATCATATTTGATACATTGGGTCTCAATGCTCAAATATTATTTTTGAACTAACAAAAACATAATATAACACAAACATGTCTAACAAATTGGTAATTCCTTTTCTAAATTGGTAAAGTTTTGCCTCCTTACTCATTAATGACAATCTTGTAATGTCACTGGAAAGGCCTCTGGTGAACGATTTCCTCCCCCCTGGTGGATTATCCATGTATTGCATGTATCTAATTTTATACATAAGGTTTTTCAACAAATATCACACTGATCATGTAGAGGACTTCAAAACTCATGTATCAAATATGATACGTTTGGCATTACAAGGTTAAGTTTGGTTTCTTCTTTTAATGCTTTCATAGTTTCTCTGTATCTGAAGAAAACGGACCCTTCAATAAACTATAAACTCTGCACTATCCACGCATTGCTTTCTTTATGTGTCCCATTCAGATCAGGTTTGATTTCAACACCTTGTTCCTCTTTTTCTCCACTGATCCTTCAGGCTTGTTTTTACTTGTTTGCAACTGGTTGCGACAAAAACCACCCCACTGATGGTAATTTCTTTGTAAAGAAGCCAGGATTACTTTGGGACAAAGAGTTAGACTGCAGCGTTCGTGCACCTTCAAGGATGACAGTGGAGATTTTGTTTTGAGAATGCCTGCGGTCTTTACAAGTTCGCATTTGTTTGCAGCGTGCTGATAAAGGACGGAAAGGGTAGAAAGGGTAGAAAAAGCTCAAGCCCTACAAACAGAACAAACAACAGACATCAAAACCATTGTAATCCAGGCGTATGCCCCCAAATTCACTATCACAGACAGTGGCGTATACACACTACACAAATGGATTCACACAAAGCATCAAAAACAGGTATGAGGACAAGATCAAGAGAATATCCACACACAAATAAAAGAAATAACATCAACAACAAAATATCAAAATAAGACTCTTTCATGTCAAGAAGAAAAGGGAATAAGTTATTCCCTTGCAAAGCTGCGTTCAATTTCAGCAATGAAAAGCATGTGAGCAGCCCATCGTCTTTTGTGGCATGAGAAATATGTAAAGCTATTTCAGTGCAAACAAGTGCAGAGGTAATAAGCTCAAGCCACAGTGCATGGATCAAGTGCGGACCGATTAACAAGTGCCTCACAGCACAATGATGGTCTGGTAAGAACATAAATCCCCCGACTCCTCACAATACGTACATAATGTTGGGGGAAAACACTAACAAGATAATAAACCCGGAGCTAAGGTAGGCGCTGTTGCTTTGGGGTCATACAAAAGCAACTATAAGGGGGTTTGTATGGCTGCAAACATGTAAATATTAACTGTTTATGTAAGTCAAAGTAGATAGATGATCTCAAATAGGAAACTGAATAAAATGTCCAATCAGTTAAACGCGTATCAGGACGATAACTAGCAGGTGACTATTACATCTAAAACTTCAAATATTCGCCGGGTTTTTGTCACAGGGAATGTGAAATGTAATTTGACAGTGACATATTTATTCGGTGCCAGTTCTGTTCATTCACGACGCCAAGCATGCTATTAAAATATGAATATTTGTGATTTGCTTATCTTCACTTAAAAGGGCAAAAAAAGAAAGAAAGAGAGTTTCAGGCGCTGAGATGGAAAAGCACAGTTCTCTCTTTAATCAAAACTGAAAATTTGCCAGAGCAGCTCCGTAAGTGGTCAGCTCTCAGCCGGTGTGTGCACTCAGGACTCTGTGTTCTCATTTCTGAAAGAGGCCTGCCTACTGGGTAGAGGCCTTCCTCTGAAGTTCACCTGCCAATCGGTGAAGAGCTCCTGCATAATGTTTTCCCATCAGTCATCTGGTCTCCCTTCACCCCCGGTGAAGAAAGTGTTCCTGTTATTTCTACCACCTTCTTCACAAGGATGATAAATTATAGCTGTCCGTTTCAGATGAAAATTTTACCCTGTCTTCAATATCTCATTTCTGTACTTTGCACTTCCTATTTTTGTATGTTTGTACAGACGGAGATTTACCCCTTAAAAGCGAATCAAAGATTTCAGCAGAGAATACAGAATGCAAAACATACTGATTGGACTCACCATTAGTCTGATAACATAGAAGAAACAGTAATACGGACATCAAAATACCATCTCGGTCAAATTGTCTGGTATTATTATAGGCTTTAGGCTTCGGATTTAAAGATCTCAAAAGTTTGTTGGCGTGTTCACATCTGCTAAAGGTCAGAGATGCAGTAGTGGGAGTGACCGTTGCCTCTGAGCTACATCAGCCTACTACAGTACTTTGCAACCAATGCACTAATATACAGTATTTTTGGAAAAGAATAAATGCAAAGCTGATGATAATGAAAAAAAAAAAAAAAAAAACACACCATTTCAAACATTACAGGTACCAAAATAAAGTTTTGCCTTTTTAACTTCAAGTCTGCATTCCAGAGCAGCGTCGTTGTCAGCTGGGATGGTTCAGTCGACCCCACGGACGCATACTTTAAACACAGCCCAGTTCACTATAACAATTTCATTGACACGTTTCTCTTTTTTTCTGTTTTTAGACCATGGGACACTTCAGTAATTCAGCTCCACCCCAGTGACTTCAAAGCGATATTTAAACTGCTGTGTTTGGAGAGTAAAATTATTATTGTTAAAATCACAGCACTGTCTAAAACGATTAACCCTTTAACCCCTGACGTGTCTGTGGTGCTCGTACGGAATGTATGATTTGTTTTAAATATTCATACAAATTCAACCCTTTGCTCAATAAGAAAAAATTCAAAAGGCGCTGAGAGAATAGACCTTGCACTTTCCGTAGACATCTGAACATGCTCAGTGCAGCCCCCGCCACAAAACACAGATCAGTGAGTGAGACCAACTAGCTATAAAAATAAACGTTTGGGCTTCTTTTTTTTTACATCGTTTTCCTTCTCGTTTTTTGTTTTTACTGGTATTTGCAGTGTTGTCATGAATTGACTTAATTTTTTTTTCTTTTAAATGTGATTTTACCATGTTTTGACCAGGTAACTGCTTTTTGAGTTCAGCCAGGTGCCAAAAAGCAGATGGAATGACTTAGAAAAAAAAGGGCCTCATAACAAAAACTACTGAGCCAAAATCAAAATACTTGTTACAGTTCAAAGTTCATTTTCAACATCCTAAATCTCTTATTGATGTATCTTATTTGGTGAAAACCTGTAATACTATGTGCAATTGCGACAAAGACAAAAAAGTTGCACACTCACTGTTTTTTTTTTCCCTAAAATGCACTTGGAATTGTGACATTTATGACCTAAACAGTGAATATGTACCCGTCTGTGGGCGTTTATCACTGCAGTGAGTGACAGGTGACAGGGTGCTGTCAGCCAATGATCATTAATAAAACATGCCCACCTAGCGCTGCCCAGCCAATACTTGCAGCGGTTGTTTAGTTTGACAGCCAATCAACGACATTATGATGAGTAGCCGCTGCTGTTTTATGTTTGTTGTTAGCAATAGCATAACAATTAAGCGATGGCTAAACGGGAGGGTTGTGTGACTGCTGGAAAGGCAAAGAAAAAATATGCGTTTTTTTTTTTTTTTTTAAGTGGAGTGGCTGTCACTGAACATAAATACCAAGGGAACGCTGGTAAAATTAAGCACCTTTTTTTGTTTTTTCTTTTTCAGCCAAGACTGGAGTTGTTCGCAAGACATACACTGAAGCAGAAGCACAAGGCGAGTTTTCAGAGGGCAAAGTGTGAGCCAGCTGATGTGAATCAAGTCAAGGCAAGAAAAAGGTGGTGCTGCCATCGATGTGGACAAAGTCTACAACCACTGGAGAAATGAAAAGGACAGACAGGAAAAATAAGGTGATATTTTATTCCCTGTCATCAGATTAGATCGATTAGATTAGACGTCCATATTGTCTCACTTATTCAGAATTATCATCTATGAATATTAACCACTAGTATTACAACTGCTGATACAATCACCTGCCTGTTCATAACTTTTCCTGCACAAGCTAGTTTTACAATTCTAAACTGTATTATTTGTGTTTTTACCCTGGCCAATGTGTTTTTATTCTTTATTTTTGAGATTAAGGCCAGAGGAGCAAAGGTGGCCTTTGACTGTACAGTACAACTCCATTAATATTGGACGATGTTTCCATCCCTCTCTTTCATTCTTTGAAGCCTATTGGGAAAACATTACAGTTACAGTTCATTACAATTTTGCAAGCTGACACACACACACACACACACATTCACACATTGTAATGATGCAGCTACAATTTAAGTTTTTGCTTGAAAATTATTATTACTGTTCTTATCAAAAATGCCTCTGTGCTAAGAGTTAATGTTATTTTTTGACACAATTGTTCATATGGCAATAAATGCAAAATTTATTATGGCAAAACAATACTGTATTTTCTTATCATCAACTGTAACTGATCTAGATATGCAGTGGGTCATAGTGTGAAAATAATAATTGTAGCAGTAGCCGGTTGTGATGATATTTGGGGTTGGAGAGGTGAGGCCATAGCACCGCTACGTGGACAGTGTGTACACTTGAGATGTTGCCCACAGTCGCTCAAGCAGGTCATCAGGGGAGTGAAATGCCTGCTCAGGAGTTTGGAAAATTAGAGGGAACATTGCTCACAGCAGCTTTTATGACACTTCTACAGACACTGAAATAAGGGGTTAAAGGGTTAACGTACATTAACCACGAGACAGTTCAGCTACATTTAAAGTGGCCAAATGAAAGTCCAGAAGCATTTCCATCCAGCAGTCTCATCCTACACTCCTGGACAAGCTTAAGGCATTAGTTTGGTAAAAGCTTTAGCCCCTTTTACACAACACTTCTGTTACGGGAATTTTTCGCTTTTATTCCGGAACGACGTCTTTGTAAATTGAATGGCGGGATCATTTGGTCCCACCTTTATCACAGCTTTGTAACACCTCTGGAGGTAGTAACAGAGCCGTGGTAAAGGGGGAATCATGATTCCGGGATGCTATGTAAAAGGAACACCTCTCGTTCCGCAACCAAGGTGACGTTTTGGTGACGTATTGCTTGTGTGACCCGCGTGAGCATGGGCCGTGTACAGTAAACAAACATATCAACACGACCAGAAAGATGTTGAACTGGGGAGATCAGCGAGCTGTTGTCACTTTATCCATGTTAATATTTGTGGAACGGTAAAAGACGGGCCTACTCTGGAGAGGTTAGCAACACTGCTATGCCGCTAAGTTATGCATCACACTATATGCTTCGCTGCGTCACCCCCCATTTGATTCCGGAGCGCAGGTCCGCTGTGTAAAAGTCCAGCCTGTCTCACCTCTGTTACTCTTTGGCTTTGGCTGTGGTGATCGGTCACTGGCGGAAAAATGGTGGGATCGCCATCTCACCTTTTTTCCGGGATCTGTGTGTAAAAGTGGCTTTTATTTACCCCCTGCAACACCAATCCAAAGTTTAACAATATCGCCAAGCACATTTATGACATTTCCAAAGTGATGAGCAGCTGACTGACACAATCACAGCCAAACTTGGCGTGACGCAGACGAACGAACAGACTGATCGTAACAGAGATGGTTAAAAAGCTCAACAAGCTGCTGTAACTGTAGCTGTAAATGTGGCTTACTGCAAACAAAACAACCATGACTTGAGGCAGAAAACAATGTTTGGGAACCAACCGGGTTGCAGGAGTTCAGTTTTGTTGCTCTCTCTGGTCTTATTTTTCTGCCATTCATCTGCATCTACGAAGTCTTTCTGTCCACATGGCTAAACCGATCTGCAGACAGTAAGTATCACCCCTCTCATCTCCACCTTCACCTCTTTTTCCTCTTCAGTCTGTCCTCTGTCTACTGCTACATTATCATCACTTTCCATCTGTGGCTCTCTGATGCGAAACACAGTCCTCTGTCCTTCCCCCAATCACTCCATCCCTTTCAGTCTTTCGCCCTGTATTCTACATATATGTGATAGACGATATATGCTTGAAACAAGCAGTGAAAAGGATCAGAATGCATCATTCTGCTTCATGTTCTTCAGAATCTTGTTTATTATTCGTCTTCCCAATGTATGTAATTACTTTTACTACTTCCCACCTATGCCTCTCATTTTAAAGATGGTGATAAAAGTGCAGCTGTCATAAATGTATGTTCCTTTAAACTGCATGAAGACATATAAGCAAGATGATAACAGGTTCATTTGCCACTGGTGTGAGTGGATTTGCAATTGTACACTGCGAATTGATGTCAGTGTTTACGCACATATTCAAGCAAATCATTCCCAGAAAGGTATCATGTGGTATATTTCTGATTTCTCAAATACAGACTGTCATATTAGTGGGTGCGTAAGCAGGATAAAGCGTTTACAGTCACTTTTAGATGATGCAAATATTATACGGGAGGTGTAATCTGCATTAGAGGAACTCATTTCTGATTTTTATACAAGAGGCATCTTTTAACATCAGGTGTGAACATAATCCAGCTGAATTCAAAGAGAAGCAGGAAATGAAAAATACATTAATGGGAGATGTAAAGAGGTCTTCTCTATGTTCTCTCGTTCCACATTTCTTGTCCTTTGACTCTCACATAGCCTACTGTTACCCTCATAGCTAAGTCATATTTTTGGCCAAATTGTAATATCGGCATAGCTCTACTTTTCTAACACTACTGCTTCATTTTTTATCACTGACTATGACTTGAAAAAAGGTAATTATACTATGAGGCAAACAAAATGAAAAATTCATATTCATCTTGCTATATTTCGCCGCTCTGTGAACTACGGCCAAAAAAACAAAAAACACATACTTAAACCACATGGACAGCAATCATGCAAAAACGATCTTGTGACTGAAGGATGTATTCACACTTAACCCCTTACTGACTAATTTCATTTACAACGAGTGGTGCCAGGCACAACAAGCCCCGCCCCTCGCACGTATTGTAGCTTATTTTGGCATCGATCCAGCTGATGTCATCATGTCTATGTGTGTGGTGATGTCAGCATATCAATTGCCTCTATATATGTGCCAAGTTGGAAACAAAATTGATGCTTTTATAGACATTTGAAATTTTGCCCATTATAAGTAAAAGTAAAAGATTTGAAAAATTCAGCAAAAATTTTAACTTTGACCTAATTTTCCCAAAATGTAACCACATCTATTCTGGGTCACTGGCAATCTATAAACTCAATTCACACTTACAATAACTATGAAATTAGTGACATTCTGCAAAGTTGGCATAATTGTTTTAATAGTAATCAATCTCAGGTATATAGATTATTTTAGTGATGCTGCTACTGATCAGTTATTCCAGCCAACAATCCAAACAAAACAAAAATAATCCAAAAATCAGTAGAATGTCATGAAATAATAACACCATTATAGAAACAGGGTGTTGAAATTGAGCCATGAGGTAACCAGGAATGAGTGTTGAGCAGCACCTCATTACAAAAACAGTGGAATATTGAGGCATATTTGTGACAATAGTCTACAAGGGGTTAAACTATTTTACATATTCATTGTATAGAAACACTGAAAACATACAGTACGTGCTTAGTGTCTATTAACAGAAATTAACTGATATGACTATATTGAAATTTGCACATTTAAAGAAAATGGACGTAAAGAAGTTGGATCCACGGGCAGGTCTGTCTTATTTCTTTACTCTTTACTATAAAGTAGTCCCCCCACAGCCCTCCCTCACTCTACTGTCTCTCCAAGTTTCTCAGAGCCTATTTCATGCCCCTGAAATCTGGCGCCTGGCGCTGGTCGCCTCGCTGGCATATAGCTCCACTCATCCCTCTCCATATTGCTCCCTCGTTCCGCTCAATCCATCCCCCTATCTCTCCTCTTTTCCTCCTCCTCTTCTTGCCACTCTTGCTTCATTTGGCTCATGATGAGGTGTCACCGTTCTGCCCTTGAGTGGGCGAGAATCCCCTCTGACAAAAAGTGTTTGTATGTGTGCGTGCGTGCGGAGGCCTGCGTGTGCCATGTTTGTAATATGATTGCCTGAATGTCTGTTCCTGTGTGCCTCTATAAAGCGTATGTGTGGGGCCCAGCCTGGCCTGCAGAAGTGACAGACATCAGGATTGTGCTGTCACAGCAAAAGAAGCGATGATTTACTTGTCAGGAGGCTGAGGGACAGGAAGGCAGATACAGCTACCAGATAAATGCACTGCGCTGCTGGTGGGATAATGTAAAGATGGTAGGCTGTACTGCTGGGACATATGCAGTACAGCTTTAAGGATCATTGATGTAACGTGAACTACAGCACATGTCCTCTACTGTGACGGCTGTTTGTTTTAAATAATGATTTACATGTCATCATGTCATGCTGTGTCTGTCTGTCTCGTATTTCAGGATGTACTCTACCCTCCATCCTAGATGTAGATATTTTTGCCTGACATCTCTCTGGATGGTGTAAGTATAAGTGTAAGGAATGACAGATGAAGTGTCAATAAAAAACAGAACTGACTCTTCTTGACCACTACACCGACCTTCAACAGACTGCCCTGGATTGCTCTAGAAAGGACGTAACTGTACAAATTCATTGAAGGTCCAGTGTGGAAGACAAGGAAATCTAATGGAGAATAATATGTATAAAAATACATTGTATAATCAACCAAATGTAACAATTTGTTGAAGGTTTTTTTTTTTTTTGTCCTCTTCGTGAAGTCTGCACTGTTTCTCCAGTAGCTCAGAACAGATTTCCTCATCTTCTTATCTTTTTCTCTATTTTACAGCCTGTGTCATCCGATGTTAAGTTGTGCGGTTGCTTACTATGTCTGATAGATCAGAGTTATCACCTAATAAAGACAGCCCCAAAAGAACAAACCAAATATTGTCCAAATATTGGGGGGGCACCATAGGACCATACAAAGTGAAACTTAAGACGCTTTACTAATTCCTCTATGTCTCCTGCTGTTGTACACCTCATTTTTTCTTTTCCCTACCTTTGGAAACTTATTTGAGGGGGCAGGACATCTGTTACCCCCCCTAGAGCCAGGCCCGGATGACGCCCTGGTGTTTGCGCTACTGCTAGATTCACAAGCATTGCCAAGTACTGTATCAAACGTGATATTCCTGCAAATGAATTGCATGCTATGTGGACAAATGTTTTAGCATATTAGTGAACCCCCCCTTAAGAAATGGAAGTTTTGCAAGTATTACAAGTGGCTCTGGTGTCATCTTTTCGCGTGAAATATAGCTATACTTTGGAGTGTTTCTGCCTCGACACCATGTTGGCAACGTTCTAAACCAAAACATTCTAGCATACATGCGTGATGTCATCAGCATGCACAACGAAGGTGGAATCGATAAGCAGAATCATTAAGCAGGCAGGCAAACGATTCCAAGGAATTGAGCTACTGGGAATTGGTTCTCAAAAAGAACCAGTTCTCGATTAAAATTCCTAGGTATCAGGTTATATGAAGCACCTACAAACATGATTATACGCAGGTATGGCAAAAACTGACATTTATATTACAAATTCCAAAGGGTTAGTCGGGACTAAGCAATGTGTGGCTAATCGCAGCTACCAACAGGTGACGACGGGGTAGACCCTGGACATGTCGTCAGTTCATTACAGGGGCGACATACAAAAACAAAAAAAAACATTCACACATATGGGTGATTTAGATTAAGATGCACGTCTGTGGATGGTGGGAGGAAGCTGCAGTGCCTGGAGAGAACCCAGACTTACAGACACCAAGACTGTTGACAGTGGAAGGACAGTCTGCTATTGTCAGACTAAAGTCAAACTATATTCTAAATGCTGTGTGATTACAGGGGTGTCTTAAACAACCAGGCCTTGAATCTTATGGAAATCTAACATTAAATGACCGGCATGAAGCTAAAACACGTATCCCACCCTAATCTTTGACAGTGATCTTCATGATGTAGGGAGTGGCAGCAGAGGCTCTGCTTTGGGGGGTGGGGGGTGACAGATAGGACAAGATGGCGGCTGAAAAGACGAATATTAGCCTGTCATTTCAGTGTCACTTCTACAGTCTCTGTAAATGATAGCCAGGCGGTGGCACATGATAGCTGGTTTGCTGCAAGGAAATGACAAACTAAATGTTATCAGGGAATAAAGGTTACGCCACATGTGAGTCACAGAGAGAAAATGGTGTTAGAAGTCCCTTTAAAATAGATTTAGCTGACCAGTCTGGTTTTGTTTTGGGTTTTTTTTTTCATAAATATATATTACTCTATGTTTTGGTTTGTTGTTTGTTTTGCTTTACTTTAGGTGTGCAGTGCACATTAACACAGAGGCATGGCCTTGGAGCAAAAACATGCTGCTTGGCGTCTTTCATTGTTCACATTACATTGCCTCTACTTTAGCACTAAACGCACAATAAAGAGGCATTGATTTGTGTAAAGTACAAAACACAGGTAATCATTAGCCTGTCGTAGCAAGATCAGGTAATAACTACACAATCATGATTAGCCTGTCATTTCAGCATAATTCAATTTAAAATTATAATGTTGTTGACAAATTGAGTTGTAGCGTAATAATCTCCAAATGATCATGGCAATTTGGGGTGGAATTAAATGACTAAGATTGATAATGGATTTGAGCCTTGTTTGGCCCCTCGGATGAAGGCAGTCTATTAACTTGTCACTGCTGGACAGGGGGACATGGCCAGCAGCACTGTACATAATGGAAGATGTAGATGTCACGTCGTGGAGGAATACACCTCGTAATAAAATCTAATCCCGCAGGGAACAGACTTGTGGCAGGGGGGAGGGATTTGGGGTGCATTGTAAAAATCATCATATCACCATTGAAAGAGACAAAACTGTCATCTGACATCATGTGCACGACTCTGAAACTTTTTTTTAACTTGTAGTAGATAAACAGTACATGAAGGAGATGTTACTGATTGGGGCTCAACGTAATATCAGCAATAATTTAGTGTTTACCAGCTGACTCTCAATGACAGAATCTGGACTACGGTTCACACTGTTGTTGACTCAAGGCCAAGCAATTATGCAATATGACATGACAAGGATGGCGTGAGCCTCGATGTCACTGCGCTAATAGCAAAAATTCATTTATCTTATGGAACATCATAACACACCTGAACTGTCACATCAGCGTGGCACCTTGTGGACACTTTTCTGTGACTCAGGAGGTAGAGCGGGTTGTCCAATAACTGAAGGGTTGGCGGTTCGAATCCCGCTCGGTCTCAGTCATGTGCTGTTGTGTCCTTGGGCAAGACACGTCACCCTACTTGCCTCCAGTGCTGCTACTCACACTGGTGTATGAATGTTCAGTGGTGGTCGGAGGGGCTGTAGGCATGAAATGGCAGCCACGCTTCTGTCAGCCTGCCCCAGGGCAGCTGTGGCTACAAATGTAGTTTACCACCACCACAGTGTGAATGTGTGAGTGAATGAATAATGGATCCACTGTACATGCTTTGAGTATGCGTTAATAGAAAAGCACTATATAAATCTCATCCATTATTATTATTATTATTATTATTAGTTACTGTTATGGCATATTTGTACAACATTCCGTTTAAAGACTTACTTAAAATGACGTTAACCTTATCAGATTAAGTTATGTAAGGAAAGCTGTTTTTAGTTTTAAAGGTAAATATTTTAAAGAAAATTATATTAAAACATGTTGCATTTGCAAGCACGTAAAAGATAAGCGTGCATGTTATATTTTAGGTCTTTTGCTGTATCAGGACTTGCAGAACTCTACTGTGCAACTGTATCAAAGCATTAGGAGTAAAATCTATGCAAAAGATCTGGGCTGAATGCTTCTTTCTTTGACTGGAGGTCTTGCTCACTGTGAAAATATAGCAACGGCTTGATTTTTTTTCTATTAATTTGGCAACATTATATTGTGATTTACGCTGGTAAAACAGCTGAAATGATATGTCAAAATCTTGCCTACCACAGATGTATCCGCAGGCCATCTTCATCCTTACTTCCCCGCATATGTGTCAACTGTTTCATTATTGCTGTAGTTATTTTGCTCTCACTGGGAAAAGAAGTGAATTTATGCCACTTAAATAGCTAAATATATGCACACTCTGGACCTGGGTAACTAGCATACTGAGTGACAACAGTGAAAGTAAATACAGGACTCTGATGCACATAGGAAACAGAAAAAAACAGTCACGCATGCATATGACAATGGGACTGGATGCGTTATAGAGGCTACAGTTGACAGCAGTAAAACTAGAACTATGATTTGCACTTGTGTTGCTGAATGTTCGCAGAGACGTAACAGTAACATTAATTTTGGAAACACACATCTGCTTGCTGTCCCACATAAACATACACATGTCAAAGTGACTGTAGTGCGACAGGGGGCGTGTAACTGCAACTGTATGTCAGAATAAGAAGTGACAGAGTATTTCCTCACATTAGGGTTGGCTAACATGGGAAATAAAAGTCATGTACAGAGTAACACACACCCTGAGGCTTACAGAGGTAAGGTTGAGTGGCAGGTAGTAAGGTGAGGCGTCAGTCAATGTTAACTCTTTTGCTTGTTTGGGAGCTTTATACTCTTTAGGGAGAAGTGTGTGTTTGTGTTTCTGTATGTGTGTGTGTATGTGATTACTGTCATCAGAAGTGATCTGGGGCTAAGATAAACAGTAAGCAGGCCTGAGGCAAACAGATGTTTGCGTTAGTTTCTGTATCTGTGTGTGAACGGGGTATATGTTAATGCATCAACACACATTTTCCCCACCAGCTATTATTACGAGAAAGTGATGGTCTGCAGGGCTCTACGGGTGTGTGTAATTATTACTGCTATACGGTGATGTGGACCCTGGAGCCTCCCTTGGGCCAAGTTCAACACCATCATGTTTTCGCTCCACTTACAAAACACTTCTGCAGTCCACACAGCTTTCACTTCCCCAGGTACACATCTTCTATATTCCACTAAATCCCCACATAGTCCTTTTCTGTCTGTAATTTTTTCCCTGTTGGTTGGAAAAGGCCTCTATACAAGTAATTATGACTCTGAGGATGCTGCTCGTGTCCCTGAATCATCTCGAGACCGTGAGTATATTCTTCTTGAATATAGTTGATGTTCAGCATGTAATTTCATGCAGAGAGGTTAGCTTTAAGTGCAATTTACTTGCAGGGCACACAGCTTAACAGCCGGCATTCACTAGTTCTATAAAACATTGACTTAGACATGCAAGTATTTCTAAAGAATACTAACTTTTGCCCTATTAGTCTCCCAGACCTTTAACCCACAGTTACTATTCACCTTTAAACTCCAAAATGTACAGTATCTGATGCTATAAAAATACCATAAAACAATGTTTTAGAAACAGACCTGTTTTTAAAACATCACATCCACCTCCACCTGCTGCTTTGTGCACCACCTGCCTGTACCCATAGGATTTTCACTGCATCCATCTGGCGCCATAATCTCTGCCCTCTTAAACTCTGTAGTTAGCCAAGAATGTACATTCTACGTAACAATAACGTTTCTCTAAATCCAGGGGGAACAATGAGAAAAAGTTCTACTCCTATGATACAGCGTGGTATATGCGCCATCATTAAAATCCATCTTGCATGTTTGCCCGTGATATATAAACTCAAGGTTATCACAGAACTCTACCTAAGCAGAAATATGAACATGGTCATCCATGTAGACATTCAAGATCAATAGATAGATTAGCTAATTGACACTACCACCCAATACTTACAAAAAACAAACAAACAAAAAAACAGGTAACATATTACTTCCCAGACTTCCCAAATTCACATTACTCTTTAGAAGTATTAATTACTGAAATAACAGTTCGTTTTGTGACTACTACTACTTTCGCTGCTCCTTTTAGAGGCTGCCACGGCAAATCATCTGTTTCTATCTGACCTAGGGGTGGGCGATATGGCAAAAATATCCATCCATCCATCCATCCATTGTCTGAGCCCGCTTTATCCTCACTAGGGTCACGGGGGTCGCTGGAGCCTATCCCAGCCACTTAAGGGCGAAGGCAGGGTACACC
>JAPQRP010000001.1:14408653-14438200 GCA_037367295.1 Apogon hyalosoma | reverse complement strand
GTGCTGGCAAAACTTCCCATCTTTTTCTCCGTCTCCTTTTTCCTGCTGTTCACCCTTATGGTGCAAATTGTCTTTATCCTTCTCCTGCATAATAAGGTGTCGCCGCCTGCCGACCACCGGGGCTTTTTATTATCTGTAAAACACCTTGTCAGAGAGGAGAGGAGAGGAGAGGAGGAAAGAAAAAGAGAGGAGGAAAGGAGAGAAGGAGAGGACAGGACAGGAGACAAGGAAAGGAGGGAGGAGAGGAGATGAGGGGAAAGAAGAAGAGGAGAGGAGAGGAGAGGAGAGGAGAGGAGAGGAGAGGAGAGGAGAGGAGAGGAGAGGAGAGGAGGTTCAGTGATGAAAGAAAGACAGCAGAGGAAAAAAAAGAGGAGAGGAGACCGTGCCATTCTCTTTCATGACGACTTCTGAATTACTATTATTATCTGAGTTTACAGCGGATTGTTCTTTGGTGGTAGCCTACATAGTCTTACCTACATTTCCAAGATAATCACAGTGTTAGTAAACGCTGACGATTACGGGTGAAAATCGACAACTGCTTTAAAAATGAAGTTCAAATCAATGGTGATGGGTTTTAACTCACTGCTTTGTTTTCTCGCCGGCTGGGTTGCACTCAAAGTATTTTACTATTCTGTCCAAGTAATAGAAAAATGCAGCGACTACAGAGTTAAATAATACAGTTATAGACTCAGACCTGCCTATTTCATCAAGCACAGAACATATTCACTTGCTGAATTACCTACCATTTGATAGCCACACAGTTCTTTAAGCTTGGAACACCCAAAACCATGACAACGTGCTAGTTACAGTTTATTAGAAGACAGAAAAACAACACTGACTCTAAAATATACTCGCCTTTGAGTGTGTTTCTGCAAGGCCCCGTTTCATAGACAGGCTCTAGATTTGTTTTGGCGGCTGTTCAAAAATGCCATCATGTTTCGCTCCGTGAAGAATGAAGGAAGTTTCTCTCCCTTTACGCCATCGTCTAATTATACTATTGTCCTAGAGTCAGTGGGTTTGTGTTTGCTTTATTGCGCTTGCCTCTAAGAGTGGAAACACACATTTACTATGTACAGAGCTCAGACACTTGATGAACAGGCAGACATAGGGAAACACACTCTCTCCCCATCACACACACACACACACACACACACACACACACACACACACACACATAGCTATAGGTCCATTGAATAGCACATTGGAGAACACAGAGGAACATTTGTTGAGGGAGTCAGTCAGAGATAACGAACATCATATTAATGAATGCCTCACTCTTTCTCCCTGCTCCTCCCTCTCTGTTTGTTTAAGTCCCTTCTTTGCTGCTTTTATGTCCTCCTTCTCTCTTCTTCTCTCCATCCAGAGTGCCGTCGTTCTCGTGCTGCAGTCCCTCTGTACAGCTCCCTCTCTCTCTTCCTCTGGTTCTCTTTTGATGTTGCGCTCTCTCAACCTCTCTGTTGCGTGCACTCTTTTGCTACTTCCTGCTCTTTGTTAACTAAGTAACCCCCTCCGCACACCGCCGCCACCACCGCCACTCTCTCTCTCTCTCTCTCTTTCTTTTCTATAAAGTTGGTACTGTCGGGCAATTAATCATTTTTCAGAGGACTCGTTATTTTTTTTATAAGGGAATGGCTGACCTCGGATAGGGGCACTGAGCTTTAGTGCCAGCTGGAAATGACATCACACATCTCGGCCCGTGCCTCTCCCTCTCTCCACCTCCGATGCCTCTGCACTTTCTCTGCATTTTAAAACACCATAAACTGTTTGTTTTTCCTTCCATACAGATTCACAGTGGTGTTATATCTCAGTTGCATGCCCAGATGTACAAATATGTAGAAACTCTGACAAATTTTAATGAATTTATTGCCTAAACATAATGTTTCCTTTGTGCAAGCGCGCATACATATATTACGTGGAAAGCACCATTATATGATTTATTTATTTTTTAATAGAAAATTACGTGCTTTAGTTGATCTTGAACCTATGGTTGCATGTTGGATTATTTTTAACCCTCAAAAGCCTTAAAGAACAAAAGCGTCTAGTGATCTAAAATGTTTAATAACGTTTCAACATCTAATCCTATCAATGCACATACATAATTCAGGTAAAATGCACTTTCTCAGCTTTTCATTTTCATCAGCTATGACCCATTTTGATGTTCAGGGACTCCACAGTGAACTTTGAAAGCATCATCTTCTGTGACGTTGACTCACACGTGTAATTTGACAAATCGCCATGGTTGTAAACACTTGTTTTTATGTTCAGTTAATGATATACTCTCCAGGAGAATTCATTTTTTCTTGCATTTTCTCCATTTCAATTTTATATTTTAATTAACTCTGCATTTTTATGAACATCTACATGACAAAAAAATTAGGAAGTCAGGAAAATACCTGATTTTTATTATTAAAAATGCTAAATTGAAGGTATAATATTATCATAACTGTTGCGAAATCACATAGGAAAGCTTAGATGCAGAGAAAAATTAATTTGGAAGTCCCCGCAAAAATAATTTCTTTAATGGTTAACACATAAAAGTAGGTGCTTGCACATGGATGTGTTCATGTAAAAGAAGACGATAGACGCCTCCTGTTTGTATATCGTCATGTAGCATTTGCTCTTTGCATTTGTGCACATTCATTTTTATGTATATTTCTTCTTTAGATACACTTGAATCACCATCCATGAAGAATTACTTTACCTGCTCCACCAATCTGAAAAAAGACATGATGCAGCTGTGCACAGACTTAAACAGGCTTCTCTGTCTCTCTCTCCATCCCTCTACTCTCTCTTTCTTACAGTGTTCCTCCAGGCTGTGATCAGATAGGAGCTTTATTCATCTGCTCAAATGCAAAGTGCAGCTGTTTGCTTTACTAGCTGCAGAGTGAGCAAAAGCTCGTGGGAGGGTCACATTTTTCTTGTAGCCTGCATATGCAGCACAAAGTTTCACAGCAGTTTGTGAGGAATTCGATTAACATTAGCTAATCTAAGATTATGTGCAGAAACAGAGAGATGCTCATAAAACTGAAGCGATTATAGATTGCATTATGATCAAGAGGGGAAGGATAAGAGTTTGTTCTGTGAGTCCCTCCAGTTAAGTAATGAATGACTGAAGTTAAATATAATTGTTAGTTGAAGTCATGGGAGTTTCATAGCGGCGTATAGTCTTACAATTGTTTGTTTAAAAACCTGCTGCAATGACTTGATATTTTACAAAAGAAAACTACTTCACATAGATGGAATATGAAGTCCAAGATAGTTATTTTACAAATTCTACAACTAAGCTCATGAAGCCTGGAAATACCTCCATGATTGAGCTGCTATATAGTGAATGAACTGTAGTTAACAAGCCTGCAACACGTACTGATTGTTTCACGGTGCATTGGGTTTAATATTCCAACATGCGTTTCATTTCAGCGGTGTGTGTATATATGTCTGTGAGAGTGTATGTGTGTGAGAGAAAGAGAGACACAGATTCATAGAGAGACAAAGAGAGTTTGTGACAAATTTCATACATAAATAATTACTATACCAATAATGAAGTTAGATTTTTGTTCATTTGTGTGTCTTATTGAATGAAGTACTTCAGGGATAATGTATTCAAATGTTATTCAGCTTTAATTACCTCCACTAAGGAGCTGACGTAATTGCTCACGTCTATTGGGTGGTTTGTCTATCAGCAAGATTACAAAAACAATTCTCGTGAAACTTGGTGGAAGGATAGGGAATGGACCGAGGACAGACTCATTAACCCATTAAATTGAGCAGTCAGCTATGTAAAATATAAATAACTGTCAAATGGAATATATCAGTGTAATATCTAGAAGAACAACAACAAAACGGGGCAGACCCTGGATTCTTATTTTCATTTTCTAACATTACACATAGAGAATTTAATTGAATTACAGGATTGCGGGGCCTTGGCCGAGGTAAGAAATACGCTGAACTGAATGACCTTCGAGTTTGTTCACGTATTGCTTTCACTGCCAGTTGGCAAAAAAATACACAAGCACAATTCCAGTATGACAGCTTTCTTTAAGTTTCATCCAGAGAGTTAGATGTTTGACCTTGAACAACCAATTCCACGCTGATGGGCAAGAGGAGCTAAAAGCCATTTACTTAATGCAATGAACAAAATATCTTGTCATTTGTTTACATATCTAACATAGTATAATACTGCATGAGAGCTGATTTAAGACAATAACAGGCCACCACCTGAGAAACCGAATGGGAAACGTAAAATACAAACATAGATTATTCACTTCCTCTATATGTTTGACAAAAATAATGCAGTGCAATACGCTTTGATTTTAAAATTAAGATTATTTTGATAGTTGATGTGTTGACTATATACCCTTTTGCAATATGGTTTGGAAATGTATTACATTTGATAAGGAATACAACACCAACATCAACATAGCATCAAGAAACAAAATGGATTACAGGGGTGCAGGGTGGGTATTGTTGGGTTTGTCTCACTGTAAAATGTAAAATGCATTATTGTTAAATGTGTTATTTGTTCTCTGTGCCTAGGTCCCACTCGCAAAGCTCTTCAGCTTCCCAGGGTGTTCCATTTCACATAATGTAAACGCAAAATGTAATGTTTTTTTTTTTTTTTTTACACTTGGTTCTTTTAATAGATAAGTGAATAAATGAAATGAAATGTCAGACTCCTTTTAGTTCATTCAGCCCAATATAATCTGAAGTAGGCCAGACCAAGTAACATAATAACAGTGAAAATAAATGTAAAATGACATTATGACAGTGTTTAAAGCTGCAAAGTTTCCTTTAAAATGTGGATAACATGAGCAAGTTGAAATTTCTTGAGAAAAATAAGTGAAATTTTGACAGCATTATTCCTCAGTTTATCATTTACACATGTGCATTAAAACAACGGCTCACAGTGGATCTACAAATACACAAGAAATTTTAGGTTGTTCATGTATGTTCAGGTTATTCACATTTTTGGTGAAAAGATAGTTTGTAGATGTAAACTTTTTTTTATAGAATTCTACTTTTTACACTAAAACAAAGAAACACATTTGGAGTTGTCATTATTTCTAGGTTATTATGACAGTATTTTGCTGGCCGGATCCACTTTAGATCACATTGCTCTGTATGTGAAACCTGAACTAAAAAGATTTAAAAACCATTGACTGTTAATATTCATTCATTCATTCATTTATTTTCTGAACCCGCTTTATCCTGACTGTTAATATCTTCAGTCTATTTTTTTTTCATTTCACAAATTCATTCCATGGGCCGGATTGGACCCTTCGGTGGGCCGGTTTTGGCCCACGGGCCGTATGTTCGACACCTGTGCACTAATGCGTGATATTAGTCTGAACATGCTTGGGTGTAAAATTTCATGAGAAAGCAGGGTGACATATCATCACCAGTGATTTCATATATCATTTGTCTCCCTCAATTAACTCGACACTCACTCGTCCTTCAGCACGAAAGAAAGAGAAGCAGACTCTGAAGACGTATATTTGTTCACATTGTTTAGACAAATAGGCACACTGACAAACCAGTTAGTTGATAATTGATGACCTTTTCATGTGACTGTTTTGCTGTTTGACTCATGTAAAGTAATACTGAAATACATTCCCGTCGAAAAAAGTATAAACGGTATTAAAATAGGATGCAGACATACAAACAACAGATAGGTTGCCGTCTAAATCTTTTGCAAATTTGAACAGAATTTTCAGAAATACGATGAAGAAAATGTTGATTTAAATGTGTTTCCATCCAGCTTGTTTATCATTATTGTCATCATCATTTAAAACCTTTACAGTTATTTGTAATATTTCACATAAGTGGGAGCTAATAAACATAAGTATTTGACAAAAATCTGAACCTGAGGCAAAGCTGTGAGCTGCACTTTTAGCTCCCCCAAACCAAATCACTGGTTTGCATTGTATAATGTTGTTTCAAACTCCTGAATAGTTTCTGAAAACCTTTGTCTAAAATGTGTTTCAGAAGCTCATAATGCCATTTCATTACCATCTAAATGGCATTTATGTTTGTTTCTTGTATTACTTCAGTGAACATTGCAGTTTCCTTAATGGTCCACACATGGAGACTCACATAATCATTAGCTAAAGCCATTCCCTTTGACAGTATTTGCATTTTCTCCTTATTGATTTACAAAGTTTTCTACCTCTCACAAACCTAAACACTTTTTTGTTCATTTTTGTTTCCATCAGCTTTTTTATTTATTTATTTATTTATTTTAAAGATATGCATAATGTGCAGTCTGATGGAAACAAAAGTATTTTAGGAAATGTACAGTGAATACAACTTCTCTCAAATATTTTCATTTAATAATTGATACCTGACTGCAACTACAAGAACCCTAAAATCTGCATGGTCAAGAAACTTCTGCTCACATTATGCAGATGTGTTGATTGATGTCTTGCTGACTCAGTCTGATTCCATCCTGCACTGACATTCTCAGTCACCTCTGGAAGAGTGCCTCCTGTGCATGTCATCAATGTACAGCTGAGAATTTCAACCGTATTTAATGATGTTTTCCCCATTGATTCAAATTCCGATGTCACTCAAAATGTGTATTTTTTGTAGTTTTTAGCATCACAGAGCAAACATTATAGAATTCCCTTTCAGGATATTGCAACTGAAGTGATCTGAGGGGACATTCTTCTTTTTTTTTTTTTTTTTTTTTTTAATCTACCCCTTGATTGCATTTTCAGGCTGTAGAGAATCTACCTTGAGATGCTCAGATTTTAACCAATCACAGGAATTTCTGAGAGGTAGGCGAGGTTAGATACATGACAGCTGTATTTACCAGTCACTGATCAGATTCCACCAGACACAGCCTGGATTTGACTCCACTTTTCCATGAAATTACATCACCCATATTTACAGTATATTTAGCATTTTGCTCTAAACTGAGGGGAGAGAACTGCAAGAAAGATGCAGGAGGGTGTGCATTAACAAATTCTGGTATTTCCTCCCCTGATTCCAGCTCCTGCAGCTTTGATTCACTCTTCTTGTTGATATGCAAGCTGGGCATCATAAGGGGATAAAAATGATGACCATTCTAAGGGCCCGTGACTGATAGGGTAACATTAGTTGAGTTTTTTTTTTTTTTTTTTAATTGTTAACTCATCACCATAAAAGAACGTTGTTTTCACAAGGCGCTAATAACCATATTTGTTGTTTGCATTAGTTTTGTTTTTGGCAAGAAAGAATAAAATTCAGACAGCCTATGAACCCCATCTCCCCCCTCCTCATTTTATGGTATGGTTTGGTCCAGGTACCAGCGCTCCTAGCTGATGCTGGTAAACATAATTCCATCCGACAAGTAAATTTATATTTTATTTGTACTAATATATCACTGGAAAATACCTAACTCTGTTATCATTAAAAATGTTTTTAAAATATAAAACGTGGCTTGCATCTTTCTCATGAATCTTGTATGAAATCATAAAATCTATTGTAAGCAGAATATTGATCCATGCCTGCATAGAGTTATATTTTTAAGGCTTGCATAGTTTGAATTGGTGAAAGCCAAAGTGATATTTTTTTTCATGGTGGCACCTTCATGGTGTGCCACAACAGTGAGCCCTCTGTCAAAACGTGTGCATTTTCCCATCCTGATCCAACAACAAAAGCAACTGAGTCTGCTCCACATTTTTATTAGCTACTTGCCACGAATGGACATTGACTCCATACACTGAACTTGTGTAGAAACATCTGCATGTATTTTCACTTTTATTTGTTTTATTGTATGTATTTATTTCAGATAAGATAAGATAAGATAAGATAAGATAAGATAAGATAAGATAAGATAAGATAAGATAAGATAAGATAAGATAAGATTGTCCTTTATAAGTCCCACAAGGGGAAATTCCAGATTTACAGCAGCAATAGTGGAGTACAAAAAGCACACAAGAGCAAAAAAAAAAGAGCAAAATCAAAAATAAAGACAAATCAAAAAAGCTATGAATATGCAGATACAGTACAGATACAGATACGCAGTTTAACTGGTGATTATCTGTTACAGACTGTACACAAAATCAATGGATGGCTAAATTAAACTTTAAACAGACATAACGCTATGTTTTCATACTGAGAGTTACAGCTACATCTTCATTTCACAGCCGCTACACCTATAAACTACAAACCCCAGAGGCTTCCGCGCTTCAATCCTCTTGTCGCTGATTGGTCAACTCAGTGTCCAATCCCTTTGCCGACCGTGTCTCACATTCATCCGAGCATCCTTCCGTCATGGCGTCTGTTTGGTACAAATCCCTCACCCACCTGCCGGTCCTGTCTGTTTTCATCTTCCTTCTGCTATGTATGCCACTCGGGGGAGGGCAAAAGAAGAAGGAGGTAAGGCTTTGACCACTTGAGTGTATTTTTCTGGAACTATTGTTGCGTTAATATGGCGTGTGCTGGCTGTATCTACCGGTCTGTGTTAAGCTAGGTAGAAGCAAGCAGGAAGTTCATCTCCCAGAAGCTGGGTCAGCTGAGCTTATGCTAACTGTAAACGCCACTTATGAAAGATGACGTTTCAAATCTGCAAGATCGTTTTTATTTTAAAGATGTATGCTCTGCGTATCCTTTTGAATTATCCTCTTGCATCCGACAAGCTAATATTGCGCTGGTGACTAATAGCTAACCTGGCCAGCCTAATCGAGCTAAGCTAGCTATTGTTTATATAACGGTTAAGGGTTAGCATCAGCCACTTACAGGTGTTTATATGGATACTTAAATGTGTCACGTAGATAAGCCTTCCTGCTGCCAAACGTGGCTACACAGCTGCCGATTGTGGTTTTGTTTTGAAAAGCACAGGAAGTTCTGCCTTTTTCTTCTTTGCATATTAACAGCACCGTCAGATGATGCTGTCTGTCTATGCTGGAATCCCACAATGACCACATTTTAGCTATGTATATATATATTATCTCCAAAACCGGATCACTACTACTGATACTTTAGAAAGAAGCTTAATTTGTGGCTATTTATTGACGCGATAGCTTGTTAATTTCAGATAAAACGGAAGTGAAAGGCAAGCAGCTGTTTTTTTTTTTTTTTTTTTTTTTGGTCGATGGAAAGTGGCTGAAAGGGCTGCACATAAGCCTGTGGGGAATACAATGCTGATTATTTATTAGTACTTTTTCTTTATTGTTAATCATGTCAGACCTGTATGTACGGTTGAATGCTTGACTTCCAGCTGTCCCCTCTCTACAAGGTTGCATTAGAAACCTTTATGTCAGTGACATAAATGGTAATATTTTGAGCATTTACATGTTACAGTTACTAGTGCTAGGAACTGTAATAGTCTTAAAAACAAAATAATGCAAATGACAAATACCATATTTATCTTACTTGTAGCGTAACAGTCATTTCTATACATTAGAAAACGTAGTTTCACAGAGAAATCTTGAATCTACTTTTTATGGCTGATTAGCTTGTAAATTATGTCATTCACATCCCAGTCTATTAAACCTTTCACATCATGTCTCATGTTCCATGTTTGAGAGTGAAATTTAATTGGCCGGTTACAATGGGCAACATTTATGATGCAAGAATAAGAGCTATTGCACATTTATATCTAAATCATCAATCTGATAATTAAATATTTGTATTTGGAATAATAACTTTTTATAAACATCTCTTCATTGTATAACCTAACTTTGCACCACCTTATCACCACCTTTTTTTCTCTGCCTACTTTACATATAAATAGAAGAGAGTGGTTGAAAGGACAAATTGGGTTATGAATAAATGGCAGAATGCATGGACAAATGCTTGACAAGTAAACAAATATTTGAATGAATTATGTATTTCTTGTGTCAACAAATGGATAAAAACCCCAACAGTGAAAGGACCATGTGATGACTAAGTGGAACGATTAACAACTGATAATAGATGTTTGAGTGAGTGAGGGGAAGGGTGAAAAATTAAAAGGTTTATGATGTAAATAATGTGTTAGAGTGAAAGAAGTGAGGAGCAGAAATTAGCACAGAGTGGTCATTTTAGGTCATCATAACAGGTGACTTTCTGTGATGGTGTCGTAAGAATCTCTTGCTACATTCCTTTTATTAGTGCATGACTTTTATACATAGTTGATAGTTTCAAATGACTGAAATGGATTTAGTGTATGCATTAATTTCTTTGGATTTAAAGTTTATACAGGGCTCAATAGTACCAGCATTTCATCAGATATGCAAGCTAAAATAATAATGTGCAAGTGTGAAGAAATGAATTTGGAAGATAATTGCTTTTCATCAACAAATATAAAAACAGAGTGTGTATAGTTTGTGTATATATTGTGTATAAATTATATCTTTGACGCAGTATTTTTTAGTGATTTAGTTAGGTAATATTTGTATCAGTTTTATCTTGTTAATGTCATATCTTTGTTGTTGGCAAATATACTTGGTCACAGTTTTTGTTTATGAAAATAACACTACCCTGCAGAAACGTTTGGTTAGCAGATGGTTAAGCAAGCACAGATGATGAGTCAAACCAGTTAGCTCCAATCCCACCTTTATTAATGGGAAATAGCCTATATTAGGATAGATTTGGAAAGTAATTCTTGTAATTCAATTGAGAACTGCCAGTGCATCTAATGCAGTAGTAATGTAATTACAAGCTACAGCTAAGCTGCACACCTTATGCTAGTATTGTTTTCAGTTTCTGGGAACCTTTGTGATAAAATACCAAAATGCATCAAAGAATCTCATAATGAAATAATTAGCCTAAATGAAATGGCTCTTCTCTGTGGATGAACTTGTACTGTGTATCCTTGTGGTGAGTTAAATATGCACATGTGCAAGACAAGTTAGGTGACTCTTATGCATACCATATTCTTAATGTTGAAAAACCATGTATTGTTACTCTTTTGTAGAAAACCTGGTCCCCTAAAGTGTAAAATGTTGATTTATTTTACGTTAATATATGTAGATCTGTACCTTAGCACTTTAGATAAGAGTTATGAATGAAAAGTTTCTAAAAGTCCTATTTTTACCCATTTTTATCTAGGGACAGTGTGCTGACACAATTGCTTATTTTTCAGCAGTGTGTTGCTTCACATTCACAAAATTACACCAGGGAGGTTCCCATTATAGCCACAGTCTGCTGCTGTTAGGCACTGATGAGCTCAAGGACACCTCAACATTACCTAATGAGCGACAGAGAGAGCGTCTCTCAATCACTTACCTTGCCGAAATGTGTCGGGCTATTATTAGTTTACTTCTGTGTCACTGACATTGGAACTATCTTCAAATCTCCAAGTAAAAAATTTTGCATCTACATTAAACTAGCTCATCCTGTCTAGCAGAAATGTGACTTTGCACTTTGTTGGTTCCAGCTGCTTAACCGTCTATGAAAAGATGACTCTAGGTAATATTACTGGGGACTTCTTTACCATCAAGCAGACAGGAGCTAGCCACACATACTTATACATACACATATACACGGACATACTTCCAATGAGCCACAGGAGAGATATTCAGGGGTTATAATGTGAGAAATGTACTTTCCTACTTTCCTGCCTGGGGCCATAGCAGGAGTTGGAGGACGTGGAGGAAGATCTTATTTAGGTGGAAATGGACAAAATGGTGAAGCAGCATTTTGTATTCATCTCACTTACTTCTGCACTCTCTCACTGCCCTTCATCTCCCCGTTTCCCTTGCCACAATAGGTTTTGGCTTTAAACTGTAGAACCTGACTGTGTATAAGT
Organism: Apogon hyalosoma; assembly: GCA_037367295.1. Taxonomy (NCBI): domain Eukaryota; kingdom Metazoa; phylum Chordata; class Actinopteri; order Kurtiformes; family Apogonidae; genus Apogon; species Apogon hyalosoma. Next base: position 14,426,487 of record JAPQRP010000001.1, on the reverse strand, counting down.
TATGATTAGACTGTCCTTGAACAGTGCAATACTTATTTTCTAGAGTGGGATTTTAATATCCAGTGATTATTCAAAGCTTTGTTTATTTATGCTGTCTTTAGTTCACTTCCATGTCTTGGTTCATTGGGTACTTAACTGTCATTAAAATGACTGCAGCAGGCTGGATAATTTGCACTAAATATATTTTTAACCGTATCCAGTTGACCTTTGCAGGATGGCAAGAAAGGAAAGTTAATTTAGGAACAGAGTATTAAAAGATGCATGTTGTTGTGATGTGATGTGAGTTTTGTTTTGTGTGACTCTATGCTAGTGTCTGTTTCTTGTTTTCTACAATGAATGCCATTAAATTTCATTAGCAACTTTGACTGTGTTTACTGGGAATGGGTTGGCTCGGTAATCTCATTTCAGGAGTTTGCAGTGGAATTTCAGATTGGCACAGTAAGGTTTTCCACAAAAGTGTACTGTATCACGGTATTACTGTCAGACCCAGGCCCCAAAGCGCTGATACCGGCAGTTTTAAGGGAACAATTATTTATGTCTTAGAAAGTTTTATGAGCAAAAAAAGCTATCCTAGCTTAGAGCTAATCAGATTACATTTACGTGTGGTTTCTGGATAAAGATAAATATATGGAACTGAAGAGAAAAGGAGGGGCTAAGGTGTAGAGATTACTGTAAAAATGGGCAATATGTCTGGATATGATGTATGAAATAAAGGTAAAAATAGTATCTGATAGAAGAAAGATACACAAAGTGTAAATATTATGATGGGGAATAAGAATAAAAATAAAAATAACTAAGTAGAGCAGTGCTGGAAGCCTGCTTTTGTAAATTCTGCTATAGCCTCAGCCCCTCTGGGGAGGGAGGCAATTGTCATGAAGAAAGAAAAGGATATTTATATCCCTTCAATATTCACTCATTCATCACCCCATCTCTGCTGGATTTTATATCTAGCTTGTGTTGTGTTTCTGTCCGAGGGCTGACGACAGCACAAAGAAAGAACCAGTGTAAGCACTTCCTATACCAAGGTATATGGAGTCAGGGGAGGTAAAGAGAAAAAAAGTCCAGGGCAGCGAGTCTGAGGCAAGAATGAGAATTATATACAGTATCTAGAGAGTTGTATATCTACAGAGAGATATAGATTGCAAAGCAGTGGGCTTGCTACCATACACAGGGACCAGGGACCAGTCAAATAAGTGGATTGGAATAATAAGAACCTGCTACCTCTGCACACAGAGGCACAATAAACAGGTAGGCCCTTCAGGGCATAACCCAAGCTACTTGCTAAGTTTAGACTGGGGTTCATGAAGCTAAACACTATGTAAACACGATTATGTAACATATTCATCAGAGAATAAACCATAATTCACCATTTACACATTCTTCACTGTCTCTCTGCCCTTGGATTTTGCAATACAGGCACGTACTATTAAAAATTATGAATTTCCCTATCTTAGAAGTATTTGCAAATTATGGTATTTTACAATATGATTTTTTTTTCTGTTGACATTGTTTTGCCAGTTTAAGTACTCGCAATTTATATATATATAAAAAAAAAAGCTTTGCATTTGTGATGCACATATAAAATATTTTTTGCTTGTAAATTGTCAGTTTTATCCAGCCTTTTCCCATGGTCCCCTGCTGATAATACTGTCAATGTGCATGAATTAGCTACTTAGCACTGTTACTTTGTCCTACGGAAACAAGAACCACAAATTCAATCAGATGTTTATATCTCCCTTTATTCTGCATTTTGTAGAAATGTTTTTCCCCTCTGCTTTATCTCTCTACTCGCTTATGCATGCATGCCAGTGCTCAGTCTCCGTTGATTTTCTCTCTCCTCCCTTTACCTCAGTAAAATAAATTTCAGCAGTTCAAGAGAGATGAATATTGTATCCAGCCCTGTCTTTCCCTTGTGTATTGCCGGTTCTGCCCAAACTGCAGCTAAGAAGCAGCCATAATGGTGCCATATTTTGCGTAGTGAGATGTTTCAGTGTTCTCTAAGTGAATTCAGTGGTGATTTGTTTGGATCTCGCTCATTAGCTGTAGTCATCTGAATTATTGATGCAGTCGTGTCAGGCCTGCTTTCCCAGTGACTGATGGCCTGTGTTCCCAAGTCATTTCCCCCCTCTGTTATTCCTCCCTTTCCAACATTTCTATAACTAATTTTCTGAGTGGCAAAAGGATTTCCATCTCCCACTCTTCATCCCCTTATCCACCCCTTTCCACTCCCACATCACCTCCCCTGTATTTTTTCACTTAACCACCCTTTTCTATGCGCTCGTTTGACATTTCTATAATTATGAAGTGTCATAAAATGAATGATTTCACTCGTCTTTAACCTAAGCCTACTTTGCACCGCCCCCCTGTCCACTTTCCTTTCCTTCTCTTCTTCCCTCGGCTCTCCTTCTCTTCTCTTCTGCCATTCCCTTGACATTTCTGAGGCTAATTTTTGTGCCAGCCTTGTTGAATTGAAGGGGAATGAAGGACATTTCCTTGTGGTTGTAAATATAAAATTTTCAGTACCATTATGGAATAAGAACTTCATACTTCTGACATGTCTCTCTCATTTATGCAGTTTGACACTGACTCATATAGTGACAAAATGGTAAGTGGTTCAACTAATCTGCCAGTCGTTCAGACATCACCTCTCTAACAGTCAATTTAGTTAGCTTCAGTTCAACTTTATTTATATTGTGCTAAATAAAGGAACAAATACTCATAAGCCACTTAATATTACATGTAAGGGTGTAACGGTGCACTCGTTTGTACCGAATTGTTTTGGTTCGGGGCCTTCCATACAATACGGAGGTGTACCAAATGAATACATGTAGCCTGTGTAAAAAATGCAAACACTCACCTTAAGTTTCTACACGAACCTTGAAGCGGAATGCACACAGTGTGAGCAGGGTGACCGCAAGCAGACCCCATGTGCAATATTTGATATCCTAGACCGATGGCTAAGCAGTACGCGCTCCATACTCATGCTGAACGTGAACCAGCATGGCAGCTCAGAGCAGCTTCACAGGTACAAAGCCAGAGTTGGAAGACCCTCCGTCTTCTCTAAGGTCTCCGATTTGGGAGCATTTCAACATTTCAAGAGCATTGTGCCGACATTGTTTCGCGACGATTCGTTATATTTCTGGTAACGCGTCAAATTTCGTAACCCATTTAGAACGACACCACCCAAGTCTTAATATTACTGCTACCAAGAGAAAAACTGTAACCCAATTTTTTTTACTTCAGTAAAGTTTTTTTTTTTTAGATGAAATTGGTCTCCTTCACTGTACCAAAAACATCAAAAATGTAGCAAACCAAAGACCCCTGTACCGAAAACATACCGAACCGGAATTTTTCTGTACTGTTACACTCCTAATTAAATGTATGGTCAATACCTACAATGTTATTGTGGGGCGGAAAAAATAACAACAAATGCCCCAAGAGCAAGTGCCTAGAAATAGTAGGGAAAAACTCTCTTTAATGGAGGAGATAAAACTGGACTCATTAGTGGAGAAGGGAGAGATGAAAGCACAAAAAGAAACAACAACCAACCCAGTCAAACACTGGGCAGTTTGGAGAGCAAATAACTGCACATGAGCTTTAGAGCCAGGTACCAACAGCTTATCACTGAACATTGCTGCTAGCAGCGTCTTTTTATTGAATGAGTAAAGAGTAAAAGTTGTGCTTAACAGTTTCTCCAGTTTGGTAAAATTCTGATGACTTAGAATAACTTCCTGTCCAGCTTTTTCAATGTTTGCTTTAAAATTTGCAGGTAGGAATTGGAACACCGATCTAGGTTCCTCTGATTAGCTGACTTCTTCTCTGTGTGTACATTTGTATGATTGCTGATCAATATGTTTTTGGTACAGGTCAAGGCAGACAGCCATCCTCCAGGAGTCTGGGTCTGCTCCAGGTTTCTGCCTGTTAAAAGGAAGTTTTTCCTCGCCACTGTCACCAGTCACAGGTGTTTCTCCCCTTAGGATTCTGTTGGGTTTCTGTAAATTGGCTGGAGAGTCTGGTTTCAACCAGCTCTATATGTAAAGTGTCATGAGATAACTTTTGTTATGATTTGGTACTATATAAATAAATTCTGAATGATTGATTGATTTGAACCATGTTTACTCGGGTCTCGCTTTCCAATGAGATTAAAGAATTTTAAAAAAGGCAACAGCGTCTAATGTTGCAGCAAGTGGATTTACAAATGGCATTGAGTGATAGTGGTCATTGAATGGCTGTGGTCATTTCGTACAATTTTGTCACAATATTAGACCTCTACTACAATATATTTTTCCCTGAGGGCTGTAGAGAGTAAAAGTAATTTATGCAGTTTAATGATACATTATATCAAAGTGGCATACTAGATTTAGTTCAACTGGACTGACATGCAGTTGTACATCTGATGATATTTGCAAAAAATCTCAGTAATGTCTGACTTTAATGTCAGAAGAGTTAATGCAGCAGTAGTGAGACTTTTTGGTGCCTTTGCTTACAGCTAACCTGCCATACCTCGTGTCAGATCATTCATCCTTGCCTTTCTTTGACACAGCTTATCTCCAGAAGGGAATGTTGTCGTAACACAACTCTTTCTCTCCTCCCTTTTCTCTTATCTATTTCTCCTCTGTCACTCTTTTCATCCCATTTTCCATTTTATTTCTTTATCCTTCCACTTTCCCCCCTCATTCACCATGCCTCCACTCCCTTCCTTTTTTCGCTGCCTCCTGCTGTTCTCTCACATACCCTTCCGCCCCTCCTACGGGGAGAGGCGGCACTGTATAGCCGATATGAGGTGGCACATTATCCCACTGTGAATGTGTACGTGTTTTAGAATCTGTGCTTGTGTGTGTGTGTCTGGTTTATGGCTGATAAGACGTCACACTCTTATCCTCCTAGACAGGCCAGTGTCACTGTGACGGTTCACAGGCCACACACATATACATACACAAATTTACAGGGAAAGAAACACACAAGTATTAAATGTAACACACATAGTCTTGAGTATGAAATGGGAAACTAGATTGAAAGCCTTATTGTGGAGCGACGCCTAGTTCTGTGTGTGTGTAATAGAAAGAGAGAGACTGTGTGTTTGTACATGTTGCCTGTCACTGATATCTGATGAGTCTCTCTTATTAAACTCTTAGTCTTTCTGCTCCACTGGCAGAAAGGCTGTTAACACTGCACGGGGCTAAAGACTGTGTACTTTTGCATGCAAGTGTGTGTGTGTGTGTTTTCTTTTGTGTTTCTTTGCATGGTGAAGAGGCTGTCATAAGACTGCCTTATTGAAAACACTTGTCTTGAGAAGGTACGTACAGATGAGAGAGACAGGAAGTGAGTGAGGCAATCCGTCCCCTCACAGAGTTCAGATTAGCTGTGTTAAGACCGGAGGACAGAGCTTTAACCACCACAAAGTGAGTCCCTGTTAGATGAAGCTACACCTGGAAACGATCAAACTGGTTATGAATTATTGAATTATGTTAACACAGCCTTTTGAAAGCATGTATTTATCCAGAGAATCCTAAGTAATCACTCCTCTCTTGCTTCACATTCACTCAAACACAATCCTATCTGGGAGACTTTCAACCAGTGAACAGTATTAATTAAATGCCTGAGAGAAAAATAGCTGATGGATCTTGCCAGTTCCCCTGAGATTAACTAGGGTTTACAGTTTTGTCCCTTGCCTGTCTAACTGACATGTTATCTATGATCCTAAATAACTTTTTGAATACAGGTAGCCACGTCTCACTGTTTTTATGATGACACTCATTAACTTAATGCACTCTTCTGAAGCAAAGGCAAGATTGAAAAACTGTACATGAATTGTGTTAAAAATGAGCAACTAATTAAGCCATAAATACCATTAAGGACACAGTTTATTATCTTATTTCAGTACACAATTACAAGTCCAACAGCCAGCATCCCCCTAATCACTGTCAAAGTTGACAAACACACTGTTGAAATTTAATTAACTCTCATGATAAATAATAAAAGCTTCACAGAAATGAACAACCAGTGTAAGGGAGAGCTCTTTTTAGCCACTGCTGACAGTTCATGTCTTTTAATGAGGAGCTTGATTTGCAGTGATTGTTGTGCCACCTTGTTTGAGCTGAGCAACTGGTGGTCACTCCCCTTCCCAGCTGTTCAGATTATCGACCAGCCAATTAGTCTCACCAGCAGAGTTTAGAAGAAGATATGATTAGTGCAACCAGCTCACCATCTCCCTTGTGAAAATGGCATCGCATTGCCGTTGATGCTAGGACAGCTGTTGAACGAGAAGACATTACATTAGCCTACTGTTATTGCAGCCTGTAAGGCTACATTCCAAATACTTGGATGGGGGGGGGATAAAGCATTAAAGCATGCATTTTTCCGGGCAATAAAACTTGAAAGGTTCTGGACTGTAGATCTTCTCTAGTGGCTTTATTGCTGAGTCTTTAGCTAAAAAAATTAGTTAAGGAGTCAGTACGCCTGTCCATTCAGTGCCAATTGCTTCATCAAACCAAGATTGTGAATAAATGTCAGTACAAATGTCTCATGGTCATTATGTATCATACTGTGTAGTTCACAGGACATGTACAGTGTCGTCTGAAGCATCGTTGTGTTACATTATCTGCAAACAGAATTTTGAAAGAGGCACCAGTCTTCAGAATTATTCTTATGGAGGATTACACCATGCTTTTCAACCTTACAATTGTCATTACATTGCATGCGCCTAAGAAATTAACCCTGGTGTAAATTTTATGAGTAACTTGTGTTTCCTCTGCATGATGAATTTAGTGAAAAGAAAAACTCCCAGATATGTGAGCCAAACTAAACAATTCATATAAAAAATACCAAATAACAATAATAGCATCAAATTGCATTCAACGAAGGGTAAAAGGTGAAAACACTTAAAGCAGAAAATATGTTAAGCAGAGAACAGATGTCTGCCAAGGCGGCTAAATACACCACAGCAATCACATCGACTTCATGGAGATAATAACTTCCAAAAATCTTCTTTTCATTTTGTTACTTTGACCTTGACCAAGACTATGGTCAGACTTTTTTTAGTATTAAATCTTGACGGTATATTTGCTTGTTGTAAATTACAATCAAATCATCAAATTAGATGTGATTTAACACACACACACACACATACACACCCTTGGCTAATGTGGTGTTTCCCAAGTTTTTTCAGCCACGGCACATATTTTACATTAGAAAAATCATATGGAACACCACCAAACAAAAATGTCACAAAAAGTATATTTATATATATTTAATATAATGCAAATCTAGTCTCAGTTTACTTAGTGTGAAACTTGGGCCTGTTTAGTTGAACACAAAGCTGATATTCTTGCAGGAATTGAAGAAAGACTCACACAGACCTTCCTCAACAGCTATTAGTGTCTCTTTTCAGTGGGGGGCACATCGGGGGTGCACGGGTGACATTGTCACAGGGTGTTTGGAACAACAAAGCTGAGAGGGGTGCATCACCAACTCCTCGGACAGACCCCCCAGCTGACGGATTGAGGTCTGTTGTATAATAGTATGGGAGGCATACCCCCCCCACACACCCCAACCCGATACCCGGAGTTTGCAGGTAACTCGCTAATCCGCGCATCACTAGTGAGGGGGGCTTAATCAACACAACACACTGTATCGGGGCCGGTTCACTTTCACTTTTACTTTACAAAGGGAAACAGGAGACTGCAGTAGTGGAGTGGATCATTGGTACGTGCAGTCGTATGTATTGATATCACGCTGTTCACTTACATTACCAATCAGGTGAAATTGGATAATTTTCCATGGCATGCTGGTTGGGAAACACTGGGCTAATGTAATTTCTGAAGACTTTTTTTATATTAGTATTTTGAAGGTTTTGTCTGTTCTTTCCCTGTAAGTCTTTTATTGTGTAGGCAAAATGTTTCTTAGTGATTGCAGATATTAACCTGTGTCAGAAGTTAAGTTGAGATTCTACAAGAACATGACCTAAACATTCAAGAGCTTCTATTTTTACATGTGTGATTGAGACTGAATGTTCACCTAAGCAGAAGCAAATAACAATGTGACTGGCTCATAAGGCTAATTAGCGGCACATTAAGCACACGGTTATTAGGCGCGAAGACCAGCGTTAGCTTATTTGGCCAATTACACATCTATTTCTAATGTGTGAGTTGTACCTCAGCCCCTTGATTTGACTATTAACAATAACATTCAATATCATGCATATTGAAGCAGTCTGCTGAAAGCTATTTCAAGATGTTGAAGATGAGATAAGTGAAAATAAATTAAAAGATGGAGAGAGGGTTACGAACTAAAGGTCACACACACACACACAACACCTTGGAAGAGAAGACGGCAGCTCTGGTGGTCAGACAGACATGCAACTTCATGACCTTTAGTGAGTCCACACCTCACGTCAGTGTTTTCTGTCTTTTACTTTACACATAAGCTTACCAGCTTTGCTTCTCCCTGTCTCTTCTCATAATTAAGGTATTTTTAGTGCCATATTGATGCTACAGTACTTGAAATCAGAAGAACTGTAGCAGTTGCTTTTTCACAAAAAGCAAAACAAAAATGGTGTTTAGCACACACCTTAGTGTAGTGCTGAGCTCACTCAACATCATGACCCCTTTTTTATTATTGGACACAGCACTCGTATGTAATTACCAGAATGGACATTTCATATTCAGGAGGGACTGCTGTATAAACATAATGACTTCAAACATATTGTTAGACCAGAATGAAGGTGGGAAAACTGAACACCCTCCTGTTTTTCTTAAATGTACGAGGTTCATTCTAGAGGTGGACCGGTAGGTTTTTTTTTTTTTTTTTTGTCGGGGCCGATACTGATTAGCTATTAGTAATCATGAAGGCCGATAACCGATATTTGGAGCTGATATTCGTTTGCTGTAAAATGAAAATCTTGGTGTCAAAAATTTTAATCATCCAAACACCAACACTTACCTTTATTTAAATGCTGTTCAGCATGTTTATTTTTCATTTTACAAAAATAAATCCCGGAACTCCCAGGCTCAGCAGCATATCATAAATTCAACTGAAAATAAATAAATAGCTCTCTATACTTTTTACAAGTAAATAAAGTCATCATGCAGTTCAATATAACTGAAATGTTGTCGCTTGAATTTAAGTGAAATAACCAAAAAAGGAACATCTTGCTCCCCTCCTCCTCTTACAAGACACTATCAAAGACAGCTTCAGACATGCTCCATCTAACAATGTCATTTTCTAATGTTAAGGATCTCTCAAAATGGAAAAAAGTAAAGTAAAATATCCTGGGATCATGAGAGTTGTTGTTAAAAATTTCCCAACCGTTTTCTCTCACTTTGCTCCTCTACAGCGTCTAATTTCACACACACTTCAATATCCCAGCATTGATAACACCATGGCAGTTGACTGCAGTTGTAAGTTAGCTGGCTTGGCTAATGAGCACTGTGCACACTCAATGCTATAATCCAGTGACCGTCTCGTAGCAGTAAGACAGAGAGTTGGAGAAAGGCTAAACTTATCGGCCCTCCAATAACCAGCCTGAAATTATTGCAGGTTTTTACTCTTGCTCTCTCACACACACACCTTACAGCTATCACGGACTGTTTCCCTATCATTATGATTACCGAGCAGTCTCATAGTGATACAGACAGAAGAGGTGGGGGTACTCAAAGCTAAACTACATGGTAAAAGCTAGTCGCTAAACGTTCCATTCACAGTGCTTTTACCTATAGTGTTCATATATTGGGACTTTCAGTAACATTATCTGGAGCCATGAGTTGTAGAGGATTGTGATGTTTATTACAACTTTGGCAAAATCTGTTGCCTGAACTTACTTTCACATAAGCCTGTACACCTGGCTCGGAGCGGCTTCTCCACCGTAAGTCTGCTCAGTTTTCGCACACACACACACACACACACACACACACACACACACACGTGCCGTGTAACCAATCAGATGGTGCTGTGGGAGGGACAATGCTCTGAGCTGAGAGCCAGCTGCATCTGAGCCAAAATAACCCCGTTTTAAGTTTGATCCGTCATATCGGTCGTCGGACACTTTAAAAACCCGATAACGATAATGGTCAAAATGATGAATATTGAAGCCGATAATCGGTCGACCCCTAGTTTATTTTTTCCATTTTTAGTCATGTGCCATCGGGCTGATCTCAGAAGCTCTTATCTGTGGCATAGACATAGACTCTATGCAATGACAACTTCTCCAGCTCGCCCTTATCAGTCTCCTTGTCTTGTTTCTCCTTTGTCTCCTGAGTATTTTTTTAAAGAGTGTGTGGCTAATGATAGCCTTTAATCACTCAAAAACTGTCCAAACAAACCCTCTCAGGCACGCACAGCCACACTGAGCCACTGACATCTTTGACTGAAGTCCTTGAGGTTTCTTAATCAAACACAGCTTTTCTTCTTTTTAATTTGTTGCATGATGGGATGAGAGAGATGACACTGTAAGCTTTGACTCTTTAGTTTTTTTTTTTGTCTCTAGTGCTTAATTAAACACAAAGACCACCCACCACTGACCCTGTGCTACTAGAATTACTAAGGGAGTGGTATGCAAAATTTGGACTCTTAATGCTCCTGAAATCATTTCACATACATAACAAATATGCACAAATGTTGAAAGCCAATTAATCCAGGCAGACGAACAGTTTTCACACACAGCCTTGTTGAGAGTGTGACCCTCAAAACACACACAAGCTTCAACATGTGTAATTACTGAAACACTGCTCAAAGCAGCAATTTGATTAAAAAAAAAAAAAAAAAGGTTTTTTTCTACATTAGCCCACTTCAAAGTTAGAGTGAGGGAGTGGGTATATATAGAGAATAAGACACAGACTGATGTTATTGAAAAATGTGCTATAAATTGTGATGAAATACAAGACCTCTCATTAAAGAAAAAAAGTCAGAAGCATAAAGTACACAAAATAATAGTGTGAGACAATGTAGAATAGCAGGTGCTCATCTTGGACAGCACTGGATCAAATGAACATAGAAAAGCTGAATGACTGCCCAAATGAACAATAGCGAGTTTCCAGAAAACATGCAGTGTAAAACAGCACATGCTCTGACTAGTCACCTTTGTATTGTGAGTTTATCTAAACTCAAGAGAATTGCTCTGAATAACTGTAGCCAAAATATTTTTAGTTTTATTTCTTTTTTAAATAACAGGTTCAGTTGTGATAGGTCCAAAATTGGTGCCAGATACATTAGTACACAATCTGGTTTTGTTGTAATGTGGGCATTGACTGCTTTGGATGATTTTATTCATACCAGAAATGACAGAAGTTTGTTTTACGTGCAGTAAACTAATCTGAGAGATAAATAACAAAATCTACAGATTATATGATTTACTCTGTGTTAATATGGTTGGAAAGTCAAATGGAAAATGTGTTTATGAAGCTGGGAGTTGCATAATGTAGGCTATGTTATGTATGTTAGACAGAAACAACACTTTTATGTAGAGCTTATTTGGGCCAGTGTTTTCCTGCCTAACCCTTCCAGGAAGTTGAATAACTTTTTTTTTTTTTTTTCCAGTGTTGTTATTCTTTTCTAGATTAAATTTTCACCTGGTGTTGACTGCCTTAAGCTCACATGAAATCCCTCCAACAAATGTAAATCCTTGAGTAAACTAATTTACACACAAATTTGTTTTGCCCTGCATTTTGACAGATAATCATAGATTCACTTTATAATATGCTTTTGGCTACTAAAATATATAACAGTCTGGGAATTATGTTTGTTTGTTTGTATCAGAAATATAATACTGATGTTAGTGTAAGACAAACATATGTGACACACTGCATACCATGTGTGTGTTTGTCTTTTTTATTATTATTATCATCAGTTCTCTGTATATAACACATTACATACTGATATGATGTTACTCAGTCCAGGTTTAAGGGGTTTAGTGATTCAGGTCTGCCACAAGTTCATACGATGTCTGCTCAGTCAGAATGACAGAAATATAGAACATAGTTACTTGGTTCTTAATGGGATTACTTTGACCTTTTTTAGATCGTTAGGATTTTTTCCTCACTGGTCTGCACAATCTTAACTACTGGTATTAATGACATTGTTTCTTTATTCTTCAACCAACGCCTTTTTTTCTTGTCTGTGTTTCCCTTTTTATTCATCCTTCCTCATCTACTGACTTTCGTACAATTTTTCATTTACTTTCTTCTCCTCCCCCCTGCCCCTATCTCTCCATTTCTTGGTTTTATTGCGGGAAGTAGCATAGTGACCATATGCTCCCTGGGTGCCCATGGTGAATCCCTATTGTTTTTACAGTATGACTGGCCCTTTGCCCTGTGTGTCCATCCCCAGTTTTTATTGGGATGCTTTTATAACAAAATCAAGCTGCACTGATGCCCCATAAACCCAATTGGAGCTCTGCACTATCCCAAGAGAAATGATATCTGCAAAGACAGGAAAAAATAAAAATAAAGGGGAAAGAAGGGGTGGGTAGAGGTCAAGCAGCGGGACTAAAATATTAGCCCTGGCTTTCTGCTACTATTGAAAGTGACTGATGAAATACAACTACAGAGAAAATTACACTGGCACCATGCAGTGTATTGCTAATATAGCTTCACATATTGCAGAAAGTGTGGCTGCGGAAGCCGACTGAATACATTGCTGAAGCCGCACATAAATAATAACAGGTAGCATTTTAACTGAAGGTTGGAAGAATGAAAATAGTAGTCATTTTCTATTACATCGGCCTGTCTTATTGTTTAATCTGTAGTTGTGTTATGTTGTAAGGGCTGTTCTCCCTGTAAGTGTGTGTTTTTATCTAACTGGCATTTAAACCGTCTCAAAGGTTTAGAAGTTGACATGACACCCTAAACTTAGAAACACAAAAGACTTAGATAGGTGCCTTGAGGAAAATAAATGATTTAAGATTCAAAACGTCACTCAATGTGCCTAGGAGGTTTAGAAAAAGCTTTAATCTACATGTAAGCAAAAAAAAAAAAAAAAAAGGCAGATAAACCATTAGATATTCTATAAGCGTCACATAGAGAGTCAACTGCTGGCACTAATGAGGGGAAAAAAATCTAAAATAAAATAAAATCACCAGAGGGTGCCACATAGAGATGCGGAGACAAAGGCAAACGGCAAGAGAAAATGCATTTATTTCAAATACTTGTTATTAGGCAGATAAGCTGACAAATCCCCACCCCCAACCCCTTCAATGATAAATCATGGTATTTTTGAGAATCGCAGATTAAGGGCTGACAAATGCAGAACAAGCAATGTGAGCATTGGATTCAGTGGATGTGAGAGATGGAAACAATAACAGTGACAGAAAAACTGACTTGCACAGAAACGCTGTCAAAGTGTGCAATGGTATGTGTTAAAATCGCATCATATTAACTCCTCCTTCCAACATGGATGTAAATGTGTGTATGTGTCTATACAGAGGGGGAAAGCATGTTTGTGTTGTGCTTGTTAGTTTTGACAAGCTCTTTTTTTTTCTCACTTGTCCGTCCTCATCACTGCTCTGTCATCCTCATTTATATTCTCTCTTCCTCTAATTCTTTCTCCCTTCCTTTCCTTTTATTATCCTTTACTTACTTCCCACCCATTCCCTTTGCTTATATATAGATAGTAAATTTTTATCCACCACATTATTTCTTTGCTACGTCATTACTCTGCTCTTTGTTTAACCTCTCAGTTACCTTGTCTGCCCTGCTGTTAATCTTTCCCTTCTGCTCCTATGAGAGTTGACAGAAGTTGAATAAATAACATCCAACTTCTGAGTAATATCACTTTGTGGCTCACCTCCTCATTTGTTCTTCAGTTTTCTTCCTCCCTACGTGTGCCTGCCTAAGTATTTTGGGATTAACTCAACACAGAAAGTCATGATAAGTACACCATAATTTCCAGAAAAGGACTTGCAGTGTGTTTTGTTGGTCTTCACAAAGGACAGCGTTCTGCTTTGTGTGTGTGTGTGCGTGTGTGTGTGTGTGTGTGTGTGTATGTGAGTCTTGTATGTATGTGAGAGAGTTGAGTCTTTGTTCCATGTTATATGAAACCAATTTTCAGTAATCCCCTACACAATGGGCAAGTTAGAGGAATGTGTATAGGAACCTGATGGCCATAGCCAAGACCCATTCACTTCCAACAGACCTCTGTTTGGACCACTCAGAGAGTGGGATTACAGTTTGAACAAATTTTGTCAGCTTTTCTTGTGTAAGGTTTGCAGATGAAACCTTTAATTGGCTCAGGAATTTTGGGCCACCTTCAAACCACTTCCATATTGTAGAGGTGACGTGAAGAGTGGAGCTATTGTAGCCAGTGGAGATTTTGACCACTAATTGCAAAGTTAAAGGAACATCGCTGTTACACAGTTGGTATATAGATTAAAGCCCTTTCTCTTTCACTGTCACAGAGAGCTGGGAGTTGAATGTCATTATAAGTACCTCCATCTTGGTTGCACATTTCATTTTAATGCAACGCGGTGGCAGTGTGTGGTGTATAGCTCTCACATCATTATAGGGCCGTATATGTGGTAATCAACCATAGACGTAAAACAAGTCTGAGGCTGCTGTGGCATCTATCAGTGTTTTTTTTTTTTTTTTTTTTTTTGGATTAAAGTTTTAAAGCTTAGAGCAAGGATCCTCTATTTTCAAAGATGGTGTAGCATAGGCATTTCCTGTTTGAGGATGTCACATAGCTTAATGAAGGTAGATTAATGAGGTCACATTAAGATAAGAATACACTAATATCATATTAGTAAGTAACATCTTATCATCATTTTTCTGCTCATTTTTAACTCCTTCAAACAAGGTCTGTGGTGTGAGATATAACAAGAATTTGTTGCAAGAACAAAGACCTCAAACAAAATCCATTTTCTTTTGAGTGACTTAGAGGCTAAACTGTTTGCAATTTGAACAGCCCTTTCTTTTCAATAAGGATGTGATTCCCCACCACTGAGTTCGATTCACATCTTGATAAGCTGCCAGCGATACCAAACATTAACAATACAGTGAAGCCCCCTGCCGATACGATGCGATACAATTCACCCCTGTTCACGATGTGATGTGATTCATTAATGATTTGACAACGATTTGACTTTATACAATGTGATTCGGTTCGATACGATTCATGGTGCGATTCAAAATGATTCAACACAATACAAAGAATTTCCAAGCCCACATCTAGTTCCTAAAAAACACAATTATTTTGTCCTCTCTCTTTCCCTGTGAAGGATGTATTTGATACTTGATTGTTTTTTTTAAAGCAAACCAATGAAACCAAGTTAAAAAGAAGATGCAATTCAATATGGTACAGACATAAGGATTGACATATTCCTAATAAACACTAAATCATAAATAAAAAAATGTTTGTTTCATTACATTTGTTTTTAATCTCATTCTCTAGTTATACAATACATTTATTTTGGAAATTTCTTTTTGGCCTCTTATTATTTATTCATTTATTTATTTGCTTGTTTAAACACACGGGCCATTCACAAGCACTCCTTTTCTCAGGTCCTTTTACTAATAGTGTTCTCTGTCTGTACTTTTACAATGTTTTACAAAACACATATAAAACTTAAACAAGTGGTGCCAGGCACAACAAACCGCGCCCCTTGCAAACGTTTTACCTGATTTGCCCTATCTCTTATCACTGCGAAAACACATTTTTGGTGACCTTGACCTTTAACCTACATTCACCAAAATGTAATGGGATCTATTCTGGACCACCTTGCACCTTTCCTGAAAATTTCATGGAAATTGGTTCTGTAGTTTTTGCGTAAAGTTGCTGACAAACAAACAAACAGACGGACCAAAAAAAAAAAAAAACGAACTAAAAACAATATCCTTGCCTCCCCTTCGGGGGGTGGGGTAACTATTAAGCATTTCCCAGCATCAACAAGCAACAGTAGTGGAATATCCACTTGCTTTATCCACCACTGCAACACATCACCATTCAGAGCTAAACAATCCCTCCCCTGTACTTTACAGATCACCAAACTTTTGACTTGTGTGTCTTCAGAGGTACGCTGAATAGTGATGCGTGGATCGTCCGGTTAACTGTGGGTATTGTGGGTTGGGTTGGGGTGGGTCAAATAATTCCACAAAAGTGGGAACCCCGGGTTGAAAAAACCCCGACCTGCACATCCCTAATGCTGAATATCTCCTCTTCACCTGTTGTCTCCTTCCCTCCATTTTTGCTGTTTACTAACTGCGGCTGCGCCACCTGGCTCCCATATGTTTTAATAGCAAAACGCCAAAAGACAGTGATGGTGCGTTCAAGGTGCCTCGAAGACATGGGTGCAGAGGAGATAAACTATGTAACTATGCGGATCCGCAGGTTTACTTGGGGTTCATGTAGGGGCAGGTCAAAAGAATGTCAATTTATTTGCAGGGCAGGTTGGGTTGGGTCAGATACATCCACAAAATCCCAGTGGGTTGAAAAAAAAAAACAAAAAACAACTCGCGTATCACTACCGGACGTACCTCAGCATGAATACACGCGGAGTGAAAGTGAAACTTATAGACACTTTACTAATTCCTTTAAGCCTCCTGCTGATGTGCAGTTAATTATCCTTTTCCCTATTTTCGGGAACTTTAATTTGAGGTGGCAGGACGTTTGCCCCCCACCCTCCCAGGAACCAGGCCCAGATCGGTCCGATCTCATGCCTAAATCCGATCCGATCTTCGAAAAAATGCCAGATCAGCAGGTGATACCAATTTATAAATCGGATCGGGATATCCCTAGAGTCATTTATAACCGACAATTAAGTGACTGACTGGTCATATGACTTCCTTGTGATTTGTGTGAACCTTTTTGGACTAACTCAGTGGCTAACAGGCTAGCTGACCTAATGGTCCTCTGATCTGCCCTCCATATCCCACTGCTGGGTGGTCACTCTCATCCTCCTCACACTCTGTCATCCTCTTTGTGAGTCGTATTGTCACCCTTGATTATTTGCTCTTCTGACTGATCTTTCTGACATACAGTATATATTTACTAAATCCCCATCTGAGTGTTATTTCTCTTTTTGCTGTTAAATCGTTCTAATTGTTTTTTGTACACGTTCTGCTCATCAGAACATTCTTTTAGTCATGTTATCTGTCAGGCCTTTTATGAAACCTTGATATCCTATTCTCTGCTCACAAAAAATGATTTTGAGAGGGAAGAGCAGGAAATTGCTACAATGATGATAAAAGGGGAAACGAATGAGAACGAAGAGCTGACAATTAAGAATATAAATGGACATAATGAGAATATAGAATTAGAGGAAAGAATTAGCGAGGGAATCGAGCCAGATTCACTGGTAGTCTACTGCATACATGACCTTTTGAGAGAGCGGCAGGGAGGTTATGACATTCATAAGTTCATGAGTGACAGAAAATCAGATGGATTAAGTAAGATATTTGCAGTCCATTGGTTCATCTTACTCATTCACTTACAAACACACTCATTCTAGATATGATTCATTTTAGTGCCCTTTGAGCGCAGTGAGGTAGAAAATAAATGCTTTTAATGCTCCAAGGTTGTCGGAGTGTTTGTTTTGTATATGTGTGTGTGTGTGTGTGTGTGTGTGGGGGGGGGGGGTTTAAGCCAATTCTGTGCTTTATTTCATATGGGCATCATTTTATCTTAGTAAAAACAAAAACAAACAAAAAAAAAGTTATGAAATTCACAAACAGTGGTCATCTTCAACTCAGCTGAAGAATCAGTGTAATTTGGTGTGAAAGTTTTAATCATCATATAAATGTGTTTTATTTTTAACTACGTTTGTTTTGTAAGGTGGAATTGTAGGACTTTTTTCTATTTTTTTAAGCTGTTTTTTTTTTTTTTTTTTTTTTACGCATTAGTATTTTGGT
>JAPQRP010000001.1:14375809-14387528 GCA_037367295.1 Apogon hyalosoma | reverse complement strand
TTTCGGACTATAAGGCGCACTTAAAATCCTTTAATTTTCTCAAAAATTGACAGTGCACCTTATGTATTAATTCTGGTAGTGCTTACTGACCTTGAACCGATTTTATGTGGTACACGGCGCTCAAAAACCTGTCAAAAGGTTTTAGTACAACTTTGGTAAGCTACGAAGCCGCACCGCTTGATGGATTGTCGGGGCATTACAACTACCGTAGTCAGGAGCCTTGTGGAATAATACGTACTGTGCTTCAACATAATGTTACAGTGTGTGTGTATAAGGACCCCAAAATGGCACCTGCTAAGAGACATGCTTACAAAACAGATTTCAAACTCAAGGCTATCAGTCACGCAGTAGAACGTAGGAACAGAGCAGCTGCAAGAAAATTCAACATTGATGAATCAATGGTACGGAAGTGGAGGAAGTAAGAAGATGAGTTATTGTGAATGAGTTGAATAAAGTTTGACTTATCTGACTGTTTTGTTTCGCTTAATGCGCTTTATAATCCGATATATAGTCCGAAAAATAAGCTACCTTGAATAGCTAAAGGTGTTGTCTGTGTTACTTCAACAATCACCCATGGGATTTTTAAAGGAGCCTCCACAAGAACAGATGTTCAGTCTCAGTGGGGTTGGAGGCTTATCCGCTCATCCACCATCATATCTGTGACTACACCTATGTCGTCCCTTCTGAAAGGGGCTGTGGTAAAATCCTATCACACCTAGCTTCTGCCATGTTTTTTTTTTTTTTAAACTACTAGGTGTGTTTTCAGCAAAAATAGGATGTAAAGGCTTAAGGTTAATCTGATTTACAGTTCGGTGAGTGAAGCTGTATTAGATCAGTGAAGAACATCTGTAAGTATTGCCTTAAGTAAAATGCACTCTGCACCGTCACCACCTGCTAACAGGTCAGCTCTCGGACAATATGTGTGTACATTTGTGTGAGAGTGAGAGCCTGTATTTTACTGGGCAGCTGGGAGCAGCCATGATGTGTTAATATCAGCCCAGAGACATGTCATAGCCATCCAGACAGTAGAGAAAGACTGTTTCTTTCTTTCTTTGTCCTTCAACTTTTCATCCAATTTTCCTCTTTTTCTGTACAGTTGTCACTAATAACCAGTGTGTGTGCAAAGACACAGTGCTTGCAGATATAGTTTTGCCGGTCATCATTTAAGTTTGTTCACTGAAGTGTAAAATTAAAGTGAAAATATGAGGGAAAACTGATAAAAATGCAGGAAGAGTGAGAGACGGGGATATGGCAAGAAGGGGAAAAATGCAAGAAGTGTAGAGGGAGGTATACGTTTGTCTGAAAGTGCTTTATTATGTTGTCTTTTTTTTTTATGTACACCATGTGTACATTTGTGCACACACGTGGACACTGACCCTTCTGCAGTGAATGATGCACAGGCTCACAAACACAAGTATTCAAGCAGTGTGGGTGTTGCTAGAAAACTGTTTTCTGCCTGTTCAGAGAAGGACAATGGAATCACCAGTATTCCTACAGAAAACACATGAACACAACACACAACGGGGTGCACAAACAAAAGAAAGAGGGAACAAATACAAAGTAGACCCTGTTTTGCCTTTTTCCTTTATTCTGTCTTGTACTGTCTCTTTACTGTCTTACGTTTAAAACAGCTCTGTTTATTATTCTCCGTTGGCTCTCACTGTCGTTTTTCCGTCTCTTTGACAACACCATTATCATCTGTTGGTCTTTATTGTAGCTCTCAGCCCTGACCTATTCTTTGTCTTTCCCTCTTGTTTTCATATCTCTCCGCTTCTCTTTTCCACTTATTTTCTTCTTTTTTTTTTCCCGCATAAACATTTGTAGTAGAAGGACATACATTTGTAAATTATGTCTTGCACATATGACAAGATGTTCTTCAGGCTGAGTCTAGTCAGAACATTGCCCAGCAACGTGATACTTTTATATAGTTTAGAACAAATGTAACCTGTTTCATATTTAGCTACGATCTGTTGATTTTCCTCATGTGGACATAACGGCTCCCTCTTCTGGTCTTTATTCTACTTTTAGTCCTACAGCTGCAGGGTGCAAAAAACAGTTAATGCACCACATTTTATTTGGTTTCGCAGCTCTCTCTGTCTGAATCAGAAGACTAATTTTAAAGGTCGGTAACTTAAAATATGAAAGTATGGGAAAGTGACTTATAAAAACAAACAAACAAAAAAAAAATCACAGTTGTGGGAGCTGCCGTGTTACTTCTACTATTACAAGCCACAGAGTAGAGTCGAGTCACATTTAATTTTAACAGTAATGAGTAATTAAAGCTGCCAGTTGCATATTTTAATCCCTCTGAAATCTGTCTGAAAATACCAGCCATGTTTTGTGTCATGGGGCTGATTTTTATTTAGATTAAGGTATCGCAATTCTTAAAAGAAAACATTTTTTTTTTCTTTTGCTGCACACCTCTTTTACTCCCATTCCCTGAAATGCTTCCTATACTCAGGCACACTCCCTGATACATTGAAAATGTCAAGTCTGAATCTGACATAGAAAAACAAGCCTATAGGGCCACAACCTAAGGGGTTCCAAGGAAAAGATTAGAATAGAATAGAATAGAATAGAATAGAATAGGTCTTTATTGTCACTTTTATGGGAATAATGTAAATCAGTTTAGCAGCTCTGTTTCTGTTTAACAACAAACACTTGAAGTGCAAAAATACACATACAATACACAAATACAATATAGAAATAATGTTAAAAAAAAAAATAAAAAAAAAAAACAAAATAAAAATAATGTATTTTACTTTGAGGTGAAGGGATTTTTGTTTTATGACTTTAAAGTTACCAAAACTATAAATGATTTGAAATAGATCAGATACTTTCAAGGAATTATTTTTCCTCTACTAATATTTTTGAAATATCAGAGCTGTTGACAGAAAGAATTGTAATAAACATATCTGAAACCAGACAAACTGGTGTTTCTTTGATGCAACGTACAACAGTTGCTAAGCCACTCAGCATAAAGTTGACATAAATTACTAGGAAAGCTTATTAAAAAAAATGCACATTATACACTTTGAGTACTTGATTGTAACATATTGTGCTTGATCACTAAGTAAATCTCATATTTGGATATTTGGATGAAAATATAATAGGATAAAAAAAATAAAATAAAAATAGGATAAAAATAATAGGATGAAACCAAAAACTACTGAAAACACAGATGTACATGTATATAGGCAGCCTCATTGTACACACCACTAAGGCAGCAGCTTAACAAATGACAATACATACAGTTATGTCAGTTTTACATAAAGTTGAAAAGGGGTGATGACACGCACATCCAGACATAACAGGTTTGCAGGATCCCAAAGAAACAATGGATAAAAGAGTGAAAAAGGTCCACACAACCTGTGAGCTCCTCAAAAATTTTTTATTTCACCACAAATAGTTTTACATAAACACACTACTTTTAGCTGGACTACATAGCATGCTCGCTGACAGGCAAATAACCAAATATGAATTAATGCTAACATTATATAAAATGCAGTCATGCTATACTAACAGGTGGACGATAATCCTCCGACAGTCTTGTTAGTGTAATTTCTCCACAACAACTATTATTACTGCTACTTCTAGAAGTAAAAAAAGTTTAATTCAATAAACAGTGCCTTGTTAGCTGTCAATCAGTGCCCACATAAACATTCAGGCAATGTTCTTACTAATGCATACATTTTAGTCTTGATGTCATTTTAATGGGTGAGTTATGTAAGCATGTTTGTGTTGTAAAGGTGGGCATTTTAACATGTGCTTCTTTAGGATTTGACTCTTGGAGACCACCTCAAGTAGACTTTAGCGGAACTACAGTTTTCGATACTTGAGCATTAGCTTCATTTATGCCCTGAAGGTCCTCGCTTATAACGATAAATGCACTGAGTCTACCACTAGTCTACCTTCACCCTTCTTCTATCCGTTCTGTTTCCTTTTTTTGCTTTTTCTTCACACTACCTCCTTCCCCTGGACCTTCACGGAAATCTGGAAACATTCTTATCTCCTTTTTTTTTCCCCCTCGTCCTTTTGCCTTTCTATGAACTGAGCAGCATGACAAGAGTAATATTATAGCTTTGACATAATGTTGAAACAGCGTTTTAAATAAAGACAGAAATGAATTCACCAACTATGGGCAGCAAAACCCCCATGGCATCACACTGCATTCATTTGTAGCGAACAGATCATAAAAGATTTATTACTGAGCATGCAGAAAACAAATTATACAAGTTAGGGCCAACAAGGTTGCAGACCAGGCTGCAGGCCCATTCCATGCCCTGTTAAAGTTTGGGAACTACGAGTTTATCCTTTCACCCAGGGATTGATGGTTTTGACTGTATCTGAAACTAGTGGCTGCTTGTAGCTACAAGTAAAAAAGCACATTCTGAAGTACGTGTGTTGCAGCCAAGAAACTTGTTTCACCATAAAAGTCTCAAACAGTAATTTCATGACTAATGGTTCTCATGCGGAGTCTTTGTCATAAAAAGAAACGAAGCCAGTCAACCATACTTAAAGTCCACGAGCTACAAATTATAAAACCCTAGGTGATTTGTTCTTTTTAATTGTGCCTTTGAAACATTCTTTAAACTTTCAGCCACATCTACTGTGATGCAAGGTCTGGCGCTTAGAAAGGAAGACACGCTGCCACTTATTTTTGTGTTATTGCTTATTTCAATGCATGTCCTAACAAAACACTGGTAACTGAGCAGGAACATTTTCAGAATAGACCGAAATTTAAGGGCTTACCGCAAAGTGCACATGTACTGAGGTTCGTCTTTAGAAACTCTCAAACGAGTTTTTGGGGAATGTGTGGCACCTTTCCGTTCTTGTCAGACATGCTGTGCAAGTTGATTCCTCATTCCTAACAATTTTGAGAACATGTTTTATTTTCTTAGAAGTGCATATTTGATAAAACCAGCTATCTGTTCACATAAAAGCCTATGCAATCCTGCTTAAACCAATTGTAGTAGAGTGTGTGAATATACTGAGGGCTGACTAACATCCTCTAATTTTCTGTGAAACCCTCTGCAGCCTCAACCTTGTTAGTTTTATAACCTGACATGAACCGTCCTCTACAACAGCAGAGGCTTTGTCAGTAATTCCTACATGTTTTAAGTCTCACATGCCGTCTTATTCTGTATACGCTTCATTAAAATTGTAACAGGAATAGATACAGTAGATCCTGTTTAAATGGCCTTCAACTCTCTCACGTTTTGCCACTGTCTTGACACCGTTTTCTTCATCCTCTGCCTTATGCTCTCTTTAAATCCCTTTTTCTGTCTCTGAACAGTAGATGCTTGGTCTGGGCAGGTGATATTAAAAAGATACCTTTCTTATCTTTCCTCGTCTCTTTCTCTCCTCTCTTTGTGTTACTTCCTCTTACCTCCCTCTTGAAAATCCCCCACTTCTTCCCCCCTCTCCCTCTTGCTCACTCTCCCAGACAGTGTAATTCCTTTAAAATGATGAGCGAGCGAGGCCAGGTAGACTATATTGAAAGGATTTGCCAACTGACGAATGGCACAACCAAGCAGATGAAATTGTAGTGAGCGTCTCACTGTGCAGCCAAGAAAAAAATGTGAGCTCATTTTTACTCAGACACTCACACTGACACGGTGTTGGAAGTCAGACACAGTCTTGTCTTGTCAAGTCAAACATATATAGACCAAGACACGCAGACACTTACCAAAGCCTCAAGTACTCACCTCCTCTTACACACATTCTTGAGTATAATAACACCACCTGAAGAAGAAATTAGTAGGTCTGAGTCAATTTGCAGTTTACCGGTCTGGTTCAGCTTGACCCTGTCCGATTACCTGGGCTGCAATGAACTTTTCTCTGACCAGCAGACACCAGTCTAAGATGACACTAGGGATGGGAATAGAGAACCGGTTCTTTTTGAGAACCGGTTCCCAGTACTTTGATTCCTTGGAATCGTTTGCCTGCCTGCTTATCGATTCTGCTTATCGATTCCACCTTCATTGCGCATGTGCGATGACGTCACACGCACGCTGCATTGTTTTGATCAGAACGTAGCTAACATGGCGTTGAGGCGAGAAACGCTCCAAAAAGATGACACCAGGGCCACTTGTAACACTGTCAAAGCTTCAAATTCTTCAAAAAGGGGAAATCTCTCCAATTTGTTCCAATATTTGTCCACAGCATGCAATTCATTTGCAGGAATGTCACGAATTTGATACGCTACTTAGTGACACTTGTGAATCTAATGGCAGAGCGAACGCCATCATCCGGGCCCGGTTCTGGTGCGGGTAACAAACTTCCTGCCCTCTCATATAAAAATTTCCGAAGGTAGATGGAGGAATTAGTGAAGCGTCTTAAGTTTCGGTTTCACTTTACGCACCCTCTGAACCAGGCCCGGCGTCATCTGTTATTATTATTTGTGCATACTATATATGTTACATTTTCTGAGCAGAGATGGAAATATAAAAGATAGTTAATGCAAACACACCTGTTTGTACTCTTTTATTCCCCCATCCCAATGAGAATCGATAAGAGAATCAATAAGGAATCGGATCAATAAGCAAAATTGATAATGGAATCGGAATCATTAAATTCTTATTGATTCCCATCCCTAGATGACTTATTATCGGCCAGCGCTGGGTAGTGTCCCTAGGACAATGGCGTAGTACAGGGCTTATGGCTGCACGAACAAGTACGAACTGATGCTTTCTACTCAATCTTGGTCACTGACTGCTGCATGTTTACTCACACTGACCACCCGCAATCAACATGGGTATGTTATGTCTGGCTGGCAATGGCTGCTCCTCGTAGGTTCTGCCCCCTCCCATAATGCACATAATATAAAGGTCCAGTCTGGTGCATTTATGGCGATTTTTACTACATGTGGGCCACTCTTGGTTATAAGTAATACACAAAGTGGTGACAGGGTGCTGCCGTGCTCCAGCGTCTTTTTCTCATTATTATTTTGTTTTAATTAGAAGTTGGTAAACCAGCTTAGCGGTGTCTTAGTGCTACCAAGTGAACTGGATTCACTACAATCTGATTCACGGGTTCAGGCAGTTTCATTACTTCCAATCAGAAGTGCCTGTTGAGCGGAGCGACACACAGTGGCAAAATTCAATTTCCTGCTTCGGTCTAGAGGCTTCGGCTTCATAGCAAAACACCAGTCCAACGCTAGAGATTGGAGCAAAAGTGGGAATAGGTTGATTTAACAGTGATTTCCATAATAAAGTTATTTTAAAAAGCAACTTGGGCAAGTCAGTTTAAAATATGAATCAACTCGTGTTTCTTTTCTTGTTTTTACTACAACTTACTGATTCCTTATTTCGACACTATTGGATGGTCCCGTTTCCTTTTCCATTTTCAGCACATTTTATATGGTCACACTGGTGATTTTAGCCAGCTGTTTCCAGAAGCCCTCTCTACATTATTGCTAACCTTTGGTATTTTAAAGAAACACCACAGACTCTTTATTGTAAAGTGTTTAATTTTGGCTTGTAGAGGACATCAGTATGTGGTTTGTGCCCCGGTTCCTGTCCTACATAGTCTGCTGCTTTGTGTGTGTGTTTGATTGAGTGAGGGAATACTTGTGTGTTTATCTGTGTGTTTTTGAGCTGATATGGAGTGAATTGAACAGTGTGGTGAAGCAGTGAAATAAATTGTCCTTTAGGCTGGATATTTGTTCAGACCAGCAGACACTAACTATCAGTCTCTCTCTCTCTCTCTCTCTCTCTCTCTCTCTCTCTTTCTCTCTATGTCTCTATGTAACCTCAGTCAGAAGCGCAACCATAGTTTGGAACAGTTGTTTTCAGTACAAAAGTGTAATCGTAAACCATATATTAACCACATATTTCGTAGAAGTTTAAAATGAAGCAAAACAAGTTTATTTGTATAGCACTATTAATTCACAGGGTAACTCAAAGTGCTTTACAAAGGCATAAAAAGACAGAAGAATAAAAGACATTAAAAATCACAAAAAGGGTAAAAGACATTAAAATAATCAGAGAAAAAAATGTGGTTTAAAATGCATTCCCAGAGTGAAATAAATACATGAATTATATTACAACCATACATTAAAATTTACATTAAAATTAAAACAGAGTAAAGCAAGACATTAAAATGCATTTAAAAGACAAGACTGAAAAGAGTTTACTCATAAGCACATGAAAAGAGGAAGGGTTTTAACCTGGATTTAAAAATGTTCACATCTGGGGCTGATTTCAGGTCAGTTGGTAGCTTGTTCCAGTTGTGTGCAGCAGAACAAAGAGGACAGTTCTCTGGCTTACAAAAGGACATTTGAAGAAAATAGTGAAACCATACCAGGACGGAAACCAAATACATTATCAAACTAGAAGGGGGCTCCTCCAGGGTGTACCCCGCCTTCGCCCATAGGTAGCTGGGATGGGCTCCAACCCCCTCCGACCCTAGCGAGGATAAAGCGGGTTCAGAAAATGAATGAATGAAACTAGACCACTACCAAGGCCAATAGTCCACTCTTCTTCTCATTTCACAGAATTATTAAAGTGGTTCAACCTGTGCTTTCCTCCTTTAGTCAGTTTGTGATACTGGTTAGTTTTAACTGCCCGGTACCATGGTAACAGAGGTCTTAATGGCCATCGACATCACAGTTACAGCTTTGCCAGTCCGGTCCCTTATATGAGCTGAAATTAAGTTAAGTCATGCGTACTTCAGCCTTTGGTGATCGAATCACTGCGCCACATCCAACTGGTTTTCTATCAGTAATAAGCTGTTTTGTTATAACCACACTAACAGAGCTGCAAGTGCCTAATGAAGCATGAGTGTTTTACTGCCAGACCGAGATTGACAACACAAGGGTGGATCAATTTTCAGTCAATGGACGGGAAGATGCACAATGCACATTTAGTTTTCTTTGAGACTTGCACCAATTGCGTCCAATTTGAAGGTGATCCAAAAAACAGATGAGGAAAAATGTTGTGGCAAAACTTGAGTATCCTGCTGCTGTAGTTTGACTGAACTGCTTTGCCTCAGTTTCTTCTTCTCATCATTGTGTGTTTTCTTATTTTTATTCATATTCTATCAGTAAGAATAAATCAGTGATGTTCTGTATTGTAGTCAGTATTTCTTTGTTTAAATCTGTAAGTGATCCCAACAAGTTTTTAGCTGCTTTGTGGACCAGACATGCACTTATATTTCAGCAGGTATTGGCTGATATTAACCTGTATGATTTTCACCAATGCCAAATGGTAGATACTTGTGTTATATTAGTGTTTTTGTTTTCATAGATTTGTTTGAATATCTATTTATTGAAAGATCATATGATAAAGAATAGGTAAAATTGTAGCTATTTCTGAATTAATAATGAAGGCTTCTTAGTTCAATGAGGGGGATAAATAAAAAAAAAAAATAAGAAACAGAAAATAATATAAACATCAGTACCAAACATTTTACAATCAGTGCATCCTTAGTTTGTACATCCAGGTGAGTTATGATAATGTTTGTATCTCAAGTCAGGATGAACAGGACGTCCTACAAGCTGTAGTCATGATGTGTCCCAATATTTTTGTCCATATAGTTTATAAACATCCATTTTTCCTGAAAGTTTAATGAGAGATTTTTCTTCCAAAGTGAGATGTGAAGAAAATAGATGGCTAGTTGTGGTAGAAACTTATTATTTACAGTCAGAGCACCAAAGATGTTGTAGAAATTTAGAGGTGAAACATTTAAAATCATAGTCATGGATTAAAAAAAAAAAAAAGAATCATTGTTGAGAAAAATGATATAAAAACCATGTCTGAGGCATTTTGGAAGCAAAGATAACAATTTAAACAAAACTAATGCAATGCAATTATTTATGTGACATTTGTCATTTTTGTTTTGTGGGCCAGACCCCGAAACACCTGAATTCAGTGCGTCCCAATACTTTTGTCCATCTAGTGTATGCAATCATGCTGACAGACAGACAGACAGGAGTGTTTACATAACGTCCTAGATTACAAGGATCTTTTGTAGCATTTACATTGGACGCACCAGGAGACTGCACATTACAACCGGAGGTGTTGGTCATTAAGCGGAGATTTATTTGATTGGTTGCAGTGGTTAAGTATGCCTCTGTGAAATGAATGAAACTAGTCTTTCCCCGCCTCTTAGCCCAGAATGTTTCGGACAAGCTGAGGATCCAATCCGAAATCTCTTCAGTCACAAGCGTGTGTGTGTGCATCTGTGTTTGTTTTTGTTTCGTTTACAGCTCATTAGCAGCAAATGAACCCCATACCTACGCATCCACTACAATGAATCTCAATCACGCTAAACAAAAATAAAACCAAATCTGTTTACGAAATGAAAAGTCACCTCATTGAACTGATTGACGTATTTCCAAAAAAAACAGAAAGAAAGGGAACATGTTTTAAATGACTTTAATCCACTCTCGGGTAATTAGACTAAACTCTCCGAGGCATATATGAATGCTGAACTGCGTAAACATTGAGCAGATAATGAGATTTTAAAGCATCACCTGAATTCCTAAAATAGACTGTTCAAATGAAGGGTTCAGTCCCTCTGCTCTTCTAGAGAAATCACCTCCATATGCTCTTGGATGCAAAATCAGTCATGTGTTGAATTATATTATTTTCCTTTTACCTCAGAAAGTATTTGGGGTCATTTCTTATCCTTCCTGTCAAAAGTAATCATTGTTTTTTCTTACTTGGCTATAACAAATATTTCATCAAATTGCATCTAAAAACATTAAATACCTTTAACTTTTTTTTTTTTCAACTCATGACTGAGCTCTTTAATTTCTTACTTGTATCATCCTGCCGACATTTGTCTCTCCCATCTCTGTTTAGCTGACATTCTTTCCCCAAAATACCTCGCAAGCTTCCCCTCCCAGATCACACACCGGTATAGTTATACTCAAGAACACACATGCTGTGTTTATCTCAATGAAACCCATATTTCTGCTCCATCTCACCTCCTCTCTGTTACTTACTCTTTCTCTTCTCCGTTCTTTTTGTTTTGTTGACTTTTCATTTATCCCACTTCCTGTCTGAATACCTCCTGACCTTTAGCAAACAAAACACACACATAGGCGAGTTCACACACACACTATACACAAATACATGATATGGGATGGAAAAGGTTGAATATAGCTATTTGTAAAGGTTATCTCGCCCACAGCTATTACTGGATAACACTACAATGGTTATACAGCGAGAGAGAACAGTCGAGTCAAAAAGAAGGAGGGACGAGGCATGCTCATCGCTTACATATCATGACTCATCAGTATTGAAATAGCGTGCTATTACAGCCAGCTACATATTGGTATTTATGTCCCCGTGCGTGTCAGTTTTTGCGACGTGTAGCAGGCTAGGTCGTGACTCGCTGTGGAAATAATTGATTGCCACTTGCCTTAATTCGTGTTCATAACCTTCTTCTGATACAGTCAAACACGTGAGAAGCCCACGGCCTCTTTCTGTCTGAGTTCATGTGTGTGTATATTGCACGCTTGCATTGCTGCAGACACCTAATTTGCTCCAGAGCCTGACAAATTGGCTGTTTTATGCACTTCTTATATAAACAAAGCTTTTTAATGTCAATGTATTCAAATGAGTGTGTGAACATAAAACACAAAAGCCGCTCACATCTTCATTCTTATATTGGAGGGAAATAATGCACATATTTTCTTGATCCTAAGCATATGCTAATGAAAAAATACACTATAAATTATTCTCGAGGGATGCTTGTTAAAGGCTCAAAC
>JAPQRP010000001.1:14360579-14373818 GCA_037367295.1 Apogon hyalosoma | reverse complement strand
ATTGATATTTAGAATTTTGATTGAGATAACCTTTTACAATCTATTTTATTGTTGCCCGAAGGACAAATAATCCCTTCAGCAAGATTGTATTTTTGCATAGATCTCACTTCTGCTCAAGTTATTCAGTGCATTTAAAATAGGCATTAACCCCAGGGGTGTAGCACACAACATTGGGAAAAATAAAAAAAAATCTAGATTTAATTTTTGCTAACTCACCTAGCTTTATCTTCAAGACTCTCATTCAGAGGATAAAAACAGGACAATGATGACTACAGTGACAACTTGCCACAAAGACTCCATCAGATACATTCCTACTGCAGAGACTGTTCTCTAAAAAAAATAAAAACAAGTGGCGCAAGGCACAATAAACCCCGCCCCTCGCATGTATTGTAGCTTATTTTGGCATGGATCCAGCTAATGTCACGTCTATGCGTGTGTTGATGTCAGCGTATCGAATGCCTCTATGTTTGTGCCAAGTTTGAAGTGAATTGAAACAAAATTGATGTTTTTATAGACATTTGAAATTTCACCCATTATAAGTAAACAAAGGAAAAAAAAAGATCTTAAAAAATTCATAAAAAATTCGAACTTTGACCTACTTTTGCCAAAATGTAACCACATCTATTCTGGGCCACTGGCAAACTATGAATCCAATTTTGTATGAATTCAACCAATAGTTATGCTTCTACAGACATGAGAAATTTCACCTATTATAAGTAAATCGAGGGGGGGTGAAAATTCATAAAAGAACTGAAGTTTGACGTACTGTTCCCAAAATGTCATTAGATCTATTCTGGGTCTTTTGCAATCTATAAACCCAGTTTGGTATGAATTCAACCAGTAGTGTTGCTGCTAGTGTTAACAAACAAAAACTGAACCAAAAATAATACCCCTTGCTTCCCCTAAAGGGGGTGGGGTAATAAAAGCACATGATTACCTCCCTAACTGAAACCTAGGCCTCACTTTTCCATAGCACCATCTATTCTATATAGTCTGTGTCCAGGACATGATTTTTTGGGGGGTTTTGGGTATCGTTTTCTTTATGTTGCAGGTATTATAATGGTGATACCTGTACGCTTACCTCACTGAAGCCTCGGGAATGCATGTTGGATACATTTCTTTCGTAACGTACAGCAGTTGAGCTTTCATTGTGTCGTATGGTGTCGTGGTTTTGACTGGAAAGCCGACGCGTCTGGACACTTTTGTCCGGGCTTTGTCTGCTGTTACTTCATCGGTTGCTCTTGTTACCACTGCAGCGACATCCCCCCAGCACAGCTTATTTTGGGCTGTCAACGTGGTGAGAGCTCTGAAGTCCTTCAGACAGGACTACGTGTAGGTATGTGGGGTCACCATGTACCCCACCTGAACTGGGTGTGGACTGGGGTCTGCAGATGAGTTTGAACCTATCAAAAAGCTTCACGTATTTATGTTTGTGTAAACATCTCTATGTACCATAAAAAGAACTGTATTGTAGAACTGGAGGGGTAGAATGGAATTGTATGCATTCCAACGGTGAAATGCTGTTCGACTGTTTGCTGAATAAAGAACATCTTCAGTGAATTCCGACTGAGTTCGTCTTTGTCCAACGAAAAGACGACCGCAGACATGGGGATCTTTAATATCTAATTCATCAGATTAATTGGAATGACTGAAGCAGTACCAAACAGATCTATTGCATGACCCTGTGTGAATTTATGAAACTGTCAGCCTGTACAAAAGGTTTATTATATGAAAACAGTGTACTAAGCATGGCTGCATTTCCATTTGCTACCCCAAGTGTTAGCTAGTAGTTTGGCTAATTTGGATCAGACGTGCTGATGAAAGGTGTTTTTTTTTTTTTTTTTTTTCTCGCGCTGAAAAATCTTGATGCAGTTTTCTATTAGTGTCACATCCTGCCTGCGCTCATTCAGAAGTGTATACATGCGCGCTGGTTCTGTGTAGGTAACGTGTGTGTGATACTGTGTGCAAGTCAGACAGTTCGTATAGAGCGTGTCTGTTGAGTTAGTTCTTCTAATCTCCACGTTAGTTCAGCGAGCTGTGCTGCTTTTACTTCCAGACCACCTCGATGGACGTCTTTCTAATGAACACACACACACACTCTCTTCCTCTCACACAGACAAATTCTCCCTAAACATTCTCATTCACAGACACACATTTAGTCTTCAGTACACACTTACATAGCTACACATACACACACTCAGCACTGCACACTAATGAATGGAACTCCTGCATTCTAATCCATCAGATTAATTGGAAGTGCCCAGCCATGGATTGAGGAATTTTTCATCTGCAAGCACTACTCTTGCTCAGAGCCTCTATCTGCACTTCCTGTTTATGTCTAGGAGGGTAACACACAGGGAGCAACATCTTTAAATTTTGTACAAAGTAATTTTAGGTAGCTGTTAATACCAAAGGAGGCATTCCACCTTCTTTACATGAATTATGTGTTATGTTCTTGGGATGAATTTATTCCCCGTTTCAATTTCCTGTACCTCATTTACTAATCTTGAGCTGGATTTAGCTGTAATCTCCCATAGTGACTGTTAAATAACATATACCTGAAAACAAGGCCAAGCTTGTCTGCACAGTTCCACGTGGATAGTGTTTTAAAATCACAAAGCAGATCTTTCTTTTACTGCACTACACTGAGAGAGACAACTGAATGTCTATTGTAATCCATAGGGTTTACGAATGTGCAAGGTTTTCCATTTCAATTTAACACAATAATACATAATATATTTATACAAATCTGATTATTTGGCCTTGTGTTAATATCCTTAAAGTGTAAAATTCTCTAGTGTAATTGTTGTATTGTATTATATAGAAACTGTTTTTTTTTTTTGTTTGTGTTTTTTTTTTTTCATTTTTCCCAGACATATTGCAGAGCTTTTGTGTTTGACTGCAGTGGAGTTCTTGCGTTCCTTTACAAAGTGCTAACTCAGTTTATGTATGGGCTTAGATAAGTTGAAAAGGCTGTTTTTGAATGAATGCGGGACCAGATTGTAAAAGAGGACCTGCCAAGTTTGGTTATCACAGTTTTTAAGAGACATGGGAGTGCTTACTGGAGCGAACATCATCAATATAGTTCAGTAAACATCCACATCACTCCACACATTTCACAAAGGTATTTGTTTGCTTGTGGGCAGGAGCGTGATATTTTGTAGATAAATGCACTGTCACTAAATAGTAAAAGGGATGGAAATAATGATTTTTTTTTTGTAGATTCTCTTTAAGAAGTTTCTTTAGATCTGCAGAACTCTTTTTGTTCAGTGAGAGTAGATCATAGTTGTGTTACTTCTGGTTTATATCTGACATTTTTATGACTTCTGTGATTTTAATTTAGCATTGTTATTGTTTTTGTATCTTTTGGGTGTTCAGATTCTTATGCAGTGATTTTTTTTTTTTTTTTTGTAGTCCTCCGGCTCTTTATATTTACAGAGCTCTGTTTTTGTACTTGTGCAGATTGATTATGTTTACATTACATTACATTGCTACTAATGTATGTAGTTTCAACCGATTGAATAATTTCAAGCCCTGATAAAGACTCTTTGGACTCACATTGAAAGAAACGCTTTGGCTCATCCATGACTGTGAAATGGATTTTCATCATTACTTTAAGAGCTTCATTAGTAAGCTATACAGTCTTTTGGGTTTTGTTTTTTGTTTTTTTTGTTTTTTTTTAATGGAGTTGTCTTTTAATGAGACTGAAAAATGGAACAACATTTTTCCTTTTTTTTTTTTAATGCAGCTTTTTAACTTTAGAACATTTTTACACAAGCCCTCAATATTCACCATGAATATTAACTTAGTTCTCTTAACACCTCAATGAATGCCCCAACCTTAGTACTCATGACTTAGCATCAGAAGCTTAAACTAACATTTTTACCAAATTACTATTTTGCAGATGTTTTTGTTCAGGGAGAGATGTGTTCATGACACCACTGACTACCCCTTCTAGTTACTTATTCAAAGATTAGGACACCAACTCCCTAAACAGCCAGTCTACCACTGTCAAAAGAGACTTTTTTTTTTGTTATGCTAATAAAGGATCTTTGGTTAGTTAACCAGTAAAGGAAACATCTTGATAACAATTCAAAGGCCCCAGCTAATGCAAAAAAAGCAGGTTTGTTTTGAAGATAAAGGGGTATGTTTCCCTCCCTCTGCTTTCAAGTGCAAAAATTCTTCATTACTCTCCACTGAAGCAAGAAAAAGCCGTCCACCCTTTACTCCTCCTCTTTTGTCATCTCCTATTCATCTTTCCATTCGTATTCCTGTCTGATTGGAAAAGAAATGAGGAGTAGAGCAGTCAAGTAGAAAAAAAATGACTCTAGATGTGCCGTAAACCCAGATGCTAATAATCTGAAGGGATTCAACAATGTGAAACATCCTGAAAGACATCCTTTCTCCTTCTATTTATCTCACTTCCCCAGGAGTTCTACTTTGTCTTCTTCTCTCTGACCTCACATCTTATCAGAGTGCATTGCTTGAATAAAGTTTTGTTTTAAGAAACATGCTAGTCAGGAAAGTGTCCTCAAAGATTCATAAGAGGCAATTGCTTAGTTGAACAGAGTATGTCCTGTGTCGATCCTTAAGTCACTGCAGAAACATCAAGAAATTTTACAAATGCATCGGCAATGCGTTATGTAAAACATTAAGGTTCCCAATTCCTGATGATACAGGATTCATGAAGTGAAGGTCAAACAATAGCTGCAAAGTTTAGCAGTGGGAGTTTCTGTTAAGTACCAGGGCAGTGAATATGAGTTAATATAGTCTTGTTGGAGCAAGTGTTCCTGTAGGGTTAGATTGACCTTCCCTCCCACTCAGTGAAAAGGTAACACCTCGATACACCTACGCATTAGATGGGAGAATTCTTTCATGACTCACAACACACAGGAGGTCACTCACCTGAATGTTCTTAAAAAATGATTCACAAAGATTCTCAACAGAAATATCATCGGAGGGAAAAATTGGTGGTCATTGTACTGTGATTCTTTAAAGCAGATAAATAATGAAGCCAGAAAATATGAGGGATTTGTACATTTATTTGCCTTTTCTGTAATGTTGTGATCTGTGAAGACTTAGCAAAATGTCTTGACCTCTTTGTTGACCTCATTGTTTCTTTTCTTTTTATTCCATATTGTCCTCACCTTAAAGCAGCGTATGACTTTATCACAATTTTTTTTCTTCAAATTTGTAACACCTGAGTAATAGCCTAATTATCACTAACCCATTAGTCTTTCCGTGCTTACGCACCTGAATCACTTCCTTCACTGTGAACAACTTCGAAGATAACTCCATCATAAACACAGTCCGCTTGTTTACATAACAAACCGAAATGTCAATGGGGCCTTTTCGGAAATCTCAGGAGCAACAAAGATGCCGAGTGAAAGCGGTTTCTCACAGATTCAGCAAGAAAACCAGCCAGATCGCTACAACGGAAAATTCTACAGTCCACCAGTGTTGTTTTAAAGAATGAGTATAGTCGGTGGATGGAGGTAAGGGCGACATTTGGGTTCAGCGCTCACGAAGAGACAGCGAAATTGCTGCTGTGTGGAATTCCGATTCCCATAATTCACTTCGCGACCAAATCTCCGAAAAGGCCTGAGTGACATTTCGGTTTGTTATGTAAACAAGTGGAGTGTGTTTATGATGGAGTCACCTTTGAAGTTGTTCACTGTGAGGGAAGTGATTCAGGTGTATAAGCACGGAAAGACTAATGGACTAGTGGCTAGGCTATCACTCGGGTGTTACAAATTAGAAAAAAAAAAAATTGTCATGAAAGTCATACGCTGCTTTAAGTTTTCAATTATAACGTATCTTTATGTAAGTTGTCATTAGATTAACGCAACAATGTTAAGCTAATGTGCCTGTCTCTCTCCTCTAACCCGCAGAGTTACATTCATGGCAGCAGTCAAGCTCAGTTTGTGGCGGAGTCTCACATCATCCTTCTTCTGAGTATCCTTTCACCAATGTGTTTGTGTGTGTCTGTTTCATGTGTTGAGTAAAACTGAAACGCAGTGCACCACAATGCAAATCACGCAGAGTAATTCAACGCTGTGAGAAATCCAACTGTTCGTCTTGGCAACAAATTCTGCTAATTCTCATCATCATGATTGTGCTTCTGTTTGCTTACATACAGCACCTCTGAAGCTATCTTTTATATGTCTAAAATGGCATCCAGTTTTTCCGTCTGCTACATTTATTTTCCCAACACGAAAGCTTTGTCGCCTGGCTGCTTTCTCCATAGGGAGACTGTCTGCTGGACTGAACAAACAGACAATACAAAGACAAGAGATTGTACTCTTTTAACTTCACCTCCTTGCCTGATTTGTTCCAAATTCAACCCCTGATGATAGGCTCTATCTGTGTGTGTGTGTGTGTGTGTGTGTGTGTAGGTTTGCTTGTGTACTTTGGTTTGTTTTTTGTTTATCTGCTTCTCCGTCTGCCTGTGTTTGTGTATGTGCATGCACTGATGCTTTTGTGTGAGTGTGGGTAACGATAGCGTTCATTTCTAGCTGTTGTGTTCGTACCCACGGGAAATAGCAGGTCCAAGGTCGCACCTGCTGCAGAGCAATATTTGTTTGTCCACGCTTGCAGTTTATTTATTTATTTTTTTCTGCCCATCTGATTACATCTAAATGAAACACACACCTGCTGAAATGCGAACACACCTTCCCTTGTTGTCACCGCAGGTGGTGTAAACACATTTTATGACCGTCATAGCAATGTCCCCATAGATGAAACCTTGTTTAGTCTACCTGCCCCCACATACACATATGGAGGTATCAAATGAACACAACCATTTTAGAGTGAAGAAGAAAGCTATTTCAGGCCTACATATGGGCAGTTGCAGCAATCACCTACCTCTGGTTTATTTTTCAATCACCAGGTGAAAATACTTAAATGGGCTGCAATATAGTATTTCAACTTTAAAATATTTAAGAAATGATCTAATGAATGTATCATTAGAGTGCTTAGAATAATAAGCTGAATTTATTCCAAAGACATTGATCACAGAGTTGTGCACTCAGTCAGTTCCATCCCACGGTCCAGGAATTTATGTGATCAGTAGAGGAAGTAGTGAGTCACACTGCCAGTCTCACATGGTGAGGAAAGTAACTCCATGGGGACTTTGACCAAAGTGCCAAAAAGTGACAAAATGGGATGAGAGCCGCTAAGAAACAAACTTTACAATCAAAGAAAGCGATAAACTAATAAGGGCTAGAAGCACTGTTATTTTTATCAGTGGACACAGCTCTAAATGAAAAGAATGAACTTCGATGCTGACATTGTAGTGTTTTCCAATGCTGGTGAGCTTGATTATCAGGCTTTTGTGTTATTTTGTGATGTTATTATCTTTGCTAAATTAGCTGTTTTTTTTTATCCATGGCTAAGAATGAATTGTGACATTTCTGACCTTGTTAAGGACAATTCCAAACAGATCTTTGGTTCAACTTTTGATAACATAAACAGTACAGAACAAATTTGGGGTTTAACTGTGGCTGTTTTCGGGCTGTAAAACAGAGCTAAGTTAACAGAGCTATAATGTAAACTATCAGTTGATACAGCATGTGAAGACAATCAGACACACTGGTATTTTGAGTGACTGTCAAAATAATCAACTTTGAGTTTTAGTTTGAAGAAGAAAGCTTAATGGTACCATAATACAGATGTGTGTAAACAATGGGCTTCATACTTAATTCACTTAGTGATACAGTTTGTGGATATATAGTGTTGATTCCTGACACTTTTGGTGTAAGGGTATTCCGATACATGACATCCCCCTGCTGTTGAGAGTATGGACTATCATTACTGTATATAACCCTTTAAATCACTGGGTGTTTAATCTACAGTGATGGTTCTGATAAGCGGAAATAATAAACAACAATGATGGCTCAGAATTAGCTTTTTTTTTTTTTTTACCCACATGAAGCCATATAGTTCAGTATGTATTGACTACCATGGTAAATAGTCAAACTAAGCACTTAACATAAGTGACTCATAGGTAATGAACTGTGTGTACATTGGACTGCATCGGTCATAGAGTGTTACATCTCACAGTTATAGTTGGTCATTCTTGATTTTTATTCATTGAAAATCTTTGGAAATTAGGATGCACATTGAAAAATCCCATTGATTGTGTGTGATGGCTGTATTATTAATTGAAAAGACAGATTAGAATTTGACAACAGGAAAGAATAGAGTATCTCTCGAAACATTTCTAGTCAAACATTTATGTGTCAATTCACAAGCAATATGGACATTTTAATGACATGACATGTAACGTGAGAATGTTTCGATATGACATGTTTGAAGACTAATGAAGAATATTGTTAAAAAATGTTAAATGTACATCAGTCATAAAATTCTAGAGCAATATTGTAACATATTGTCTTTACTAGATAACGGCAAGAATGCACAAAACTTAGAGCACAAAGTTTAACATCCTGTAGGCTTGTGAGTGCAAAAACATCTTAATCTCTCTGTTTGGACTTGTTACAGGGGCATTTTTGTGAGAGCGGAAACTTTAATAATCTTTTGATGAGAATCCTTCATAATTCTGCTATCTCTGATTTAGTGTGTTCTGGTGTATGCATGTATGTCCTGCCAAGGGCAGAGTGGAGATATAATATTAGACTTTATAATCTGAACATACAGCTCTCTGCAGCATTTGTTCCAGTGGAAAGAAGTTTGAAGACCTTCCGCTTATACCTGGTTTTAGGATGCTTTCCATAGCTCTGAGGTTGAGGGATTTTTATCATCCCTGCATAGACTCAGAATTGGTTACGCTACCTGAGGTGTTAAAGAGGTTGCTCCTCTTTTCTTGTCAACATTTCAGTGTTTGTTGACCCTGTCAGATTCTTAGAAATGTGGGCTAGGTCGTCATCCTTTCTGCAAGTGCCTACTTTCAAGGTTCAGTAGTCACTCTGCAGCTGTTTGTGGGGAGTACAGATGGGAGCTCCTGTGTTAATGATGAAGGTTTAGAGATGCGACTGACCTGCTGGCTCAGACGTCCAGGTTCCGGTCTGGCAAATGTGTGATAGCAGTGAGCAGGGACAGTAAATCTGTCTGATTGAGGCTTTCCATATCCTTCAATGATCTTTAGCTTTTCACAACTGCACAGAAGTATATTTTTAGAGTCAGAATTTAAAAGATCTGTTCTGTACACTAACAGCTTTCCATGTCTTATAATGACTTTATTATTACCAGCCTCCTGAAAACATTGAACTTTTATTCAGTCCCATTGCTATATGTGGAGGTATCTCTAATTTGTGTATCACCAACATACGACTTTTTTAACCGTATAACTAAGAGGATGCCTCATTCTTTACTCTTTATCTCCTCAGGTGGCACCCTGTGTTTAGGCAGCCTGTTGCTTTTTAGTTTAAGTGGATCTGCATGCAGACTATGCTCCAGAAGGGAAACTGTAATTACGTCCTAAACCCATGGAGCAATGCTCTGCAGTGATTTTACTCAGGTGCTGAAAATAGTAGTAGTTTCTTCTGTAAAGTGCTGTTTGAATGCCTCATATTGTAAAAAAAATATATGTTAAAGGTGGGGTGTGAGATGTTTTCCTGGAGCATTGTTTACTATATTGCTTAAAATCCCCTTCACACCCCGATTACAACCAATTAATTAAATGCTGTAGCACAAAAATAAAAAAATGTAGTCACCTGTGGAACAGACAGAACTGAAAAAACACCATCCAATCATTTTGAGCGCCCAATCAAAATGATTGAACGGTGATATGTCTGTCAAACTCAGCTGCCATTTGTCCCTCCCCCCTCTGCACGTACCCCTCTTTGTGCATGAATCAGTCATTCTCAGAGGCTTGGAGCACTGGTACAGGAAACGAAGCGAGAGCCAGAGCTTGGCTAGCTATATTAGCTATATTAGGATGTAAAGTTCACTAGAAAACTGTTTTGTCACGAACATAAATCACTAGGAAATGTAAACGTTAGCCAGATAGGTATGAACTGGGGCTGTTCTGTAAGAGGGGGGTATTGGAGGAGACTGAATGAGGTATGCATGGATTTGGGTTGGAGTCCGAGCCCAGGCCAGACCCAGAGCCAGGGCCGTAGGGGGTCAGAGTTGGGGCGAATTGTTGCTGTGCAGCACTCATGAACCCTCGGAAACAAGTATTGCGCATGCCAGTACTCTGGAGGCGTGGCTTCGGGGAGATGTCTGAAGAAAGGGGTTTGGACTTTTGAATTGGGTATTTTCAAAATGTAGCTTGCTCTAATCATTTTTCTAAGATGTCCTACCCCACCTTTAAGTCAAAAGTTGATAAAGTGTACCTGTACTGGACATGCTTACAACATTAATTGTGCTTTGTGTATTACTTATAAGCAAGAGAGGCGCAAAGTCAGTAAAAGAAAAATCACCATAAATGCATCACACTGGACCTTTTGGACCTTTTTATTACGTGAATTACTGACGGGGGCAGAACCTTATAGGGAGCAGCCATTGCTGGCCAGAAATGAAGTACCCGCGGGGTCAGTGACCAGTCCATTATAGCCCAAGTAATCGGATAAAACAACACATCTGTGTCACTACCAGTGCTGGAACAGCCCATGAAGAAGGCAACATGTTGCTGACCACACCTGACAGAGCAGTGAATGAGTACCCATGTGTACTTGATAAGGGGCTATGACCAAAGTTACCTAATGGAACTGCTAGTATTATACATGATCTTGCTAGCAATGAAAATTCACTACAGGTACCCTTTAAAAACCTCCAGTATATTTCAGTCAGTATAATAGTGTTATAGAACAGTATTATCTGAACAGCAGTCAGTAATTGGACATTTCACTTCCGTATACCAGTGGCACTCATTAGAGTAGCAGTCACTCCAGTCATTAGGAAGTGCTTTGAGACAGTGGTGCTGATCCACATTCAGAGCTGTATACTGGACCCCCTGCAGTAAGCCTACCAGACCAACAGATCAACCTCAGACAGCATTGCTGCAGCCCTGCACACCTCCCTCTCACACCTGGAGAATAAAGACTCCTACATCAGGATGCTCTTTATTGATTACAGCTCCGCATTCAATACAGTCGTCCCCCACAAGCTCACCCTCAAACTCCCTCGGACTGCACCGCATCCACTGTGACTGCTCTGGACTTTCTGACTGGCAGGCCTCAGTCTGTTAGGATAGGATGTAGGACTTAAGCCAGCATCATCACAAACATCGGCACACCACTGGGATATGTCCTCAGTCCGATCCTCTGCACCCTGTTCATCCACGACTGCGTTGCCTCCCACAAGGACAACTTCATCCTGAAGTTTGCGGATGACGCTGCTGTAACAGGGCGCATCACTGGTGGGGATGAAGCGGCCTACAGGAGGGAGGTGGGCACTCTGGTGGTGTGAGGGCAACAACCTCACCCTCAACATGGACTAGACTAAGGACATGATAGTGGATATGAGGAAGGAGAGGAGCCCTCATCAGCCACTGCTCATCTAAGGACAGGAAGTGGAGAGGGTGAGCAGCTTCAGATATCTGGGGGTCCACAGCGAGGACCTCACTTTGACACTAAACACCACACAGCTGGCGAAGAAAGCTCAGCAGTGGCTGTACATCCTGAGGAGGCTGAGGAGGTTTGACATGTCGCCATAGATACCTCAGCAACTTCTACAGCTGCGTTACTGACTCCATCCTGACCGGCTGCATCACCCTGTGGTACAGCAGCTCCATCATCATGGACGCCAAACGCCTGCAGAGAGTGGTGAAGACTGTGTCCAAGATCAGCATCTAACAGTGCAGAGTCCACAGGAGAGCTGCCGCTATCATCAAGGACCCCACCCACCCCCAGCACAGACGGTTCACTCTCCTCCGCTCAGGCCGGAGGTACAGGAGTCTGTATATTATCTGCCATTAACCTCTAACAGTTTCCACAATTACCCAGAAATTGCACATTTATGTAAATATATATTTTTCTCTTTGTAAGTGTTGTATTTTTTTTTTTTTGTATTTTATGCTCATTTTCTTTTGCATGCCATCTTTAAATGCCACTTTGTTTTGTTTGTTTTAATTCCCTAGTCAAATTATTCTATTTAAATTGTTTATACATCTTAAATTCTCTTGGCATTCAGTGTGGGTGGCAAAGTAAGATTTTCATTGCACAGGGAAACCTGATTCTTTACTCTCCACATAACAATAAAATGTTTTGAATCCTTTAAATCCATATTCAAGGCTCCGACCTGCCTGAAAAAAAACCTGTGACAAAGTCTGTGTCATGGAATATATTTTCTCCATAGTCTACAGGAATTGGCAGAGTTTTTTTTTTTTTTCAGACCATTTGGAATACAGTAGACTGAGAGGTAATTATGGAGTTATTGCTCAATAACACAAAAAAAACTACCAAAGCACTACAGCTTTAAGAGCATAGTTACCTTCAGAGGCAAGAGCCTGTCATCCAGTACATTAGCATGTAAAGGTATAAGTGCAATAAAGCCAAAACTAAGCTGTGACTCTGATAACTGGAGTTGTAGTTCAGCAACATCTGTTAAGCATTTGTGCTTTTGCTCATTTGTCTCTGTAATTTTCTGCAAGTCCTCAGCTGTGCATAGCCAGACATGAATGTAGTAGTTTGCACTTTTACATCAGATATTGTCAAACAAGCTAGAGGCTGATATCCGCACTATTATCACTTACTAAGTATTGTAAATTGAATAGTTAATTTGGCTTTACAGTATATATACAATGCACACTTGTATATGTAGGGTGGATTGCCCTAATGTGGGACATTTTTTTTTTCCAGACTTCTGTAGTATATTACAATGTTAAGCCAACATGGTAATATAGTAGTAGTAATAATAATAATAATATCATAATACTGAAAGGTCTCAGAGTGTGTGTGTGTGTGTATATGTGCACAGTTCTGAGAAATTGAGATGTTTTTAACTGGCTGATTTGGTACCTGCAGTTGAGGAATAGTCCCATCTCCACATTAAATATCTGAGCAATTTGATAGGACCAATATTTTGGGAGATATTAGTCATTTTGGAATACAGGAGTCTTATAATCATGTTGCTCGGTTGACCAGAAGTGCAGTACCACACTGCATGATGGGAAATGAAGTTAAAAACAGGAGCAACACATTTGCTAACTTCAGTCCCTAGATATCATATTAATATGACCCATTGTTCCCCATGTGTCAATGTGCTAGGTTTATGTAAAGCTTAAGTATCCAACATTAGGACAATTCACCGTGTGTGTATATGTATGTGTATATA
>JAPQRP010000001.1:14338868-14360479 GCA_037367295.1 Apogon hyalosoma | reverse complement strand
TATATATACACACACATACATACATATCTCCAGTTAAGAGTTATAGAGATGAACTAAAGAGGAATTGAACCATTATGTCGAAACCTCCATAGAAATGTATGTATGAAAAGTGTGCATCCTCTTCAGGAATGTACTGTTGGACAACACACCATCTGTACTTTTACAGAAAAGGTTGTAAGCTACGATAGTATTCATTCAGTTAAACATAAGTTTTGTACAAGAAGTCAGAAAATAAATAAATACTTAATAAGTCAAGAGGCTTTGTGTGTAACAAAATAACCCTTCCCCCCCCATTTCAGTGGTGGTTGGAGAATTTTTTTTTTTTTTTTTTTGTAAGCGGTTGCTTACATTTACATATTCTTTGTGTTTAAAAGGCAAGGATGTGTTGACTTCAGTCACCATCTGTCACAATGTATACAAAAGCATGTGCCCAGCGTGTGCTTATGTGCTCTTGTGTGTTTTTGTCCAGTGTGTTGTGTTTGTAGAGTTTCCTTCACATTCTCTGGGGTTCAGTGCAGGTGAATTGGTAATGTCTTGTGAGGTTTTCCATCCAAAGTTATTCCAGCATAAAGTTAAATGCAAAAAATGTTTAGCCTTTAGCAGTTTAATTTACCTGTCTACCACTCTACATGGTCTTAATCAAACATAAGTATTATGACGGCCACAGCACTAGCCCTACACACGAGTAAGACTTGTAATCAGGTTGAGTGCTTCAGCCCATGTGGAAGCTTATTTACATCATTGCAAGTGCATATTTATGTCTAGCGGTTCATGCTGGGGCATTGTGTATTTTCACCCCCCCCGTATGTTAGTGTGCTGTTTCCTTGACAACTTCAACCAGATGCTGCAATCACTATGGGGATGGTGCTGCTGAATGAGGCTGCCACCTCTAAGGGAGATGTCGGCAAGAGGAGAAGTAAGTTTGTTTTGTTTTTGTTTTTTTCTTGTCCATTTTCAAGCTCCTACAGTTTTACAGTTTCTCACTGTTGTAGGAGTGTATCAGTGTATTTAAGATAGTTGACATAGTAGTTACTGCTACTCTATTACTACCTCAAGCTCCTGCTTTTCCCAATTGCTTTTTCTTTTTTGTGGGAATAGAAAATTGGCATGAAATATAAAACTGGGACTGGACAATATAAGCTTGGATTTTCCCCACTCCATTTCAGACACAGTGTGCTACATTGAAATAATTGTACATTTTGTTTGGTATTTTTGTTTGGTCATGGCTTGCTTTCTGTTTTCTAGACTGTTCTGTTGAAATCTGTTTTGTTTTTTTTTTCCTTTTCCTTAATGGTTTTGTTCTTTGTGCTGTTGTTGACAAGATTGCCATATTGTTCACTATTGCACAGTTTACAAGTAAAAGTTCAATTCTTAAAATTGAAGCACATTTCTGTAATGTGCATCTTTTTTTTTGGAAGAGGGAGAGGGTTTTTTTTTTTTGGCAGATCAACACTTCAGAAACCTTGACTCCAGGAAAACACACAATCAACACTTAGTAAAGGCAAAAGTATTTATGGAACAAAAAGAAATCTTGATTATGGAAATGTTTTTTGGGAAGGGAAGGGAAGGGTTCTTTGAGATGGATAAGTTGGCTATTTCACAATAGCCAATTTTAATAACTTACCCTCATATGCAAATTACCTGTTGTTTTTATTGACAAAACTGAGGTGTTTTTATGCAAAAAAAAACCAAAACAATTTACTTATCTTGTCCAGGACATATGTTTAGTGCTGTTCATGACTGTTAACACAAATACAGACAAAACACAAACCATATTGCTATACTTATTGTAGAACTTACTAAATTCTAATCACAGGAAGATACCGCACATAAAAATTACGAGAAAGCAGCATGACCTTGACTGCCCTCTCAAAATTTCATCAACTTTGCAGTGGATATCAAGTTTTTCATAAAATGCTGCACCTCTCTGTCAACACTTGAAGTTAAGTTTTCCATGTTTTTTTTTTGTTTTGTTTTTTTTTTTTTTTTTTACAAATCAACCCTTTAAAGTCAAGCATATTTTCTGAAAAGTGGGAGGAATTCAGTTCAAATAAGCCTTCTTCTCAGTGAAGGAATAGAAATCACTCACAGATATGA
The DNA here is from genome assembly GCA_037367295.1 of Apogon hyalosoma. Lineage (NCBI taxonomy): Eukaryota > Metazoa > Chordata > Actinopteri > Kurtiformes > Apogonidae > Apogon > Apogon hyalosoma. The sequence goes on along the minus strand of JAPQRP010000001.1, from coordinate 14,358,382 downwards.
GTGAAAGTCAGAAAGTTCTCAGACAAATGTAATAAAAAATGTATTTATTAAAGTAACAATTATTCTTCTACTTAGCTCTTTGAGGGCTTGAACGCTTTTACAATCTGTTTCCATGGGTAGAGTCCTTTTTTGCAGAATTGCTGGGGCTGTCTTTGACATTTGTCTGTGAACGTTTTGACTCTCCCTCATACAATGCATAAATCAGCTAACATGTGATTGTTACTTGACAGATACCAGCTTTGAATTGCCACTTCTTTGACAACCACATGTTCACACAGAAAATAGGACATTATCTCACGGAAATTTCTTCAAACATCTTCTCAAAAGAAACCACTGGTTGGATTAATTTCAAATTTTCTATGTAGCTTCCCTGGGACAACGTTTAAAAAGTTTGTTGACAGTTTTGATAAATTTACATTTGTTGCATTTTTTAGGAATTTTTGAAATATTAAAAATTTGCCTTTACATATAACGGATCATATTTTAATGGCTTATAACATGGAAATGGTTACAGATATCAATGCAGTTACAATTGAGCACTGATAGGACGTCATATATGGACTTTCATTTAAGGTGTTGAGCTATCCTCTAGTGAAGTTACCATCCACTTCTATTGAGAGATTGATCTCCTGCATCAAGACCACAGGACTCTAACATAGTGGCAGAGCCTCACAACCTTGCTCATTCAACTTTTTATTGATTCTTGATAGAACATGCCAGTGAGATACAGGGCCATTGGTCCTATTTTTTTTTCTTTTTTTTTAATTACCCCGCCCCCCAAAGGGAAGGCAAAGGGTATTGTTTTTGATTGTTTGTTTGTCTGTTTGTTAGTTTAACACTCTAGCAGCAAAACTTTTAGTTGAATTCATACTAAATTTATTTTATAGTTTGCCATTGATCCAGAATAGATCTGAATACATTTTGGGAACAGTAGGTCAAAGTTAACATTTTTTTTATGAATTTTTAAAAGCTTCTTTTTTTTTTTCCCTTTTACATATAATGGGTGAAATTTCAAATGTCTGTAGCAGCAAAACTATCAATTGGATTCATACCAAATTTGGTTTATAGATTGCCAGTGACCCACAATAGATGTGATTACATTTTGGGAAAAGTAGGTCAAAGTTCACATTTTTTTATGATTTTTTTTTTTTTACATATTTTTTCTTCTCCCATTTTCTTGTAATGGCCGAAATTTCAAATATCTATAAAAACATCAATTTTGTTGGCACATATATAGAGGTAATTGATATGCTGATATCAGCACACACATAGACATGATGACATCAGCTGGATCGATGCCAGAATAAGCTACAATACGTGCAGGGGGTGGGGTTTGTTGTGCCTGGCACCACTTGTTCTCAAAGGTTAACTGGTAACTCCAGTTAACTGTCATCTCGAGGTGTTGAATGTGTAATAAAGGTAATCCATATTTCAACTCGGAGGTGGCTACAGAAGTACTACTGTTCAGTTCTGAATATGAAAAGTGAGCTTGATATTAGAGGGTCTGTATCTGTAATTATCAAGTGTGATGAAAAAGCAGCTTGAGAAGTCTTTCAGTTGTTTCTCAGGCCATACACTCATGCATCCACACGCACTCAGACACACTGAAAACGTCTAAAGGAAAGAATATCAACTTTTTGTTCGACTTTACCCATGAGTTCTTCTGGAGATGTAAAAGCTTGGCAATTAAAATGATAATGACTTTATGACAAAGGAAATGCTTCTCACGTGTCAAACTGAACAAGCACACACACTCCCACACACCTACATCCATACAGTCCATGCAATTACACATGCAGTATATGTCTTCTCTTGACATATCAAGTGTGCACCAAAATAAACTCACTCACCAGTTCACGCTGTCATCTTTTCTTTCTGTGTCTCACTCTTCTGTCAGTTCAGTGTGAGGCGTGCAGAATCTGCTTTAATTATATCAGCTTCTTTAATTGAACTGAAATTTTGTGCAATTACAACCTAATTTTAGTAAACTGCACACAGATACTTCAGAGAACACACAAGCTTGCGATGAATAAACAATTTTGTTTCCAACAGAGTAACATGACTGAGATCTCTCACACACACACACACACACACACTGACACGCAAATTAAATAAGTGCATTATAAAGCAGTATAGAGAATAGTCGTCTGTCAGTAATAGAGAGAGGATTATGCTTGAATGGTAGTGTAATCACTGGATGTGGGTGTTAAATCCCCAGCATAGCCTCCATACCGCTGAGTACGGCGACAGGAAATTATCTGCTGCTTCACTGCGCATCTGTACGAGAAATCACAGCACACACTGTTTCTCGGCAAGGGAGTTACTGAACGAGCAAATGGAGTCGCAAAATCACTACATACGCAATATCAGTGGATGCGTAGAGTTGGAGGAAGGGGTGAGACAGGCAGAAGGAAGACGACAGTTAAGGGGATGAAATGTGAATTAGAGTGAAAGATGGAGGAGGAGAGAATGGGGAAGAAGAAATTAAAGAGTCGGGAAGGAGATGACGATGATGATGATGTGGAAGAACAGAGAGAGAGAGAGAGAACTTTAAAGCAAGGCCAAAACCCAGAAATTACCATATCTTCCTGGTGAAATGCCAACATGCGATATAGCAGTACTTGATTTCAACACAGTGGAAATCTTATTAGAGTTCAAATGAAATCCGAGCAACTATAGGACATGACCCCAAAATGTGCAGCCGAAGGTAAAGTACCCTTTTATTTTGCTCTTATTTAATTAATGCCACATTTATAGTACCATGCAGCAGATGTCTTAGGCTACCCTTAGCTACGTTGTTTTCACACGGGTGTCGAGAGCACAGTATTTCTCACTCTCTTTATCAAAACACAACAAAGAAAGTCGAATACTACAAGCATATAATATTAACAACTGACAAATAATATAAAGCACATGGCATCTAGAGGAAACGGAGAGTATTAAGTGTGATCTCTGTTCCCATGACAACAAGTAGCCCAAGTTAACAATAAGAAAAAATGGACTTATGTTTAATAAAACACTAGAAGATTAGTTCATAAAATATCATGTCTGCACAGAAGAGTACAAAGGAAGCTCACACTAAATACTAGATATTTCATTTAGTTTTTTTCTGAAATTCTTGTTTTTATATGCATTATTTTTACAAAGACAGAAATGTGTATATACATTATTTCATTTTATCATTATACTCTCGCTAAAACAATAAATCCACTTGTGGCCTAAAAGTTTTGCACAGTACTATACAAGCACCCCAAGAGCAGCCCCAAAATATTAGAATATGTTCGTGTTTTGCTGTTTTGTTTTGTTTTTCTATTTGTTGTAATACTAGCCACAGTGGAGTGGAGTATAGATAATCAACAAGCTGTGTCATGAAAGTAAGTTTGTTTTTGTGGCAAAGTAACTACTTTCCAGGAATCATTACAATATATCTACAAGGCTTGGATCCTTTAGATTCAGATTCAGATAACTTTATGTATCCCCTTAGGGCAATTCAGTTAGCAGACATGGGTCGCAGCAGGACAGGACATTAGACACACATTTCCACAATACAATACGCTCAGATCTGTCGATGGACAGGACAACTGAAGGGTCCAGCCATAAAGTGCCACAGTGACAATAAATAGATGAAAAACGTTTAAAACCTAAAAAAAAAACAACACATGGAAATGCACAGTGTACCCAACACTACACATTACGCACTGTCACTGACATTTAAAAGCCTGATGGCAGAAGGAATAAAAGAGTTAATATAAACACTGCACAATTATAAACACCAACTGAGAGGTAGCAGCTTTTTCTGTCACCATCAAACAGGAACAATGAAGTGTGAGTAATAGCATCGAGAGGTTCAGTCAGTTAATGTCTCTTGGAGCAGTTGGTAATCAAAGAATTAGTCCGTGTGGCACCACAATATCTGTTCGTATTTGTCTTCTTAATTACACAGGTTTAAGTTAATATCTTTATTGGCTTCCACATGCTTGAAAAGTGTAAATATATTTTGCCACGCCAATATATCATGAGGTAATTTGAGCCAAGTCGCACAGTAGAAAGAGGGATTACCACCTTTGTCATTGAGGAAAATCATTCGGCTTAAACAACTTGTCATTTGGCCAAGGTCATAAATCACTTAGCATATTAGCATGCTTAGCGCGTCTCTTTGTATGGCAGTGTGATTATCCGTAGATGCATACTAAGACACCTCTCAGTCATAATAGATGAGCTATGGGATATGCATCCCACTATACTTAATGAAGATACACAGACATCCTGTCGCTCATACGTGAATGCGGGTCCATTTGTTGGGGGTGGGGTGGGGGTTACGGGGCATGAGGCATGAGGGCTTTCTCTGGAGAGTCGCTCTCCAGTCTGCAGTGCTCTCAATCAAGTCAATCAGTCAAGGCCACACACACATGAATCTGTATTACAATGCTTGTTAGGACATTGCCTTGCATTAGTCATCAGCCAGAGTTATTTAATTTAACCTCAGACCTATCCTCTCACCTCTCATCGAGCCCTCTAATAGAAGCATAAGTGAATGCGCACACACCTTCCAGTGATTGCTGAGCGGGCCTTCTGTGCGTACCTAAATATGCCCGTGGTAGATGGATTACAGCATGTCATATCAAGTGCTGTCACACACAGACTTTCAGCCAACCCTTGAGGTTCGTATGTTCCTATGCAGCATTGTAACGTTAATGATATGCAGGGATGGTGAGAGAAGAATAGAAAGAGTTATAGCGGAGCTGACACTAAGTGGTAGCAGGGAAAGCGGCAAACGTCCATGCATTACACATCACACAGAACACATAAACCACTGATGCTTTGAAGATGAGTGACAACATGCACACACAAATTGACACTGAGATTTTGTTCCACATTTTCCCACCCAGATCTTTTGTTCTGACAGCGCGTCGTCGTCATACACACACGTCGTCAACGTGCGCACACACTCCGAACAAGCAGATATCTTGCTATTTAGTCTCCAGGAGAGGTCCTCATCCTAATCCCTGATTAACAATATCAGTCGGTGGTGACAGTTTAATTTAACACAGCGCTTCTCAAGGATTAGCCGCTACACGAGGGTGTGTGCACCCACTCACACTCCCACTCACGCACACACATTCCCATACAGATTAAAGATCATGCTTATGTATATTTCATTTTAGAATAGCCACTAAGGAAATAAGATGATAATAGCTGCAAACACAATTTGCTGCGACATGGCAGAGATGATAATGAGAAAGCACAAAAGTTGAATGATCATCTAAATAAAGGTGCATATCAAATGTTTTTGCATGAGAAAGAGCAAGAAGAAACGTTAGCTTTAACCGTATGGGTGGCCTGTAGGTGCCCTCGTGTGTTTTTTTTTTTTTTTATCCCATCGATGTGATAGAAAGAGGATGCGTTGTGTCTTTTCACATCCTGTCTAAAGCCTGTGGGCAAAATTCAGCTTGATCACACATCATACAGCGAGTTGCATCAGTGGTTATAATCTGCATGAAGTGATTTAAATAGATGCTTTTGGCCAGAAATCAAATATTCTCACAGATATTGTCTAATAATTATTTTTCATATATCAGTGTCTGCAGCTTCTGCAAAGTTAAGTACGTGTAAAATCTGATCCATCACGGTCCAAATGTTTTCTAGTTTCGAAGTTTGTATTAAATGTACAGTTTACATCTGGTTTTAGTATATTAACAGTGATTATTTATGTGTGTTTTCCTTCTCAGTCATCTGCCTGGTGGGGCTTGGCCTGGTGGTGTTTTTCTTCAGTTTCTTGCTTTCCATCTTCCGGTCCAAGTACCACGGATACCCCTACAGGTAACTATAGTAACCTGCAGGTGTTTCACACGGCTTAGCCAACGTTTATTCAAACGCAATATCTGCACAAGCTTTAAGAAAATCACTGTGGCTGACATAAAATCATTTCACAGTTATTGCAGACACAGTGCAAAATCCAAGCCAAAGCGACATCCGTTCCCATTATTCCTTTGATCGTCAGACAGCTTCTCGATTGGTGACTGTCCTTCTAAAACCCTGAAGCCGCAGAGACGGGTTTAGTCCTCTAGAGACCAGTCTAACGGCAACAGAGATTTGTTGACGCGCAACGTTTCTACAACAAATTTTAAAGCATTCAGGTCATATTACTGTGTTTTCCTTGTTTAACCCTGCATGTTCGAAGGTACAGGTTTATCACGGATGGTTTCTGTAGGTCATCATATCGCAAATGAGTAAGGGCATCAGAAGCCTCCAGGTTAGCGAGCTAGAACAGCAGCAATTTGGTTCCACTTTGAGCTAAAGGTCGCCACTACATAAAAAAAGATTTAAAGTGTGACAGAAAACACTCTACAGGTCTGCAGAGACTAGATCTAATTCACCAGCAGCTGTAGGATATTACAGCACAGAAGAAAAAAAAAGAAAAAAAAAAAAAACAATAGAAGACTTGAGCCGCAGAAACTCACCTCTACGTATTGAAGTCAAATCATTTACAGTCGGGAGGGGTCTGAACCTTCTCGTGACACGGTGCTCGAAATAGGATCAAATTGCAGAGTGCGAGCACACAGCAGGTCCAGCTTCAAGTCCAATGATTATTGTCGCTTAAATGCACTGATGGTAGGTTTGGTTTACAGCTTTCAGAGCTCACTTCTCCTGATATGTATTCGGAGACAGAAATCTATAAATTCAACCAAAAAAAAAAAACCGAGATTATAGTACGGTTCAGATGAAAATGCAGCCACTGAGGCACTGCATGAATAACACTGAGCTACAATTGTTTGGAAATGATGTGCTTCAGAGATAAAATGTGCTAAACCGTACATACTGTGATAAGATTAATTGGAAAACAAATGACAAAAGTGCTGGTTGGCTGATGTTTCCAGGATATTTGATAACGTGTTATTACGCATATATATAATACGTTTCTAAACCCTACATTGGAAGGAATGTGGGAAGCGAATGTGTAATATGCAGACAGTGTTTAGAAGTAGAAGTGTTGGCTTAGAGACAAACCCATCTCCTCTTCATTCACATTTTGACCCAGTATTACAGTACAGTACAAAAAAGTCTTCTGCAGCCTCTAGCTCTGTTGTTTTTGCAGGATTATAATGGATGTGTGTCTTTATTTCTAACAAGAAATGCACAGGAATTATTTGCACAGTAGAAACACACACAAAACATTTACATAACCAAGACAGGACATTGATATATACTACCTGGTCAGTCATACATTTTGATTTTTTTTTTTTTTGGGGGGGGGTACATTACATGCTATATATCTTAACCCCCACCCCCTCCCTTTCCCCGTATTATGTTGATTTAATGTAAATATTGTATATTGTTGTACATAAGTTTTCTTGCCGCTTGGTGTCGCTTAAATAAAGGTTATGGGAAAAAAAGTAAAAAAAAAAAATAAAAAAAGGCCTCTCACCCTTAACCGGTGCTTCGATAAGTATGCACAGGTTATTTACGATATTTACAGATACAGAACAACAGAAGCTCTCTCTCACAAACGAAGTCAGACATCAAACTAACAAACTAAACACGGCGTCGGTTGGGAGCAGGGCGAGGTCGGGAGCCGGTTGGGAGATGTCACCGATCCCTCTCTAGACCGGTCAGCGTGCCGTGCATTGCTCCGCGTTGGCAAATCAGACAACGCCACCTGATCTCCAACACACGCGCAGACAGGCACACTCACGCGCGCACACACTCCAAAGCATGCACACGCATAGACGCACCTCTGGCTCTCTACAGACCAGTGTGGGAGGAAGGCAGAAACCAGAACAAGAAAGAGAGAAACCGAAACGACACACAATACATGAACATATACGACCTCAGGGTCATAACAGCCAGTATGGACGGGAAATAGGCTGAGAAATGGGCATTAAGTTCTGTTCTGTTCTAAGTAGTCTTAAAAAGTCTTAAATTTATTTTGTAGAAACCTGTAGGAACCCTGTGATAATTCCAGAAAGAAGATATAGATACCATCCTACTCTCCTTCTCCTTCAAGCTACGCAGGGTTTTATTTTGTATTTATTTCTGCTATACATGTTGAGTCGCATGTACTCGTTTTCTAGAAGCGAGTTCACCTTCATCCTGTGCGTCGTCTTCCTTGTAATGATGTCAGACACATCCTCAACAAAGCTTTTGAGCAATTTAGCCTGATTTCATGCTCTCGCAAATATTTTCAACGAGCACAATAAGGCATTTGTTACAAGAGAATCAGTTTGTTTGTTTGTTTGTTTTTAATCTCCCCCCAAAAAATGTGCTGCATATGTTCAGTAAAAATGTTTTATTTACACACCTTCCTTCCTGCAGTCTTACTCTCTGTTCTACCCCTATCTTCTTCCGTCTTTCAGTTTTCTTATTAAGTGAAAAAAAGGAAGAAGAGGAGGTCAGCAGATGATGAAGAGGAGCCAGAAAAGATACTTGAAGAAGCAGAGGCAGCGTTACTTCTAAGTCTAGAGTGCATGGTGTTTTTTCTTTTTTTTTTTTTATATATATTTTTTTTTTTTCCCTATTTGTGTGTGTTGTTTTTTTTTTTTTTTGTTAATTGACTGATATCACCAATTCAGCAAGCTGAATAGATAATAAATTATTTCTTCTTACACTGTAAAATAAAGGCATGTCTCCATTTCTTGCTGCCGCTTCTTTGCGTTCACTTTCCGTCTCCAGCGCTGACTACTGCATGTTGAAAGAGACTAAGAAGAAGAGGCTGTCGGTGTTTTAAGAAAAAAAGGTAGAGCACGTCACTAACACGATTCATCTGCTAAAGACGGTAGTAAAAAAAAAAAAAAAAAAAGAAAAGTACAATCTGAATCTCGTTATTAGTGAAAGTTGCAAGATCTCTTTAGCTGTTTGTCACTGGTTGTATCTTCTCTTATTGTATCACAGCTCTGGACGGGAACAGATAAAGATGCTAAACTAGCTGGAGAATCTCTGCGTCTGCCGGAGGTTTTGAGCTCAGTCGGTAAGGAGACGAATTGTTCTGCATTAATTAAGCTTATACATATGAATGGTTTCACTGTATAAAAAAAAAGTGTATATATTTGTACAGAGGAGTACAGAAATGCATAAATGGAGTCATTTTGCGGTGATTGTGCTGATGGTTCAACAATAAGAAACGTAGCTATTGACTATGTGTGACTGCTGTAATCAGCCTCCGTATCCTTACTTCTGCTGCACTAAATGAACCGCTCACTTCCCCTTAAACACTGGCACCAAACTCGAATCACTGATGCAAAATAGTAACGCGCCAACGGAGTTCACAGAAGAACAGCTAAGAATGTAACTTTTCTTGCTGAATGTGAGAAGCATAGGTCATTTGGAGAATACATACATTTCTAATTCCTCCACTGCCCACTGAAACAGTGAGTGGGATGGAGCATTGAAGCCATTTATGTAACCTGCTTTGCGTGGGCGGCAAGAGGAACGGTGCAGTAGATAGACAGACCCATTTTGCGAAATAAAAATATTCCCTCTTAGACTTTATATTCTTGTCTATTTTTGTTTCAGGCAGTTGGAAGTTGACTATTATGTGCGCGTGTGAACCATTCTGCCCAAAATATAGAGACTGAGCTGAAAAACTCAACACTACATTAACCGAGAAACACCCAGTGCTGCTTTTGTGGCCGTTTCCAAATTAATTTTTCTCTGTTTTTAACCTTTCTTAAGCGGTTTGTCACCGTTTGCTCTAATATTATGCTCTGTATGTTGCGTTTTTAAGTGAAAATCAGGTATTTCCCCATATTTAATGTAGATGTTCATTAAAGCTCAGATTAAAGTTGAGGATTTTCATATCCGAAACGGAGAAAACTGAAGAAAAAGATGCATTATTGTGCAAAACATATCTTTAACTGAACATAAAGTAAGCGTCTCCAACCGTTGTCATTGATCCAACTCCATGGGTTTTGTTGGTGAATCAGTGTTGTTGAAGATAACTGTGTTTCCATGGTAACTACGGAGCCTCAACATCCAAATGGGTCAAATCTGATGACGACGAAAAGACGATAAACTGCATTTTACACTAATTATTTACATGTACTGATAGGATTAGTGGATCAACAGGTATTAAATATTTTAGATCAGTGGATGATCTTGGATGTGTGGGTCTTTAAGAGTCAAGTACGTCATATTTATGTCTTTCTCTTCTCACGTCGGCCACTTGATTCTTTCGGCTTTTGACTTGTCGAATAACCGCCGCTTCAATTAAATTCACTGACTTGTACATGCAGGGAACCAAAATAATTTAAAGGTTACCAAGTGCTCCCTTCTATTTTCTGTTGAGAGGTTGTATCATTAGAATAACGGCTTTTCACAGGACCCTATCGGTGAAATAATTATAACACCATCTGCCTTCTCTGTGCTAATGGAAAAATGAGTTTCTTGCTGCAAATGAGTCAAATAACCCCCGAAAAAAAACAAAAAAACAACAACTTCAGCTGTAACGTGTTCAGCTTTTTGATGGAGCCCGGCATTTTGCTGAAGATCATTTCTGTTTTGAGGATGTGTCAGGCCTGAGTTGTGGCCTGAAGCAGGATGTGGGAGGGGGCGTTTGTGCCGTAATATATTTGAATAAAACAGCAGAACAATGCTGATCGTCAGCACCGAGAGCAGATTTTTTTCCCCATCTGTTTCCCCTCAACTGTTGGCCTTTACGGTGTGGAGGAAATAAGCAGAACAAATGTCACCTTCAGGGGGGGGGATAAGTATTGGCAAATGGAGCGAAATCAATGCGGATATTAGATAGAGGGCAGTAGAAGAACAAAAGCCAGAATGACATAAAGAATAATCTCTCCGCTGTTTCAAAAAGTCACACTGTGGAGGCGAGATTTAACTGCAAAGCTTTTATAATTAGATCATATTTAAGATGTGGAGTTGTCTGCTTTTCTGGAATGAACTCTCATATGTGTCTGTTTAAACTCACATATAACCATGATGTAAAATATGCACTGGATATGTATTTTATATTCAACGTTAAATCTATTTAAAGTTGCTATATGTAGAATTTTTACTTTCAAATTTTCAGATACAAGTAAAAGTAAAGCTGTATTTACACCTACTTCGTTTGGTCCGTTCAAAGCAGGCCGGAGTTTGTTTCCCTGGAAAGTCCGGACTCTTTTTTTTTGTTTTTTTTTAAGGTGTGAATACAAACACGCAAACTCCGAATCAAACAAGCTGCAAGAGACCGCCTCTTCTACACTCCCATTCAAAAGTTTGGACTCACCTTCTCATTTAAATGGCATGAGACGGACCGCAGATGGCCAACAAGTGCTCAGCATCACTGGGAACTCCTTCAAGACTTTGGGAAAACATTTCATGTGACTAACTCCTGAAGCTCATCGAGAGAATGCCAAGAATGTGCAAAGCAGTTGTAAAAGCAAAATGTACTACATAATTCCATCTGTGTTCATTCATAGTTTTGATGCCTTCGGTGAGAATCTACAATGTCCTGAAAATAAAGAAAAGCCAGGTGAGTCCAAACTTTCGACTGGTAGTGTACGTCGTTTGGTCCGTTCAAAATGGACCAGTTTGTTTCCCCGGAAAGCCCAGACTTTTTTTTTTTTAAGGTGTGAATACAAACGTGCAAACTCCGAATCAAACAAACAGCAAGAGCCCACCTCTTCTGGGTGGTCTCGGTCCGCTTCCAAACGGACTCTGGGCCGGTTCACTTCTGGTGTGAATATAATCGGCCTCGAGTCGAAACATCCCAGCCAGCATGTCCATGTGGGCCCCAGAAGGGTTACATTTGGGTTGCATATAAGGGTCCCAAGTAGGTTTGTCCGCAGTTTCTGTGGTGGCCCCACATGTTTGCCCATATCAGAATCAGATCTGAATATCTCATTTATTTTTCACACTATTTATCCCACGGTGCTTATCTTTCATGTCATTTGCACTACTTAAATTCTATGTTTTACAAATATCTTAGTTTGCAATACTTTATTATTATTTTTAATGTAAATAACAGTGCCTTTTTCTTATATTTCTTGTTGTTTACTGATATTTGTTGTCTGTCTGTAAATTCTTGCACTGAACCTTAGAGCTCTACCTCAGTTTTGTTGGACTTGGTACAATGACAATAAAAAGATTTTGATTCTGTTTTGGGTAAACGCATGTAGAGCCACCGTGGAAACTTGCGGACAAACCCACTTGGGACCCTTATATGCAGCTCAAATGGAACCCTTCTGAAGCCCACATGGACACACTGGCTGGGATGTGCCACTGTAGCTGCTGGAAGTAGCCGAGCCTCACGGGTAGTCAGAGCTGATAACAGCAGCCGTGAGCCGTGGACCAATGAGGAGACTGAATGTCTTGTTGACATCTGGTCACATGTCCATATTACAAAACTGGCTCCAAATGAGCTGTTCTTGAAAGTTAGTATTATTTTGTAAATTTGTGTCTGTAAAAATAGCACACATATTCCATAGGATCTTCACGTTTGTTTCATCAACACTGGCCATGTCTGATTCACCCCACCCCCGACTTTTCTGTCCAATGCCAGTGCAGTTTGTCACATGCAGGCTTCCGTTTACGAATTTTGTTCCACTAGCAAAAAGTGCAATGAGAATATGATCCGACCCAAACGAAAAAAAATAAAGTCCACATTCGATCCGAATCAAATAAGCGGAACAAAGCACTTTCCAGGCGTGAATACACCCTAAGATGTGTTTAGAAAAGGGGTGTCAAACATGCAGTCCAGGCCACCAAAGGGTCCAGTCTGGCCCAGGGGGTGAATTTGTGAAATGCAACAATTACACTGAAAATATTTAACATTTAAGGATGTCGACCTCATTTTAGTTCAGCTGCCAAATACAACCCAATTTAACCTCAACTGGACTGAACAAGAAATACAAATAATCATAATAACCAATAAATAGAGAAAACTCCAAATTTGTCTTTTTGTTTTAGTGTGAAAAAGGTAAAATTACATAATGAAGATGTTTAGAATTTTACAAGACAATGTGAATGATCTCAACAACCATGAACAATCTGTAATTTCTTTAGAAATTGTAACTGTAAATGTAACAATTTTACTGTTAACTAATATTTTGTTCCTTTGTAGATCTGTGATCTGTAAGTTGTAACACATGTGTAAATGAGAACCTAAGGCATAATATTGTTAAAATTGCACTTGTTTTTTTGCACTATGACAAAGAGACAAATTTGGAGTCGTCATTATTTAGAAGTTATTATGTTATTGCTATTGACAACACAAACTGTACAGAAAATTGAGGTGATTTGTCATTTTATTACCCCACCTCCGAAGGGGAGGCAAGGGGTATTGTTTTTGGTTTAGTTTGATGGTGAACCCTCTGGCAGCAAAACTATTGGTTGAATTCATATCAAATTGGGTTTATAGATTGCCAGTGACCCAGAATAGATGTGATTACATTTTGGGAAAAGTAGGTCAAAGTTCAATATTTTTTATGAATTTTTAATTTTTTTTCTCCTATTTACTTATAATGGGCGAAATTTCAAATGTCTGTAGCAGCAAAACTATTGGTTGAATTCATATCAAATTGGGTTTATAGATTGCCAGTGACCCAGAATCGATGTTATTACATTTTGGGAAAAGTAGGTCAAAGTTCACATTTGTAACGAATTTTTAAAATATTCTCCCATTGACTTATAATTGGTGAAATTTCACATCTATAAAAACATCCATTTTGTTTCAATTTACTTCAGACTTGGCACATACGTAGAGGCAGTTGATATGCTGACGTCAGCACACGCATCGACATGATGACATCAGCTGGATCGATGCCAGAATAAGCTACAGTATGTGCGAGGGGCGGGGTTTGTTCAGCCTAGCACCACTTGTGGCTGTTTTCGGTCCAAAACTAACACCAAGCTTATAAAACTATAATATAAAGTACCAGCTTACACAGCAGCCAATGAAGCGATTTTAAGACACAGTTTTATTTTGGCCAACTGTCAATAAATAACCAGCTGTCGAGTCTGAGGAGATGTATAGTGTTGATTCGTTATCGTTTTTGGTAGCCATATACTGTATGTGCTGATAGTTTGGAATAGCTTTTAAAGATATGTTTACATCTTTTAGAAACTCAACAGTAAAATAAAACATTAAAAAAAAGAGTAAAACTAGGAAAAATCTCAATATACCTATCTGTCCATTTATAAATACTGAGGAAATACAAAGCGTAGTTTTTTGCTACACTAGTTATTCAATAGTATGTCATGGGTTGCGCTTGCGTTTAGATGTGAACATATACATGTGATTAACTGTTGGTCTATTTATGAGATTGTCCTTCTGCCAATGTACACATGCGTCCATTAATTCAATGCAAATCTACAATTCAAAGGCAATTTCTGTCGCCTTTCTGAGTTGTTTGTTTCCATCCACCTGGTCAAAATTAAATCAGATGGGTTAAATTAAAATAAATCGGCCTTCCGAGCGACAGAGGAACACATTTCCCAGGAGGGAGAAACCTTTGAAGAATACATGAGTACGGTGTGACTGGTTGTTATTGTTCTTTTGTATTCACTAATGTTGATTTCCAGGCTTTCATCTGCAGTAGGCATTCGAATGTGACAGCAGGTTTGACATTTATGCAGGTATTTTTACAGATAATGTAGAGAGACAACTCCCAGAAACCTTTCTCTGTAAACAAGTATCTCTTTAACAGGAATCACACAGCCTGTGTCCTGTGCCTTGAAACTAAATCAAAATGAACCTCAGATGCAATTTTCTTATCTTTATATATAAGTTGACAGTTTCCTCTACTTTAGGGCTTTACAGTTGTATTTAACTTTTAACCCTTTGGAGGATGCAGAGGCCTAAAAACACACACAATGTTGAAAAGAAAAAGACAGAAAAAATAATAGAAATGTAGAATTAAGTGTAAAAAGAAATACCAAGAGAGTCCATCACCAGTGGAGGCTGAGTAGACTATGTCCCTTAGTCATCCTAGAAATATCCTGGAAATCCTAGAAATAACACACGCTTCTCAAATGTTTTAATAATCCTACTGGAAAACAATCATATGGCCTCCAGGAGAAAAGACCCAATTTTTGTCTGAAGTCAGAATTTCTCCAGTACAACAGGATTTTAAGTTACACTATATGGACAAAAATATTGGACTACAGCTTGTAAGATGTCCTGCTTATAAGCATCAATATTTCCTTAAAGTTTAATGGGAGATTTTTCTTCCAAAGTGAGATGTGAAGGAAGTAGACGATTAGTTGCGGTAGAAAATTATTATTTACAGTCAGAGCAGGGAGAATATGTAAGAAATTTTGAGGTAGAACATTGCTACGGGGACATGGAGAAAAAAAAGAATGGAAGAAAAAAAGAAAATGGATCGAGTTTTGCAAGATCTAGCAAAACTGTTTACATTAAGAGCACTGTTCTTACAGGTCATCGATGCTCAGAACGTAAACAAAACAGACACGACAGTAGAGTGGGAGAAGTTTATTGAGTTGTATTTTGACCTGGGCCTAAAATACACAGATATTAAAACAGCGCTTGTTCGTGAGAGACATGTAAGAAGATTCTTCAGCGGGAGAGGACTTTCCCGTCGCAAAGCGTGTTCGGATCTTGCGGTCCTGGGTGATTTCAGTAAGAACCAAATGCAATACTCCGGACAGCTTCACGGGTATAGATGGATGTACGCGAAATGCAGCGAATGTGGATTATGGGTGAGGAAAGAGGATGTGAGATTGGCATTAAAGGAATTGTGCATTTATACCCGTGATGCATTTGGTTCTTAATGAAATCATCCAGGAACGCAAGATCCGAACACGCTTTGCTACGGGAAAGTCCTCTCCCGATGAAGAATCATGTCCACGTGGGCCCCAGAGGGGTAACATTTGTGCCGCATAAAAGGATCCCAAGTGGGTTTGTCCGCAGTTTCCGTGGTGGCCTCGTGTGTGTTTGCCCAAATCAGAATCAGAATCTCTTTACTGTCATTGTATCGAGTACAACAGAACTGAGGTAGAGCTCTCAGGTCCGGTGCAAGAATTTACAGACAGACAACAAATATCAGTAAAAGGCACAGTTATTTATATTAAAAAAAAAGCATCGCAAACTTAGATATTTGTAAAATATAGAATTTAAGTAGTGCAAATAACATGAGAAGTAGTGCAAATGACCTGAAAGAAAAATATCGGGGGATAAATAGTGTGAAAAATGAATAATATGAGATATTCAGATCCCTGATTCTGATATGAGCAAACACATGTGGGTCCGCCATGGAAACTGCAGACAAACCCACATGGGATCCTTTTACGCAGCCCAAATGTAACCCTTCCGGGGCCCACATGGACATGCTGGCTGGGTAGATGGCTCTCACTAAGATCAAACCCGCGTCAGCTGCCATGCACTGTTTTAATATCTTTGTATTTTAAGCCCAGGTCAAAATACAACTCCATAAACTTCTCTCTTGTCGTGTCTGTTTTGTTTACGTTCTGTGCATGGATGACCTGGAAGAACAGCGCTCTTAATGTAAACAGGTCAAGTTTTGCGAGATCTTGAAAAAACTTGACCTTTTTTTTTTTCTTTCTTTCCGTGTCCCCTTACGGGCTCCGAACATTTCAAATCATAGCCATGGATAAAAAAAAAAAATAAATAAATAAATAAATAAATAAAAAAAATCAATGTTGAGAGAAATTAAGTGAAAACCATCTCTGAAGCATTTTATGATAGCAATTTAAACACAACTAACCAATACAATGCAATGATATTTGTTATTATTGTTTTGTAGTCCAGACCCCTGTTAGAAAAGAAACACCAGAGTTCAACGTGTCTCAGTCCACCTGATGCCATCAAGTGACTGCGAACGTGCATATGGAGGATATTCTGAATCCTTCGAACAGTGCTAGACTTTATATTCTTACTCACTTAATACTTTATAGTCTTGTTACAGATGCAGACAATTCATTTTAACCCATAAAGACCCAGCGCTGCTTTTGTGGCAGTTCCCAAATGAATTTTCCTCTATTTTTAACCTTTCTTAAGTGATTTATTTATGCTTTGTATTTTGTATTCTTAAATGAAAACCAGGTATTTTCCTATATTTCATTTATTGATCATGTAGATGTTCGTAAAAGCTCAAATTAAAATCGAGGGTTGTCATATCAAAAACAGAGAAAGCTGAAAAAAAAAAAGGGGCTTTTTTATTAAAATATACCATTAACTAAACCCAGTGTGTCCATCCACTGTTATTGATCCGACTCCATGGGTTTTACCGGTGAACCAATGTTGTAGAAGATGACGGTGTTTCCACGGTAACTACGGAGCCTCTGAATGTTTAAATGGGTCATATCTGATGACCGTGAAAAGACGACAAGCTGTATTTTACGCCAATTATTTACATGGATTGATAGGATTAATGGATCGACACTGATTTAATTTTTTATGTCAGTAAATGACTTTGATCGCCAGTGGATGTTTGGGTTTTTATGGGTTCATAATGATCACGCGGTCGTCCAAGAGCAGTGCGAATTGGCACACATTAAAACTGGTGAGGTGTGGGTTTTCCAATAACGCAGATGTGGGGCTGCATTTGTACTTATAAATATAAGATGAGGGTTTAACACGTGTGACCGTATGGCAATACAGAGCCATGACGGCGTTGGCAGAAGATGATTATTGTGGTGAAAAGAAAGAAAGACGAGACAAAAGACGACAGATGATACAATGCAGACGCGCCAAGTTAAACAGCAGGCGACCATAAGCGACAAATTCTGACTCGCACGATCGACGGCACTGATGTTTATGTTCAAACCTGACCGGTAAGCTCCATTTCTTCTCTGTGATTTGTCCGTTGTTGCTGTTTTGAAACCGGTATCAGTAATACAGAAGGATACTGTGCACCGTCTGTAGTCCTGAACTGTAAGAAACAACGAGAAATTTGAGTATCATTAACCCATAAAGATCCAGTGCTACTATTGTGGTAGCTCCCAAATTAATTTTTCTCTCTATTTAACTAATCTTAAGTGATTTATCACCGTGTATCATAATATTATCATCACATTATCTTCTGTATTTTGCATTTTTTCAGTGAAAATCAGGTGTTTTCCTATATTTAATTTACAGATCATGTACTTTAATCCTCATGCTGAGATTACGCTTAAGGGTTATTATATGAAAAACGGAGAAAACCTAAGAAAAAGTCACTTTTTCAGTAAAATATATCAACTGAACGTTAAGACGAGCGTCTCCGCGCACTATCATTGATCCAACTCCATGGGTTTTACTGGTGAATCAATGTTGTAGAAGATGACGGTGTTTCCACGGTAACTACGGAGCCGCTGAATGTCCAGTTGGGTCATATCTGATGACCATGAAAAGACGAGAAACTGTATTTTACCTGAATAATTTCAACATATTAATAGGATTACTGGGTCTAAAGTTATTAAATATTTTAGATCAGTAGATGCTTTTGGTCACCAGTGGATATTTAGGTCTTTTTGGGTTAAGCTTCAGACTTAAAGTTTATTTAGTGCGAAGGGTGACATGTTGCCCTAAGGCGCTTATGCAAAAGTAAGAGTTTATTAGACCTCTGCTTGACTTCTTGGAGTGCCTCCGGGACATGTGGGAACATTATCTGACCCTTTGCTCTTCCTGTTAGTGACTAGAGACATTTGCAGATGAAAAAGTGAACTGATATCTGTGCTAAACTGAAAAGAACCAGAGGCCAAAACGCGAGAAGTTTTGGTGCGACGACGTGTGACACCTTATAGTTTAAAAGTCATTTGGATGACAGTGTCCTAGTATGA
Organism: Apogon hyalosoma; assembly: GCA_037367295.1. Lineage (NCBI taxonomy): Eukaryota > Metazoa > Chordata > Actinopteri > Kurtiformes > Apogonidae > Apogon > Apogon hyalosoma. The sequence continues at coordinate 14,339,647 of JAPQRP010000001.1, read as the reverse complement.
TGCTGAAATCGAATCATGACATGTGATAGTCTATGCCAACTTTGAAAGGATGGGAATAGCTTTAAGTGGGGTGGGGGGGGGTCACATCATACGACCATACAGTGAAACTGAAACTTAAGAGGTTTTACTAATTCCTCTATGTCTCCTGCTGTTGTGCACCTCATTTTCTTTTTCCCTACCTTTGGAAACTTATATTTGAGGGGGCAGGATTTTTGTTCTCCCCCCCCCCCCAAACCGGGCCTGGATAACGTCCTGGTGTTTGCTCTGCTGCTAGATTCACAAGCGTCACTTGTGCTTTATCAAACACTTGACATTCCTGCACATGAATCACATGCTGTGTGGACAAATGTTTGCACATACTGGAGGGAACCCCCCCCTTCAAAGAAATGGAAGTTTTACCAGTGTTACTCGTGGCCCTGGTGTCATCTTTTCCTGTGAAATGTAGTCATAATTTGGAGCTTTTTTGCCTCGATGCCATGTTGGCTACGTTCTAAACCAAAACAATGCAGCGTATAAGTGACGTCATCACACATGTGCAACGAAGGCGGAATTACTAAACAGAATAATTAAGCAAGCAGGCAAATGATTCCAAGGAATTGAGCTACACTGCAAAAATCAAAATCTTACCAAGTGTATTTTTCTCATTTCTAGTCCAAATATTTCATCGCACTTAAAATAAGACAGAATCACCTACAGAGTAACTTTTTCAGTGAGATATAAGAACTTATTTTTAGACAATAGATCTGGAAAATCTGATTTCAAGAAATCTTACCAAGATA
>JAPQRP010000001.1:14322480-14338768 GCA_037367295.1 Apogon hyalosoma | reverse complement strand
GATTTCTTGAAATCAGATTTTCCAGATCTATTGTCTAAAAATAAGTTCTTATATCTCACTGAAAAGTTACTCTGTAGGTGATTCTGTCTTAGTTTAAGTGCGATGAGATATTTGGACTAGAAATGAGAAAAATACACTTGGTAAGATTTTGATTTTCGCAGTGTACGGGGAACCGGTTTTCAAAAAGAACCGGTTCTCGATTCCCATCCCTAATTCACACCAAGTCCTACACTGGGGGATCTCTTATAACCATAGTGGTAAGGTACATGGTATCATGTACGAGGTTCTTTTAGGGTTGTGCTGAGGAAACTGTACTACTGTATTTCGACAAGAGAACAAGAAAATACAGAGATTATGTACACAAGTTTAAACACACACACACAAATGACAATCAAATGGTTTCTATAGGCTAAAGTCAGTATTTAAAGTGACCCAAACAATTAAAAAAAAAAAAAAAAACCTTTGACAAGTTGAACAAAAATGAATGCCGTTCAGTCAGAATCCCATTCATCGAAAAGTAAAGAACTTCATGTGAACTGGTTGTATTTGGCAGCATGGCTCTGTTCTGGAAACTCCCTGCCCTTTCACTGTGCCTGAGCAGGAATTGAACACCTGCAGCAACAAAACCAAGACCCCCCGTCGGGAACGGAACAGAGCAGGCATCAGTGATGACAAATGGCACTGATTAAGTCAGATACAGACAGTACAGGTGGAGGTGACCGGCAGATTGAAGCAACAGTGACAGTTCATCACCCTGGGGAGTGTGAGTGTAGTCCCACAGACCTGGGGTCCCACATTTCTAAGTAATCTATCTGTGCAATGGGGAATGGAAAAGTAATTGAATGAAATTTACCAACAGGAAACAGATTAGAATCAGCTGATGTGAGCTTGACTTTATGGCCTTGCCTGAACTAACGCTACAACCTATTAAACAAACAATTTATTAAAAAAGACAATCCGAGCAAAGGGAGGTCACAGTAAATACTTGACATTTTGGTGATTTGATGCTTTTTTTCTTTCCTGAAATCTTTGTTTTTAGCCTCTTGAACTCAGTTGCACCCGGCAGCCACCACTAAAACTGAGTGAATGAGACAAAAAGAGCAAAAAAAATAAAGGTCACATTAAGAAGAGACGAGTATGAAGGTTGTCTTACCTATGCTGTTTTCAGATCGTAACTGGGTTTAACCGAATGAAGCTTCTGTGATCGACGAATCCATTGTTTTGTGTTACATTGAAATAAGTCCCGCTAGAAACAAATGGCCCAAAGTTTAGCAGGTGAAAATGTACATATATTCTGTAAATCCCAGTTATGTCTTAATATTGACACTGAGAATTGAATGTGTGGTGATAATGACTGAACCGAATAGACACTTCTGTCTTTGTTCAGCACTGTACGTCGTCTGAACCGTCATTGAGAAACAGTGGGTTATGTTCAATTTTAGTACATTTTCTCTTTTTTTGACTTTCTTTAGCAAAGGAAACAAATGTTCCTTTTCTAAAAAAAAAAAAAAAGTCTCAGAGGTGTCTGAGGTGTATTGTTTTTGGGTCGATTTGTTTTTGTTAACACTAGCAGCAAAACTACTGCTTGAATTCATACCAAATAGAGTTTATAGATTGCCAGTGACCCAGAACAATTGTGGTTGCATTTTGGGAGAAGTAGGTCAAAGTTCAAATGTTTTCTGATTTTTTTTTTTTTTTTTTTACATCTTATTTATTCTCCAATTCACTTACAATGGGTGAAATTTCCCATCTATAAAAACATGAATTTTGTTTCAATTTAGTCGAAACTTGGCACATATATAGAGACAACTGATATGCTAACATCAGCACACACATAGACATGATGATATCAGCTGGATCAATGCCAAAATTAGCTACAATACGTGCGAGGGGTGGGGTTTGTTGTGTTGTATATTTATTATTTGTCTTTTATTTTTGCATTTTATTTATTTAGAATATTTATGTTAATTGCCCCGCCCACCGAAGGGGAGGCGAGGGTATTGTCTTTGGCTCTTTTTTTTTTTTTGTCTGTTTGTGTTTTTGTTTGTTTGTTTGTCAGCAACTTTACGCAAAAACTACTGGACCAATTTCCATGAAATTTTCAGGAAAGGTGCGAGGTGGTCCAGAATAGATCCCATAAAGTTTTGGTGAATATAGGTCAAAGGTCAAGGTCACCAAAAATGTAAATCAGGTAAACTGTTTGCGTGGGGCGGGGTTTGTTGCGCCTGGCACCACTTGTTATTTATTATTTATGTTTTTCTAAATGTGTTTCATTGCTTAAAAAATGGCCACCAAAGGTTATGCACATTAAAGCTGTTAAATGGACAGTATTTGTCATGTGAGACGTCTTTTAAGTGCGACATTTAAATTTTTCAAAATTCACTGAACGTATCGGTATCAGGATCGAATATCGAATACACTATATGTCAAAAAAATAATCAGTAATCGTATCGAATCAAAGAAGTATGGTATCGCCCAGCACTAACGTGTGTTGTATTTGCTGCTGCTTATCTTGGCCTGCCTTGCAAAAGAGGCTCTTAATCTCAGTGGGATTTTCCCGACTAAATAAAGGTTAAATTAAAAAAAAAAAAAAAAAGTTCATTATGAGGTGCAAACATTTTGACGTGATGTTTTTTTCTTCCTCTCTGAACTACTGCACATTTTATAGTGAGCATTTAACTTTTTCACAGTAAATAAATGTACTCGTTTCGGCGTCTAGCAACGCAACAGCAGACTATGAAACATCTTCTCAGCTCATCTCAGCGTCGTCTCTCATCTCTAATCCAGAAACACTTTCTTGAGGCGTCCGCACCACCGCTACAGTAATTATCGTCAGAGCACTGCTCCAGTTGTTGCTGTTTTGTTGCATCAGCGTCCATGTTGGTTTGTGTATATCTCTACATATCAGTGTGTGTGTGTGTATCTGTGAGTTTTATGTAAATGCATTGATTGTTGCGTTGTGTGCGTGTGTGATTTTCATGGGAAGAGCAGTTTGGAAGTTTATATATTAGTCTGAAGAAAATAACACCATCTGCTTACATTTCTCCGCGTCTCATCTCATTTGTTCGCTGCACAGTTTCAGTAGTTTGAAGAACTTTCCAGAAACGAATGAATCGTACACATTAGTCCCCAATGTGTATGAAAACTAATTTATATTCATTTGCGTCAAACATCCTCACGCAAACACCATTTACAACCGTCATCGCCGCACCACTTCAGGAAAATCATTTTTCTGAGGATAATTCTGCGCGTTGTCTTAATTTCAGCCCTTCTTTCTTTCTCTCTCTCACACAAACACACACAAGCCATCACTATACTTGATCCCGTGGGTGCATAAGCCTGGATCTGCTCTGAAACATAATCACCAAGATTTACAGCAATCACAACAGCATCACCTGAGAGGGATGGACAAAAAGGGAAGCAAGGTTTAAGGCGAGGCCTGTTCAGGGAAAAAAAAAAAAAAGCGTAAATAAAATGATTATAAAGATATGGCTTTGGTGTGACAGCTTGTGAAGCACAAGATTCAGAAGTGTAATTTATCACATATTATATTACGATGTGTGTTTGCAAGGAAAGGCAGGCAGACAGGTTTGAGCTCAGATCGGCTTTTTCTTCCCCAAAAAAAAAAAAAAAAGCGATCACAACGAGCAAGCAAAAAGTCTTTCCAAAGAATCTGTGGGTGTGTACGAGGGAAAGAGTTATAATGTTATCTGTTTTTCCATATGTTCTGGAAACGCTAAAGCTGTTGCATTCGTTATAATACAATCTTTGATACGGTTCATCTTTCATGTGCAGTTTAGACGTCAATAAGAACGAGGTGGTTTGTCTTTGTCCCTGAAAAAAGAAAAAAAAAAAACCACGATCATCAAAGAGCTGTTTTGTCTGCTTTGTGCCATCCACAAACATTGCTTTATTAACTGTATATTTAAAAAAAAAATTCTCACAAAGATGCCCTGGGAAATAAAGACATATACATAGACTCTATTAAATGTCTTTTCCCCTGCTATATTTGCTTCAGTGTAAAAAGAAAAAAAAAATCCCCTCAAGGATGCGCATAATTATAGGTCAAATAACATAAAATACTGCACATTGTCTGAGTTTAATTTGACAAAGAAGATCAAACATGAGAGGATGTGTCAGATCCTTTACTTAATTAAACATCGAAATTGCCAGTAGAGTTCGCGAGGTAGAAGTATTTATTATACAGAATGGCTCCATCCAGAGTTTCATATGATTAACGTATCACTGTGAATGATATGGTGAATGAAAATGTTATTATTCTGTTTTTATAGCAAATCTGCCAAGGAGGAGTAATGACACACTCCAAATTAAACAATGCATTTCCAAGAATAAAAATATAACATTTTGAAGGAAAAAAATAGCCTTAATGTTGGAGGAATAGAATAGAATAGAATAGAATAGAATAGAATAGATACACTTTGAAAGAGTTGTTAAAGATATCCACAAATTTTAACCTACAGTTTTGTTTGTCATATTTTTCTCATAAAAGTACTGTTTTTACTTGTATAATCATGATTTCATTCGTATACGTACCAAATTTTAGGACTCAATTCACAAAATCCCTGAAATATTACTGTTTCATTGTCATACTTTTTTGTATCTTCAGTGTATCTGTAATGATAGGACACCCTTACAGTATTATGGACTAATTTATGTATTCATATGATCAGGGTGCAATTTGTCAAAAAAAAAAAAAAAAAAAAAGGGGGGGGTTAATTATGAAAGAACAAGCAATCAACTGGCCTAATTCTTTTTTAAGTTAATGGTAGGCCCTATTTCATGTCAAACAGTTGAACATTCATCTTTAATGCAAACTAAAAATACATGAAACATTTCATTTTCTGCGACAGCCACACCTGCGACGTGGGAGATGGTTTAATGAAGTTTCAGGACCATGGACAAGGGCCGATCACGCCAACATGGTAGAGGATTTATGGCCGACGAGGGCGACTCAGACTGTAAAACAGAACGTAGAACCTAATCGATTCAAGATACAGTTGATCATGTACATTGGCACCTGCAGACGTACGTCCATACTAGTGATGAGCGGATCAGCGGGTTACCCACGGGTCGGGTAAAAAAAATGTCACTTTCAGACACAGAGAGAGAGACAGGTCAGGTATAAGGACATTCATTCAGCAGAAGTAGGGATGTAAAAACCGGAGGGGAGGTTGACCCCCCCCCCAACAAATCACACCCTGAATACGGTTGATACGACTTGTAAATGTGCATTTTTCCTCACCACGTATTCAAATTGTATTTATTGATTATTTAATTGTGTCGGTGCTTTGTGTAACTAGTTTAGTGCTGTTTCTTCAAAGCTGGACACTAAAACAGAGTAGAGGAGATTTTACTGTTGGGTTAAATGTAAAAATGTAAAAAAAAAAATAAAAAAAAAACCAAAACATGCATTTAAACACATGTTTGTATTATTTACTGGTGTTTTATTACAAATTTGGTTTGTGTATCTGTATATATTTTATATTTATATTCTGTAATCTATCTATCTATCTATCTATCTAATCTGGGATAATGCAGTGAAACATAGTGGACATATAGAACACTGGATGACTATACAGCATTTAACTTGTTTGCAGCTCTCATCCCTGGTTGAGCTTTTCAGCAGAGAAATACATTCACTTCACAGTATAAACAACAATAATATAAAAACAGTGTAAAAGAGACAAAACAAAAAAATGGTATAAAGACACAGTATAAAGGCTTATTCACATCTACCACACACATTCATACTCTTGTGTCTGTTCAGAGAAGTGTCATCCAATGTAGATCAAAAGCAGTGCCTTCAAGGGCACTGACAGGAGAATTAACCTAGCATAGATGTGTTTGATAGCAGGGGAAATGGGAGGACCTATAATAGTGGGGAAACTTTTTTAAATTTTAGCTCAAAATATCATGAAATATTTGCAGAAAAATTGCAAAAAAAATATATGTGGCTGCATCAGACAGTCACAATTTTTTTTTTGTTAGTTTTCTTTATTGTTAACAAGGAAAAAAAAAAAAGCCACTTTCAACATGTCATGTCCTGGATGTGTTTCATTATCTTTGTGAAACATCCCTTTTTTTTTTCTTTTTTTTTTTTCTACCCTGCTGGAACAGAGCATGTGCAGAAGAGAGCATGTGGGTTTAGAGAATGGAACAATACTTGGCAGAGTTTAGATGGATTTTAAACCCATAAAGACCCAGTGTTACTTTTGTGAGAGTTCATATATTAATTTTTCTCTCTATTTAATTCTTTGTTATGTGATTTATGACTATTGATCATAATATTATCTTCTCCATTTTGCATTTATTTCAGTGAAAGTCAGGTATTTTCTGATATTTATTTTTACTGATCATGTACTTTAATCATCACGCTGAGATTACATTTGAGGGTTATCAAACTAAAAACAGAGAAAACTTGAGAAAAAGTTTTTATCAGTTTATCAGTTAAATCTATCATTAACTGAACATAAACCAAGTGTCTCCATCCACTGTCATTATTAGGTTATTCACATTTTATTGTGAAAAGATAGTTTTTAAGTGCAAATAATTTCATGATGTAATTGTACTTTTTTCACATTACCGCATAAAGATCCTCTGCTACTTTTATGGCAGTTCCCAAATGAATTTTTCTGTATATTCAACCTTTCTTTAGTCATTTATCACCTTTTATTCCAACATTATCCTCTTTTTTTGTATTTTTTCAGTGTAAATCATGTATGTCTCCCATATTTAATGTACTGATCACATTGTAATTAAAGCTTAGAGTAAAGTTAAGGGTTGTAATATAAAAACAGAGAAAACTGAAGAAAAAGTGACTTTTTCATCAAAATATAGCATGAACTGAACATAAACCAAGCGTCTCCATCCACTGTCGTTGGTCCGACTCCATGGGTTTTACTGGTGAATCAATGTTGTAGAAGATGACGGTGTTTCCATGGTAACTACAGAGCCGCTGAACGTCCGAAAGGGTCATATCTGATGACCAGGAAAAGACGACAAACTGCATTTTACACCAATTATTTACATGTATTGATAGGATTAGTGGCTCTGAAGTTATTAAACGTTTTAGATAAGTAGATGCTTTTGGACGCTGGTGTATATTTGGGTCTTTATGGGTTAATGCAATGAATCCTAAATGCACGGGGCGGCCATAAACTTTTTTCCACCACTGTAGAAGAAACCACACGACACAGAGGAGAACCTCCGAAATGTATGAGAAATGTAAGTGTAGGTAGAGAGGAAAGCACAAAGTTTCCCTCTCAAAAGCATAAAATATCCTGAATTGGAAATACTAGCTGCATACTATGCTTTGAAGCTACAACCGTGTCCACTGTATGTACATGAGATTTTCTCTCGCCCGGATCGTTCTCCTCTAAAAACAAGTTTCCCTCTTCACTTCTTCACCAAACAACATCTTCAACCCGTCAAGAGACAGCAGTCGACTTCCTGAGCAACTCTGAAAGTTTCCTCTCACAGAGATCTGAAGGGCTGCTGTCGATCGAGGCCCTCTATCCTTATAACGCCACAATAGCGTCTCCATGGCAACCGGTACCTTCAGACCTATATGGATCACACACATATAAAAATAATGATAATTATAGTAATGATAATAATAATAATAATAATAATAATAATAATAAAGCATTTAGTATTGTTTTAAGTATATATTTTAGAAAAAAAAAACATAAAAATGCATTTTCCTCAAATGTAATTCAGACTTTTTTTTTTCCTGTGGCATTAACTCATAAACACCCAAACCTTCACCTGATCTAAAATGATTAATAACTTAAGATCCACTAATCCTATCAATACATGTAATCAATTGGCGTAAAATACAGTTTGTCATCTTTTCACGGTCATCAGATATGACCCGTTTGGACGTTCAGAGGCTCCGTAGTTACCGTGGAAACACCGTCATCTTCTACAACACTGATTCACCAGTAAAACCCATGGAGTCGGATCAATGACAGTGGATGGACACACTGGGTTTAGTTAATGGTATATTTTCTTGAAAAAGCCCCTTTTTCTTCAGTTTTCTCTGTTTTTGATATGACATCCCTCAATTTTAATTTGAGCTTTAATGAACATCTACACGAGCGATAAATTAAATATAGGAAAATACCTGGTTTTCATTTAAGAATGCAAAATACAAAGCATAAATAAATCACTTAAGAAAGGTTAAAAATAGAGGAAAATTCATTTTGGGAAAAGTAGCACTGGGTCTTTACGGGTTAAAATGAATTGTTTGCATCTGTAATAAGACTATAAAGTATTAAGAGAGTAAGAATATAAAGTATAGCGCTGTTCGATAGATGGATGATGGATGGACACACTTGTTTTTATGTTTAGTTTTCGAAATTTTTGCTGAAAAAAGTCACTTTTCCTTTGTTTCTTTCTGTCTCTAATATAATAACCCTCAACTTGAATTTGCGCTTTAATGAATATCTACATGACCAGTAAATTAAATGTAAGAAAATACTGGATTTACGCTGAAAAAAAACAAAATATAGAGATTAATATTATAATAAATGCTGATAAATCACTTAAGAAAGGTTAAATATAGAGAAAAAAAATATTTTGGAAGTGCCACAAAAGTAGCAGTGGTAACTGTACGTTGTAAAACACACACACACACACACACACACACACACTTAAAAGTTAACATTCCCATATACACTGTGTCATGCAGACTGTAATTTCAGGCTGTTACAGTGATGGCCCTAGGACCTGTCAGCCCGTCGTTTGTTCCAATAACTCAAGTGAATGTACTTACACTGTACTTTATCAAAAAAAAAAAAAAAGAAAGAAAGAGAAAAAAAAATAAAAAGTTTTGGCACACACACACATACACCACAGCACAGTTACATCCAGCTAGCAAGTAAGGTAGCATTCAATCTGCTGGCTCTTGACAGACCATATTCATTTTCTGTGAAGTGTTCTTGCAGTACAACAACATGTAATACACAGTAATTGTCACTCTTTACTCCTTTTCTCAATTCACTCACTCACTCACTCACTCCTCACTACATTATTACTGTCTCCAAGTGTTTCCCTCAAGTTCCCCCCTTCCTTTCTCTCTCAGGATGCAGAAGAAGACAACAATAAAAACTCATCAAATCACCATCAGCTCCTAATTAACGCTATAATTGTTGCTAATTAATAAATTGATTAAAGTGCAGAAGCGGGAACCGAACACGGAGCATCCTTCGCTTGCCTGAGCGACGGCAGGGCCAAGCCCCCACCCCCATCCCCTCCACCGCTTCAAAGGGACGAATTAGATAAGTCGGTGGCCGTCCTGCGAGAGAGCAGCCAGCTCATTTTCCTTCACAAACAAACTGTCAAAACACACGTATCACACGTCGACCAGAGGGGTCTGAGATCACCATCAGCGCTCCGGCTTTAAAGAGAAGTGTCTTTTTAGCTGTGAAGTCGCTGGGTGTTGAGGAAAGAGCCCTTCAAAGGGAAGCCTTCAAAGGGGGTTTTAATTATTATTACATGGAGGCGCCCGATCTCTGTTGTCATCTCTCTCTCTCTCTCTCTCTCCTTCGTTTTTAAATATTTCCCTGCTTCTCCCTCAGCAACAACCTGCCAGATTTAGATGAAACCAGGTGAAAAATTATAACCCTCAAAATTAGTTTTTAATTATATCAACACTGCGTATCTCTTGTCTCCAGCCACCGCCACCTTCTCCCACACTTGCCAGATTCACTAACAAGGTAGAAAAAGAAGTGACACTCACAGTTAATGTGAGGACCCACACAAATACACACACACACACTCACACACACACTCCAGCCTCTCTTCTTTACTTGTGTGTGTTCAAAAGCAGCCAGTTGAAGTATCAACAACTCCTCTCATGTTTGAAGGACTGGTGCTTTCATTTGACGTATGTTAATGTTCATATATTTACTGTGCATATGTAACATCTTTAACCCTGTCTTTAATAATAATAGTAATAATAATAATAATAATAATAATAATAATAATGGATTAGATTTATGTAGCCCTTTTCTATGAATGGATACTCAAAGTGTGTACAGTGGATCCATTATTCATTCACTCACACATTCTCACTCTGGTGGTGGTAAACTACATAGTCTGGCTGACTAAGTGTGGCTGCCAGTCCTCACCGACGGCCCCCTCCGACCACCACCGATCATTCATACGCCAGTGTGAGTAGCCGCACTGGAGGCAAGGATGGTGAAGTGTCTTGCCCAAGAACATAACGGCACATGACTAGAAGTGGGATTTGAACTGCTAACCCTTCGGTTATTGCTCTACCTCCCACCCTTTGACCTGGAACTAATTTTGCGTCGACAAATGAATTTTCCTTCACATTTAATCTGATTTATCACTATTTATTATAATATCACCTGCATTTGGCATTTTTCAGTGAAAAAAAAAAGGTATTGTCCATTAACTGTTCATACAAAAGGTTTATCAGGTCGTCATACCAGAACAGAGAACACTGAAAGCTACTTTTTTATATATCACTAATATAATGTAAAAACAGGCATCCACAGCCACTGTCATTTGTCAAACTACGTGGGTTTTACAGGTGAACTAATGTTGCCGAAGATCACAGTGAAACATGATGATGATGAAAAGCTGAGAAACTTCATTTTATCTGAAATATTTATATTTTTATTTACACGTATTGATAGGATTAGTGGTTCAAAGGTTATTGGACATTTTAGATCAGCAGACGCATTTGATCATCTGCAACTGTTTAGGTCTTTGAGGTTTAAACTGACTGAAGCAGAGTCAAAGTCCTAACCCCTGGTGTGTCTATTAACACTATCCAAAGGAAGCAGTAATATCAAACACAGAAATCTTGACAAAAACAAAATTTTGATCACAGTTAATCCTTTACTCCCACTGACATCAGACTGTACAACACAGTAGTCAATAGCAGACACACAGATAGACGAAATATTCTGTTAATTTAGTGATTTCCATGACATAATACACTTTTTTTTAATTTTTGGTTTCGTGAGCAGAACAGCGCATGAATTCCCTTCCTCCGTATGTGAATGAGAATTATTAATAAATAACTATGTAATTACATAAAAAGTGTTGTAGCAGAAGTAAACGCTACAAGACCTTGCATGTCTCAAAATATCAACGTTTTAGATAATATTCTGCAGTGATAGGTTAAGGTTTGTTTTTCAGTGCGTTGCCGCTTTTTAAACTTTAATCATTCTGCAGTGCTAGGTGAGTAAAAAAAAAAGGCAAAACTTGATACAATGCACCCCTTTTATGCACATTTTCAGTCCTTGTAAAGGCTGGAGAAAAAGGAGGATTTCACTTTAGAAATTGATGATATATATATATATTAAATCAATTCATTCATTCATTTTCTGTATTTACTTAATTCTGTGCAAGGCCTCACAGAGAGTTCCAGAGGCAGACCAGTATTCACTCTCACATTCATGCCTAGGGGCGATTTAATTTTCTAAATGGTGGCATTGTAGCTCAAACGGTCGCACAACAAATGCATATGCCCTCCATATCCGTATAGTTTTTGTCCAGATTCTCCCGCTTCTCCCCACAGTTCGAAGACATACAATGTAATGTTTCATTTTCAAGTTCATGCGCTTATTTGGATAGAGAAAAATGAGTAATTGCAGTAAACAAGTACAATCAGTAGTGGCTTTTCCATTGGATATATGCATAAAACTTTACCGATATTTACTAAATGTCAAAAAAACAAAAGTGCGTAATGACAGTTTTTCCATTAAATCACAAATACGATGATTTGTTATTTGTTATTATCACAAGATGACACAAGAAGTCATTCCATAAACATGGTGACAAATATAAATGTCATATTGATTTACAGATATATTCATTATTATTATATATTACCCCTGTATCCTGTACTAAATTATAAAATGACTCGGTTTCCTGGTGCCCACACATACGTTTCTTTTAAAACTCTTCTTCTATGCTGGTTGAAACATCCATCAACATCCGTTTTTGTTTTCAATTCACATGACTCTAGTTGCGGAAAAAAAGGTCTTTTTGTTGCGGTTTTGTGTGATATACCAAATTCGCTACACCACCCGCAAAACCACCTCTTGCTGGCGCAAAAACTTTTCATTGACAAACGAGAGTTTTAGCGAAATTGTCATTTTCCATTAGGCAAATTTTTAGGCAAATTTCTATGCGCACAATTTGAGGGTCATTAGAAAAGCGACTACTGTCAACTAATTTTTCTGTGTTTTTTTTTTTTTTGGTCCAAAATGCACCTGAAAAACCTGCCTATGATTTCCATCCAGAATTGTATTAATTTTTCAGCAAGATCTTATATTGGTATGATGTGAGAGTCCGACCACCGTGTAAAGTCTTCTTCATCACATCCGAAAGTTGCTATTTGTCATCTTGGAATATGTCTGTGTCATCAGCAAAGAACAGAATCCACTGATGTTCAGTATATTCAGGATCAGCTGACCTCATTTTATGGACACATCATGTTACTGAACCTGAACCTGACCAACTGACCCAACCCCACATCATAACACTGCTGCAGGTACTAAGCATGATGGGTAATCACTTCATCCACCTCTCTTCTCACCATGATGCACCCATTACTTTCAAACAGGGTCAATGTGGACTCATCAGACCACGTGACCCTTACAGTCCAATATTTACCCTCTCTATCAAACCAGTGGATATTTCAGACATGAGAAGCTACTCATTGCATCAGTTAAAGTTAAAGCTTGTTGCAGCTGAAACATATGAATCACTGCCGTAATCATCAAATAAAAGGATCTTACCTATTTGATAGTTAAATCCTGATGGCGTCTTTTTTTTCTGGCCAGACTATGTATTTTCTTGTGTCATTTGTAATATGCAGTATATTGTAAATAAACAGGTGACAGGGGCCAAGTGCTTCGGTAAAGGTGATGGAGCTCCACTTGTACTAGAGTATTATCAGTGAACCTTGACACTGATGATGTTCTTCTCTCATTGGTTGTTTTGATGACGCACTCTTTAACCCATTGGCCCAAAATTTCCAATAGGTGTTGAATGAAGTTGAGCTGTGATGATAGTTATGGTCTTAGTATATAATTCAAACTATTTTAATGCTCTTCACACCATTCACGCCCTGAGGAAGTGGACATTTTCATTCTCGGATTTTCCTTTAATTTGTCGTCTATCTGGAAAAATCCTCAAAACGCGGTAACTATGAAGCCAAAAAAAACCAAACAAACAAAAAAACAAAGTCTCCTCTCTTGATCTATTCCACTTTTAGAAAACATCTCTGAACTCTCAGGGACCCTGCCCTCCCTCCTCCCCGCATCCGTCCTCCGGTTTCCTTGGAGACACTTCCTTAACAAACCCCTGAGGCTGTCGTAACCGAGACAGCTCCGGCTGCAGAGACAGTGCGGGGACAGTTGCTGCGCTTCGATGGAGAGATGCTCACCAAAAATAGTTACTATACTAAAGAAGTCAAACCTGGTGTGGGGGGGGAACATGCCCACACACACACACACACACACAGTGAAGACAACGCTACTCACTGGCACCTAAGAACCATCACTTCAAATAGAAAGTTGTTTCATACTTTACCGCTGATACAAGAAGCTCCGAGTAAAACCTGGGTGACTCATTTGCATAAATTAATTTTCACATCGACTCATCTGTTTTTCACACTAATGAGTTTAAAGCTGTCTGTATGGCCTTTCTGCTGGCAGCTGCACACATGCAGGGGTTACACAAAAAAAAAAAAAAAGATTGGAAAAGAGTATATTTACATGAAATATATGAAACACTGGTGAACAAGTCAAACCAGTGAATCCTAAAGAAGGAAGAATCACAGAGATACAGAGCAACAAATACATTTCAATTACAATTTCTTCATCAGGATCTATTACAAAAGTACAAAATTTCAGGGAATCATGGGACACTGCGTTCCAGGCCATCTGTAACTCGTGTTTTTCCAACCTTCTACCGGTGAAAATGCCCTGGAATGCCAGTCAAACCTGTGACTTCCCACCCCTGAACTCGTACTAGATCCATGTACTCCCAGTTCTGAGTTCTGACATCACATAGCCCATCAAACAACAATGGCGGTCCCCGTAGGTAAGCGTTTATGCAGATCATTTATTAAAACAAGGTATTGCTCTAACGTTATTTATCTGCAAATGTTCTGCATAATCAGCAGCTGCTCTAACGTTAGCTAGTTTTCAGTCCATTGAGTGCAACAATGAACTAATACCAAACACGTATCCAAATATAGCCTACAACAACTGGAACATAAAAGGTGTAACAGCTTCTCTTGCCTTATGGGCTGTTTTTCCTCCTCTGTTTCCCTCAAATAAGCAAAGAGCAAAAACCTCTGGGATACAAATGACTGTAAATGAGCATAAGCTCCGTCCAGTCTGCCATGCTGGTTTGTGTACCTCTAGCTACTACAAATCCTTGCGCTCCAGCAGTTTGGCATGACTTGCCTGGAACGCTGCAAAGTCATGAGTCGTGGTTTGAAGTCGTGACTTGCGGGCTCAGAAACCTGCCTGGAACACAGCATAATTTATTTTATTTATTGATTTATTATTTGTTTAGTTTACAGGGACGGTACACATTAATGAACATTTCTGTAAATGTGCCAGTATTAGCAAAAAAGCTACTTTTCAACTGTTGTCCCTGGGCAAGAAGTTAAGTGCCGCCATTCATAAAATTAGCAACATAAAAAAAAAAAAAATGAAGGCTACACCCACACATTACATAGCTTTAAATAAAAAAAATAAAAAAAACATTTTTTTTGGGTAGGTGTACTCTAATATTAGTTTATAAGACATGGATAGTATAATTACTCATTTTATCACTATAGGAAATATAATTAGTGAATTTAAACAGTTTTTGTAATCGAAAACGAGTGGTGTATTGTAAGATAAAAGGCCTGTGGAGCCAAAAAAATTAAATTTAAAACAGTGTTTCCATGGATATGAATACATACTAAGTTAGCTATGAGGTGAAAAACAATATTGGATGATAACTAGTGTTTTTAAGTATTTTCAGGCTGAATTCAATCACGGGTCAAATTTGACCCGCTAACGCTAAAGATGAGGCAGCTTTCTAACACATTATGAGGGTTAATACACATACACACATACAGTATACACAGTTAACCTTTAAGTGTTAGTACAAACACCTGCACCTAATCATCAGTGGCAGCTCATAAATGCCCCGCCCGACTCTCATTGTTTATTGTTTATACGGATTAGCTTCCACTGTACTGGTTGCTACTCTTCCTGGGATCAGTAAAATACAATTACAGGTGTAGAAGCCGTATATTGTCATTGGTGGATTATTCGTCTTTTGATTTGTTTGGTCTGGTTGCCACGGTGATGCGCAGGGTTTGGGTGACATGGGCACTGGGATGACACCCACAGGTTACATCGGTAGCTGAATCACCTGCACGGAGTGGAGAGAGGCGAGTTTAGGTAGCTGTAATTTTTGTTGACCGCCTTTTGTTCCGTTTAATTTCTTGTACACACTCACAAACAGTGCACCTGTTCCATCTTATGCGCGTGTGTAATCAGAGGCCGTTGTAGCTGTCTGCTCGCATTAAACGGTGTGAAACCTACCTGGACTCAGCGTGCTTCCTAGAAAGAGCTGTAGCGCGTCACAAATACACAGGACCTGACCTCTACCTCTCTAGCGACTTTAAAAGGATTGGAAAGTCGCAACAACAGGTTACAAAATGCACACATAAATAAGAACAAATTTACAATTCATTACTATCATCAGCAAGCTGACAATTTTATCTTAACACATAAACCTTAAAATATGGACATGAAGAAGAAGACGATAGGAATCACCTTAAGTAATTTTACAAGAACATTAATATTTAAATGAACGAGATATACGTGATACAGCCAGTGAGTACTGTGTATAATAAAAAGTGTAATTTAAAAATGTTTTTGGTCATTTGACGAGCAGTCAAGTCACGTGTTTCCTGTTTAGAGAATTCCATAGACCAGTGGTTCCCAACCTTTTTTGGCCCATGACCCCATTTTAATACATATTTCTGGCGACCCCACCCAGACATTCAAAACAGAGACTTTTTTTTTTTGCTAAAATTATTATTATTTTTTTGATCCTGTAATAGTTTGCTCTACTATGTTGCAAATAAACATTAATTTTAGACGACATGTAGGCTATATAATCTATATTTTTAAGGACGGAGGCAGAAAAGCCAGGTGTAGATTACTGCACAAAGGGAGAATTGGATTTTCCTTGGTCAGGATATGTACAG
>JAPQRP010000001.1:14287246-14313209 GCA_037367295.1 Apogon hyalosoma | reverse complement strand
CTTGGCACATATATAGAGGCAGTTGATACGCTGACATCAGCACACGCACAGACATGATGACATCAGCTGGATCGATGTCAAAATAAGCTACAATACGTGCGAGGGGCGGGGTTTGTTGTGTCTGGCACCACTTGTTCCGTGAGTTTCTGAGGAACGTTGGAGAACAGTTACACCTAACGGTGGCCTGTGACCGCGCATGATTTCCCAGTCGTTCTAGTAATATATGTACAACTGGAATACACAGCAAAATGCATTTCAGAAAAAAAAACACATGAATATTCTAGAAAGTATGGGATCATCTGGACAAAGAACGTGATAAAAGAGCATCCTGAAAGCCTGTGGGACATTCTGAAGGTGTGTAATATAACCCAAAATGATTTCAGAACACATCCAGACAGTCGACCCAAGAGAGTTGAACGTAAACAGAATCCAAATGCAGCTCACACACATTTTTTTTTCTTTCTTCTTATTTTGTATCTGTTTCTGTTTCGTGTCAATATTGTGCGCTTATTTCCTGTATATTTCTTATGAGAAACAAAGACACACGCCTTTCGCACAGAGCTGTACATTGTCGTCAGCAGTTGTGTTGATGTCGCTTTTGTTAGTGGATCGAACTTCAGAAAAGACGCAGAGATAACTGTACTAGATACAATATAGAGCGCTGTTGCAAATATTAACGGCTTCTGACAAGTTTTTAATTTTTTTTTTTCTTTTACAGTTATAGCACATGTAAAATTAAACAGAATATGCACAGTGTAGTTTTGAACAATCCCATTACAGATTGACTGCTGCAGATCTGGCGAAAACAGAGGCTTAATACTCGACGCAATCTGAATATTCTGGCTCCTGAAAAAAAGATGGACTTTTTTTTTTTTTTTTTTGCTACTCAGAGTGTATTAATAAATCAGCTGGGTTTCCCTTCTCACTAATTCCCATGTCTATTCCGTCTCAAGCATTCTCAAAGATTTAGCCTTTCTTCCCTGAGGTTCTCCTCGCATCTCGCCCAGCACCGTGACCTCTCTTTGTGGTCTTCCTTTGTTAATATTCTGAGCATCCCATCAGCTCTGACCTCAGGGCGAGCTTCTGAAAAGATTTCATTTTGACTGGAAGCTACCAATAACGCGCTTATAAAGTGGTAAAGTACAGCTAGTAATAAAACAATACCACAGGCACACACCACACACCCGCTGTATTAGCATTACAAGCCACACATCTACACATGTGTACATATCGCAACTTCAAGCACCGAGGGTGAATGAATATGGTAAAGCTCAATAAACTCAGCTCTTTACGTTAAATGCAATCTATAGCTGCTGGCTCTTACAATTTATTAGACTGTAAAACTGAGGATAGTGAGGCAGATAATTCTTAAGAAGGCTTTATCATTATCCGTGACAAGTTGACTCGAGGTTGCATGAAAACTTTATAGAAATGTCTTTTTTTTTTCCCTGTCTTTGTGAACATAATGCTGAATGAGCTCATAATGTCTGGTATTTAGTATTTTCTTCTTCTTCTAAAAAAAAAAAAAAAAAAAAAAAAAAAAACAAACAACAGGATTAAATGAAAGATTTTTGGATAATCAGCTTTCCGAAGCATTTGAAAGGATTCCAGGGACAGTTACGATCAATTACTGCCTGCGTGTTTGCTAGTCAGAATGTGTCGTTTTATGATAGGTATGTGTGTGGGTGGTGTTTGCGGCATGTTGTAATAAATTATTGGACTACATAAGCCCTGTATTTCTTGACAGCTCTTCATTATCTGGGCTGTGGTGTTGCCAGGTTACTAAGCCTAACATTTTAGCCTACAGGCTTAGAATACCCCGAGGAATTATTTGTTTATATGATCATATAATACAAGAATTAAATTTTGCACAAACGGCACAAGGCTGTTTCTGAACAGTCTTGTAAATGTAAGTCATAAAACAGTGCTTTTGTTGAAATGCTTGGTAAAATGATGTGTGCAATTTGGTTGTTTTTCCATTTCTATTTCCTTCAGAATGCATATTTAGAGTGATTCAGCAATAGTCATCTGTTTACTAATTGAAAGTCACTGCTGAAAAGAAAATGAGGCAAAAGAAAGAAACATCAGGGGTGTGTTCAAAGCAAAGACGGTATTTTCATTATGTCTGCTGAGAAAGAGAGGGGGGAAGAAATTAGTCACGTATATCTGTCAACAGCAAGTCTTAATAAAATAAAACATTCCGTTAAAAAATTAAAAGTTGTTTTAACCTATAAAATCCCAAACACCCACTGGATAGAAAAAGTTAAATACCTGTTGATCCACTAATCCTATCAGTCCATGTAAATAATTGGTGTAAAATACAGTTTGTCATCTTTTCATGATCATCAGATATGACCCGTTTGGATGTTCAGAGGCACCGTAGTTACCATGGAAACACCGTCATCTTCTACAACATTGATTCTCCGGTAAAACCCATGGAGTTGGATCAACAACAGTGGATGGACACACTGGGTTTATGTTCAGTTAAAGAGACATTTTACTGAAAAAGTCACTTTTTCTTTAGTTTTCTCTATTTTTGATATAATAAAACACAACTTTACTCTGAGCTTTTATGAACATCTACATGATTAGTAAATTAAATGTAGGAAAATACCTGATTTTCACAGAAAAAAAAAACAAAATACAGAAGATAAAACTGCAAAATACATTCCATTGTACATAAAAAAAAAAAAAAAAGAAAGAAAGAAAAAGAAAATGTACCTGAAAACACTGCTGCATTATGGTGTTTCTGAGCAAAGCAATTATTTAATGTAAAAAAGCCAAAACTTACTTTCCTGGGTCTCAGGAGGAGAAAAATTAATTTGGGCACTGCCACAAATGTCACACTGGGTACTTATGGGTTAAATTTCAGAAAACAGCTGATTTTCACTGAAAAAAAAAAACAAAACACAAAATATAAAACATAATATTACAATAAATGGTGATAAATCACTTGAGGATGGTTAAATATCCTCCTGAAACCCAGCAATGCATTTTTGTCCCCCATAGCGGACAAGATTTCCACAGCTTTACTTAAAAAAACACACTGTCCACTGCAAAATACATTCCATTATACATAAAAAAAAAGAAAAGAAAAAAAAAATCTGAAAACACTGCTTTATTACAGTGTTTCTGAGCAAGGCAATTATTTAATGTAAAAACTTATTTTCCTGAGTCTCAGGGGGAGATAAATTAATTTGGGCACTGCCACAAATGTCACTCTGGGTCCTTACAGGTTAAATGTAGGAAAATACCTGATTTTCACTGGAAAAAAACCCACAAAATACAGAAGATAATATTACAATAAATGGTGATAAATCACTCACGGACATTTAAATACAGAGAAAATTCATTTGGGAACCGCCATGAAAGTATCACTGGGTCCTTATGGGTTAAAGTTAGGGTTAAGGTATTGTTTGGTTAAGGTTTAGTCGCATTGTGGTGACGATAAAGGTTAGATGAAGTTTCCCGGAAATGAACATAAGTCATTTTAAAGTCCTCTAAACACGTGGAAACACAGCGGTTGCGTGTGCATGTGTGGGCGTTTAGACGGGTGTCACTGTAGGCCATGAAGGTCTGGGCCGTTTATTTAAAGAGCCACTATAAATGTTGAGGCGGTGATAATGGCTGCGGGGCCGGGTGATGACATTTTGACAAACATGGCTTATTATAGAAATGGTTTTATCAATGTGTTTATAGGGCTATCTAAGTTGCAGATTGTGTGGGGGGGATGCTGTGTATTTGTGAAAATGCATGAGTTCAAGTGTGACAGAGTAGGCTATCTTTGTTTATGTTTGTGTGTGTGTGTGTGTGTGTGTGTGTGTGTGTGTGTGTGTATCCCACCCCTAGTCCGTCGAATTGCAAGAATCTCAGACTGAGAAAGACAATAACCACTAAATGTGCTTGTTTTTTTTTTCTCATTTATTTTGTGAAGTGGGAAGATGGAGGGGCAGGAGATGGAGAGTGTAATCTAACGGCTAAAAACCAAAGATGAAAAGGAGGGAGGGAGGGAGGGAGGGAGGAGGAGGGGCGCCTAATAACCTTTATGCATTGTGTTTTTCTTTCTGTCTGCAACTTTTTCACTATGGTTCTGGAACCAGGAGGCATCGATTGTTTAGATAGAGATCGCAACCAAGATAAACAAGCCGCTCACTCTTGCGCTCACACAAACACTGCATGGATCTTCCGGTAACTGCCACAGCAACTTATCTGCAGAGCCGCCGCTGCCAGCTGTGTTGGTGAAAGTGTCATGTCACTTTAATGTCTTCTCCATTGTGTGTGTTTATGAGAGGTGAGGCAGCGTGAGTGTTATTATAGTCACATTACTGAAGCATCATTACCAATTAAGACTGTGCCATGTCGGGACTTTTCCCAGTGTTTGTTTGTGTGCATGGGTATGAGTGGGCCCGCGTGAATTAGTTTCCCGTCTCTGCGGAATAGCTGATGATCCATTTGTGTTGGGACTGTCATGGTTTCTCCTGTCGGGCTGTCAAATGATGTCAGACACAGTCAGTCACAGGTGTTTGGGTTCCTCGTGCTGACAGTGCTCTGCGCTGAGCCCTCTGTGGACCACAAGTCTGTCTCCATCTCTGTCTATCTTCGCTGGATTTTTTTCAAGTCACTCTTCCTCCTTTGACTTTAAAAAAAAAAAAAAAAAAAAAAAAAAGGAATCTTCGGCACATACTCATTAGATGATGAATTGCGAGATTACTGGCGGCAGACACCCTCAGAACTGGCTATTATGTCGTGTCTGGTTATGTATGAGTATGCAAATATTAGTTTCACTTTTTAAAGCAAAGTTTAGTTTTCAAGTAGATTTAACCCATAAGGACCCAGTGTTAATTTTGTGGCAGTTCCCAAATGAATTTTCTCTATATTCATTAGGTCTGTAAGTGATGTATCTCCATTTATTGTAATCTTATCTTCTGTAGTTTGTGTTCTTTTCACTATAAATCAGGTATTTTCCTACATTTAATTCACTGATCATGTAGATGCTCATAAAAGCTCAGAGAAAAACTAAGGTGTGGAGGAAAATTATTTAATTCTTCTTTAATCTTGTTATAGTTAAATCTCTGTTTCACAGTCTAGGACTTTGTCCATGCTGAACTTAAAGAACAGGACAAATCAATAATGAGCTCCAAAAGCAAACAATGTAAGCATCTGTTGTGTGCTATACCTTGACTCTGAGTTCAGTAACCTGTGTATGAACTGTGTGCGTACGTAACTGTGACTGTATAAAATCTGGTGTCTCTAGATGTTCGTTGTTCAGTCTTTAGGAAGATTGAACCCTGTCTGCAGTACAGTATGTTGGTTCTTGTAATTCGGATTGATGATTATTGTTGATCAGTACAGCTGATTCTTACTGGTTGTTTCAGTAATAAATAATTGTAGAAATTAACAACCTTATTGCTGTTATTATTTCCTCACTGAAAAGGTTTCCGCCACATAAGGATTATTATATCAGAAATAGAGAAAACGGAAGAAAAAGTGACTTTTTCAGTAAAATCTGTCATTGACTGAACATAAACCAAGTGTCTCCATCCACTGTCGTTGATCCAGCCGCTTGGGTTTCGCTGGTGAATCGATGTTATAGAAGATGACGGTGTTTCCACGGTAACTACGGAGCCTCTGAACATCCAAACGGGTCATGTCTGATGACCGTGAAAAGACGACAAACTGTAATTTACACCAATTATTTACATGTATTGATAGGATTAGCGGATTAACAGTTATTTAACTTTTTAGATCAGAAGACGGTTTTGGTCGTTGGTGGATGTTTGGGCTTTTATGGGTTAATACCAGTGTTGTATAAAGTGCTGGAAAGTCACTCTTGAGTAGAAGTACAGGTACCAAAAAATTACCTTGGTAGAAGTTCAGTATCTAGTATTTGCTGTACTTAAGTATCTCAAGTAATCTAAAATTAAATGTACTCAAGTAATGAAAGCAAAAGCACAAGTGAACGTTAACAGCAACCAAAGGTGTCAGAATTTGGAATACTGTAAAGTTTATTGAGGATTTAAAAACACGGTAAAGTAAAAGACAAGCAGTCAAAATACTGAAAATGGTGGAGTGTGGACCGGCGTTTGCATTTGCGCATTACAGGATTAGGCCCAACAACAAATCAGCTTCCTGACTTTGTTGCAGTCACCGGCAATTTCAGCGCTGAAAACGCCAAAGTTCCATTCGTTTATCTATTTATTTTTAACGAGTAACGATGCTGTGCTTTAAAAATGTATCGGGGTACAAGTATGCAACTGAGTTAGGAAATGTAGTTAAGTACGCAGAATAAAAAATACTACAAGTTGTCCCAAAGCATACTTGAGTACAGCAGTGAAGTATTATTACTTTATTACTATACAGCACTGATTAATACACATAATAAATGGAAGTCATAACCAAAAATGGAGCTGAAATGTTGCTCATGTTCTCACCTAACCTCCTGTTTGAATTCCACAACAATGGCCAAAACGTGAATATCATCAGGAGCGTCTGGAAGTCGTTAATCAGTGGTGGACGATTCCTACGATTCTCAGGTCACGATGACCCATTGGGCAATCCACAATGTTATTTCCAACAGTATCAGAGCATCCAAATATATAAGGCAATACCCAACACTATTATCTTTTATTAAATTATACACTTAACTGACAAAGTCTCACTGAGGATGAAATCTAAACGGGTTCTTCTACGAAACTGGGTTCATTTCGGTACCTGGCACTTTACCAGCTTTTTTAGACCCAATAATAACAGTGAAATTTAGACATATTTCCCCCCAAGATGAACCTAATGATGCCCTCAGACAAATGCAAAAAAAAAAAATTATACTCTTGCTCTGAGTCATCCCAGAATTAATGAATTCTTAATCAGATATTGGGGTCAAAGACAGGACCAAAACTGGAGCATGAAAAGCTACTTAGGTGTGAGTGCATTTGATCTGGAAACGTCTTGAAATGGCCTTATTTACAGCTATAAATAAAGACGCTGTGTTAAATTTGTCAATCCTAGTGATTTTTCTTATCCAGACATGCAGGTTTTTCATGACTCTCAGTCTCATTCCAGGTTTTATGCATAACCCATCGTGTCCACTTGCATTACATGCGGAACCTGCCCATTTAAACACACATAAATCGCGAGTGATTTTACAACAGCGGCCATTTTTAGGACGCACCCTGCCTTGAATAATTAGTTCGATTCCCAAAATGTACCTGTGAGAGAATAGCAAGATATTTGAAAAAAAATAGTAGCGTGTAATTTTCGTGTCCTTTTTACTATGTTGCATGTGGATTTTAATATAAAAACGTGTTTTATCTGAAAAATAGTTTCTCTTTTATCTCAGTAAATATTTATTTTTAAAATAGATCCAAAGTGCTCCCAAACTTGCTTCATAACATTAGTCTACATCTGGTTTGAATATTTAGCCCCACGTCCTGTTCTTAGGACCAGTTTCATAGAAGCACCCAGTTTGAAAAATCAGTTTATATGAGATATAATTTTTTTTTTTTTTGGAAGAGCAGAGACCTATACATACTCTCCAACAATGTCAGTATAAGTTTTCTTTATTCATGTCCATAGGGATGAAAAAAGATGACAATAAAGAATTAGCCTACAGTCAAAGCTGTCAATAGTCATCAATATCAGGACTCAGATAAGAAATGTTATACAAATCACAGGAAGCAGGAAGTTTTTACACCTTTTTGTCATATTCAGTATGGGCTTTAGTGACAGATAGTAAGAATAAGACACAACAGCGAAAACAAGAACTTATTATTACTCATTATTCTATTTTGTGCTATGGAGCAAAAGCAACCGTCTCAGACTTTATTAAAACAGCACTAATATAATTTCTCCCCCATAGTTGAAAAATGTATTTAATATTAAATCTAATTGCTAAGAATAATATGAAACCTTAACCAATCCCGACATCTATTTAGCTTGTATTTTCCGTGTCAGCAATAGTCCCTGTGTCAAAGTGTCGGAGCTGAAAGGTCATCCACACGAAAAGAAACCAGATTAATCACATATGAGGCCATTATGCAATTTGTTATATTTATTGTGAACCAAATGCTCTGGAGCAATATTACTTTCCATTTAAAGGTCTTTACACGTGGGGGGTGTTTTTCATGCAGTTGATTTGTGTGTCATTACATTATTTGTGTCATGATCTGTAACACACAGAAAACAAATATCATGCTGCGGTAAAGAAAAGGTTTATTCTTTCATAACGAGGTAGATGATGAATAAAAGCATCAACCAAATATCTGTGTGAAATGGGCATCATATGATACTTGGACCTGATGAGTTCACACTGTCACACTGTTTTGTTTTTTTATGTAAAAGTATGTAATAGTGACGAGCTTATATCATGTGAATGTCATAGGAATCAAGCACAGATTGCAGTGTGACCTTTTACATAAACAACTGACACAGACTCTAAGAAACAGACACACAGGCTGGAGATGAGGCTCTATTTCTGACAAACTGCCTGGTGTGAATATTTAAATCTGTTGCAGCTGTAACGAAATTGAAAACTTTTGATGCCAAGTATTTGTGGGTCAGAATTTCACACTTTTCTGTGTTTTTTTTTTTTTTTTTTTTACGCATTTCCTCCCAGTGTGTAAAGTGTTAAAGGTCCAGTGTGTGAAATTTTGGAGGATTTATTTCCTTTCAGATTTGCATTATCATTATGTTTTCAGTGCTGAACTAGAAAAGCACTCGGAGAGCGCAGACCTCCGCCAATGAATTCACTCTGGAGGCGGTAGTAAAAGTAAAGCATCACCGTTGTCTTCAGGGTTTGAACTGAAAAAAACAAAAAAAACAAACTGGTAACAAGTGGTGCCAGGCACAACAAACCCCGCCCCTCGCACATATTGTAGCTTATTTTGGCATCGATCCAGCTGATGTCAGCATAACAGTTGCCTCTATACATGTGCCAAGTTTGAAGTAAATTGAAAAAAAAAAGATGTTTTATAGACATTTGAAATGTCCCCCATTATAAGTAAATGGGAGGAAAAAAAATGTAAAAAGTCATAAAAAAAATTTACTTTGACCTACTTTTACCCAAAATGTAATGACATCTATTCTGGGTCACTGGTAATCTATAATCCCAATTTGGTATGAATTCAACCAATCGTTTTGCTGCTACAGATATTTGAAATTTTGCCCATTATAAGTAAATTAAAAAAAAAAAAAGATTTTAAAAATTCATAAAAAAATTGAACTTTGACCTACTATTCCAAAAATGTAACCACATCTATTCTGGGTCACTGGCAATCTATAAACCCAATTTGGTATGAATTCAACATAGTTTTACCGCTACAGTGTTAACAAACAAACAAACCAAACCAAAAACAGTACCCCTAGCCTCCCCTTCAGGGGGGCGGGGTAATACTTATAAGCTCTTCTCACATATGACTGAAATCCTGTCCATCTGAAGTGTGTCTCAATTCCTCTCTCTGGGCTTGATTTACTAAGATCGTAAATAACAGGCGCAAATGTGCTTGCTCGTGCTAAAACATGCGCGTGCTATTGATTTGCGTGTCACGGTTGATCAACTAAGATTGCCTGCGCAAATGACAACAGGTGCAAAGCCTTGGAGACCGCCCAATTTAAATGAGGGTTTTGCGTGCGCTGCTGGTTGTCGTCATGGAGACAGTACGGTATAATAAAACCTGTTCTGGGATACACCAGCACTCATGAATATGTAGTTTGCTCTTTTTCCACACAGAGGGGTGGATAGGTAGTTCTCTGTTGTTGTTTATCAGTGGTGAAGTGTGTTAGTAGTGGAACAAAAAGATTCTGTTTGGTGAATGAAAACGTTTAAGCCCGTGGGCATGAGAGAAAACCCTCTGCATCAGTGCTTATAAATAGACGGTTCAGGAGTCCAGTCACAACACCGTGGACAGTGCTCTGTGTGTGTGTGTGTGTGTGTGTGTGTGTGTGTGTGTGTGTGTAGCACTAGAACCCGTCCTGTTCGGTCTCCCCTGTGTGAGACAGACAGAGAGACATGCCTCTCAGAAGTTAGGTCCTGGCCTAAAGTGTGGGGGGAGGGGCATATGTCTCTCTCTCTTTTTTTTTTTTTTTTTTTACTTCTGTCATTCCAAAAATGTTGATGTGATCAGAACAGATTGGTTCTCTTTGTCGCCTTTGGTTGGGCCTATGCCGCCTCCTCGCCACAACAACTGCAGCCAGTTTTGCGCGAAGCTGTGCCAGTTCAAACCTGCCTTTCAGACGCGTTGAACATAGACGCAAAATCAGCCACCGCAATCAGTTTCAGGTTTGGTAAATCACACTGCGCGTGCTAAACACATATTTACATCTACTCCTCCCAGTAATTTTGCACGTTCTGGCGGAAATGCCCATAATTGCATATTCATCAAGACAAACGTGATATAAATGGGTTGCGCCAGCTATTTTGCCCATTTGAGAGGCGCAACCCTCGGTGCGTCCTGTTAGTAGAAAAGCCTCAATGTGTTTTTATGTGCGCAGTCAAGTTTGTGCATGTTTTTACACAAACCTTTAGTAAATCGGGCCCTTTATCTTACATACACACAATAGTAAGTCTTCTGTCATTTTGTAGCTCATAACACCTTTAGAAATGTTGCTGTCTTTCACTTTAGAGACTGTATAACACCCCCCACCCCCCCTCATCACAGTCTGATTTCAGTCTCCGATACCTTATAGCTCTTTTTGTGGATGTATTTGACATCAGTGCATCACACTTTCGTTTGACATGTGTTTGACGTCTGTTTTTTGGCAGGGTTTCACCCCATCAACACACTTGTGTTCCACTGGTGCCTTTGCCAGATGCTGCAGGTTCAGTATCCCCAGGGCAACAAAACCCCTGCTTTTTTATTTGTCACCACTGGAGGTTCGAGTATTTTTTGACGAGCAGTGGAGAATGTAACACTTGTGAGTTAAAATAATATTTGCTTGGTGATGCATTTGCAAAGTCAAGTGATCTGCCACTCACAAAAAAAAAAATAATAATAATCGCCTTCACTGAAGTCCTATTATAAATACATGTCGCTGTTTACCAAAAAATTAGATACTGAGGAAGTTCAAACATGGCTGACTTCTGTGTACTCCAGTTATGTCAAAAGCACTTATTACCTCCAACCAAGGGGGTTATGTTTTCATTGGGTTTGTCTGTTTGTTTGGTTGTTTGTTTGTTTGTTTGTTTGTCTGTTAGCAAGATAACTCTAAAAGTTATGGAAGGATTTTGATGAAATTTTCAGGAAATGTCAATACTGGCACAAAGCACAAATAATTCAATTTTGGTGGTGATCGAGGTGATCTAGTGTTGTAATTGTTACCACAAGTTACCATAACTCACCACATTAAATTATCCATTTGACTTAGGTTCACCAAGAGCTGCCAATAATTGCTGAACATCTACAGTGTGTACACCATATACTTCGACTGGAGAAACAACCTTTTATGACAAATGTATTAAACCGGTTAGAACCAAACAACAGACGATAATTGGTTTGTTTCAGGATTTAGTGTTGGAAAAAGTCTCCTGCCAGCACTGGTTGCAGTGCCAGCTGGTTCATGCACTAGCTGTTGGTATAAGCTGTAATTATCCAAGCAACTTAGTCCCAGTCTCAAAACAGCAGTGCAAAGTCCAAGGTCCACAGAGTTCTATCATGGTAATCTACTTGGCTCAAAGTAAGACGGCACTGTCCAAGTTTACAATCCCTTATTGTCCTAACAAAAGCCTGTTCTGCTATGTTGCCCAAAGGAATTTGGTATTTGTATTAAACATAAGCCCCTTGTTTGACCTAAAACCAGATGCCTTTGATGACCTGCTCTTCTTGTGTATCAGCTGTTTTTGTAGCTCGTCTTCATATTCCCTACAACTGCAAAATCAGTGAATAATACTCAAAGTCCAGGAGATAAAAAACACAGAAAAGTTCCGTTCAAGCCCAGTTTCAGAATAGAGTTAGCAATACAAAATGATATGCAAGCCATCATAATGATAACAATTATTATGTAAGGTTGAAAATCATTGTTGTTGGTTTATCTTGCTGTTACAGCTTGCTGAACCTGTGAACCTGTTAACTCTAATCTCAGACAAGGCGATGGATCATTGTCTTTAGAAAATAGTAGCAACGTAAAGAAACATACACTGAGAGAGAGAAAGAGAGAGAGAGCAAGAGAGAGTGTGTGTGTGTGTGTGTGTGTGTGAGAGAGAGAGAGAGAGAGAAAGAGAGTCTGTTTTGTTTCACGGGTGACTGCAATTCCCCTTTTGTTTCCGCTCAATGCCTGGTGGATTGGAAACACATTTTCACCAAAAGTCTGCACCTCATCCCTAAAGGCTTTCACACAAAATGCACGTACACACACACACACGCACGCACGCCCACACACACACACACACACACACACACACACACACACACACGCACACAGTAAAAACGCAGCCCACTTCCTTGCTTACTCTTAATTCCTAGCACAAAAAAATCATACTCTTTACCTGCCTTTCACATAAACGGTCAAAAGGCCGGTAGAAAACAGCCATTTGCATTGGCCTCCTGTCCTGATAATCAACCTCTAATCAAGAGCTTATAGCATCATTAAGGCTTGTTAGGGCTTGTTAAGAACTGATTTATACACTGTGTATGGATGGTTCCAACCCTCTGCCTCATATTCATGGGGACATTAGGACATGGACATTGGCATTTGCGTTGATATATTGCTCTCACATCCTCTTACTCCCTCTTTTGGTGAGTATTTGTATGTGAGTGTGTGTCCGTCTCGCTCTTTAATAGCTGTGTGTAGAACAGTAATGCCGGTTCTATCCTGTAATCTGCTAATTACCATAGTCACGCATGAGGGTAATTACACACACAAACACACACGCACGACATTAAAATGTGAGCACCTTTTGGAGATATAACTACCTCTGGTGACTTGATCGGAGTCGTCTCAGCTTAATATCCTTTTGTCTACCGAAGGCCTTCCTTTATTAACAGACACCATTGTGGGAATTAATATCTGGATGTATCTGCTTAAAATATCAACAAAAATAAAATAGCTGGCGCAGCGATTAGCAGTCGTTAGATTTGAATGAATGAAGCCGTACCCAAACGTTCCGTCATCTCCCCCTGTATGCTCCCACGCTATGACTGACAGTAAAATAAATCTGCACATTTTCAAGCATTTACTGCATACAAACCAGCAAAACAAGGACTTCATAAACAACCAAAGAAAGGGAGACAAAAAAGGTAAAAAAAAAAAAGTAGCTCCACTCTCATCTTTCCAGTTCCTAACCAACCTGCGCTTCCGACGCATAAATATTACACAATTACCAAGAAACAAATAACAATTCATTTCCCGATGCATAGATTAAATGAAATTTCTTACATAAAAATCATAAACCCACCCACAAGTGCCAACATCCATAACGTACCGTCCATGAATGGAGAATAATTCTTCTTTTACTGGCAATTTTGCTGGCGATTCATTATTTAATCATGAAAATAAATGTTAAATTTTAATCTATGGAGTTATTTAGGCTCGTACAGCACTGTCGCCTCATAGCAAGAAGGCTCAGCATGCTGTATACAATCCAACTTTATTATGGACTCAAGGTCCAATATAGACAGAGAAACACAAGAAGAATAGAAAAACACCCAAAGAGTCACTTTGACAACATCCTAGACTGGTAGTGAACGGCACTACATCTAATACCACAACTACTTGATTCACAGATTTATTCAATCGACAGATAAAATTATACATGAGCTTCCGCCTGAGTTTTGTCCTGCTACATGTTTATTCCGGCTGCGACAAACATCTCTCTTTCGTCAGTCCATCTCGGCTTCCAGAGAAGCACATGCAAAGCGTCACCGTTGGCCACCTGCAGCCTTTGTAAACTTCCTTTTTTATAATTGGACCAAAGGTATGCTGTGTACAGAAGCGTACAATATGATTTAAACAACATTATTTTCACCTTGTCCGTACAGGATCCAAATTTGCATGCCAGTGTGTTTGCCTGAGCATAAACTGTTCTACTTTGTCTATTTATGTCATCAACTCGTCATCATCAGACAAGTTCCCTGCAAATACATGCCCAAGGAATTTTGTTTTGTTCATTATGAGGCACAATATTTAACAAATAAAAATCAGGAAATGTTATACTTTTGTCCTCTCTGGTACAAATCATTAACATACTTTTCACTGCATTGTATTTAATGTCATGCTCCGTGCCATAGCGTGAACAATATTAAGTAACTGTTGCAGCCCAGCAGCGCTCGGACTGAAAACCGCTAAATCGTCTGCATCCATCAAATTATTTAAATGACTGATATTTTGCTCTTTAAAAATGGAATTATGCATTTAAAAAAAAATCCCTGTGGTCTACATAAACTGTAAATGCTCTGCTTGGGTCTGAATTATTTATTAATTCAACTCCACAGTTCCATCTTCAATCCTATTTCTGAGTAATGACACCAGAAAGGTCATTTTGAGCGCTGGCCCTTTAAATGCGCATGAGGCACTTCATGCCCCACCCCCTCCAGGTTGTTAGCTTTGCGGTTCTGTCCCATACAACCAACAACTGAACGTTTTAGGTAATCGGCTCGAAGTTTGGACATATTCTCAGTTTTTACTACAACCGCTGCTGCTGACAAACAAATACGTTGTACTCAGAGGAAATGTTCGTCGGAAGTCTTGACCTTATATGTGCAAATGTGGTGACGTAACTAGTTATAAAACATAACAAATTAAGAAGGAGATGAAACGGGTTGTAGAAATCCACTCGATTCTTGCCTAAATGAATATAAAAATAGCTTTGCAGCACCTGGAGGGTTCAAATTCAAACTTTATGAACTATTAGGGTCCAAATACACAAATAAATGAACCAAAGACTAATAAAAGTGGGTTAAGCCAAATATGACCCCTTTAACACAAGATTTCCAGCTGCACAGCCAGTATTTTAAGCCTTTAGCCTTGTTGACAGTTTATCCAAATACAAGTTAAAGAGAATTGGGGACAGTATTCTCCACGTCTAACCCCATTGCCAAACTTGAATGGTGCTAACATATTATTCCACTATTACTGTATAGTTTTTTTATTACTATTATTATTTTTTTTATTTAATATTGTTTGCTTTTGCACTGTCTTCATGTATGCACACTTTTTTCTTACACTTTATTCTGTTGCTGCCATGACCACTGAATTTCCCTGTTGTGGGATCAATAAAGTCAAACCTAATCTAATCTAATCTAATCTCAAAGTTCCAGCCTTTTCTGAATGGAGTTTGCATATTCTCTCCATGTCTGCATGGGTTCTCTCCCACCATCCAAAGACGTGGACCTCGAAGGGTTAACTTGGCCAATCCATATCGGCCATCGCTGTGAATGTGGGAGTGAGTGGTTGTCCGTCTGTAAATTTCAACCCTGTGATAAAATGGGTGTACCCCTCCCTTCGTCTGCTGGTATCGCCTGTCACCCTCCTGAAGATTAAATGGTTCAGAAAAAAAAAAAAAAAAAGAATGATTCAACAAAAGCTTGTTGGTGTTGATGGTAATAAGAATTAGCAGATCCACTGCTGTTGACATACTAGGAAATAAATATTGCTGATGAACCAAAACCATGAACGACAAGCTTTTTAGGTGACTGATACCTGATTAATTATTATACTGTAACACGATGTAATGTATATTAATAGCTGCAAGCCTGTATAATAATGCTGTGTGCATAGGCTAAAATGATTAGTCAGTTCATTGTAGCTGCGACTGCTGTGAGTGACAATCATGGTTTCTTATTCCATGCCAGTGGACCGGAAGACAGCCAATGAAATCACGGCATGTTGTGCTAATCAGGGATGCAAATGCAAAGGGGTTGTTGCCAGCTTGTGTGCAAAAGAGAACATAATAGAAACGCAGTTAACTTAAAGAACTCCTCAGAAGCTCCTTTATTTTGGAAATCAGAATATTTGACCCTAGATGAAATTATTGTTATGTTATGTATTATGAACGTTGCAAGGAATAAGTAAACCAAAGTTAATGCTAAGTGATGTGCATCACATTAGGACCTGGCCAGTGCACTCAGGGGTGTTCGACTAATGGCCTTTTAAGCTTAATGACTTGAGCCAAGGATAACCGACTGTTTATAAACCTCCCATTTATCACTGGAGTTTATTCAGGCAATCCTGATAAATGCTTCCTGAGGCCATGCTACAAATGCAAAGTAAGGTTCTTTTTCATTTCTTCAATTTGTTGTTCCATCACTAGTTTATCGGCAGGAAGTTTCTCAGAATAATGAGGTTGTTGAGGCATGAGTGGAAAGTGCAGCAAAGATTAAAAAGCGTGAGAAATTGTTCAACATGGTCACGATTTGGAAAACTTAAATCTGCTATTAAAAATATTAACTTGCCGAAGTGAAGAACCCCTAGTGGGCGTTACAAAGAATACTGGGGTCATGAATTTTACTCAGCACCACTTCACTCTGTGAATTATATAACCATTAAATTCATCAGTAAAAGTAAAACCACTGCAAAGGGGATACAACTGATGTAGTTTGAGTAGAATGTAGAAACCCACTGAGGAGAATAACTTTTTCTCCAACGCTTCACGGTGAAAGACTTGACAGGATTGCATTGATTTTAACTCTCCGCATGGTATAGTCATGGCATGGAGCTTCAAACCAGCTTCTTTTTTCTTTTTTTTTCTTTATAAAGATCCTTCTAATGGAGTTCCAAAGGGTAAACAGGTAAATCAAAGGGATAATTAAAAAAAAATAAAAATAAAAAATCCAGCTAAAAGGACAAAAATCTTATTGCATAAACAGAGAATTTGTGATAAAATACCAAGCTTAACCCATAAAGACCTAAACATGCACCTCTGACCAAAACCAAAACTGATGTAAACTGTTTAAACCTGTTGATCCACTAATCCTATCAATATGTGTAAATAATTGGCGTAAAATGCAGTTTGTCGTCTTTTCCTGGTCATCAGACATGACCCATTTGGACGTTCAGAGGCTCCGTAGTGAACGTGGAAACACCGTCATCTTCTACAACACTGATTCACCAGTAAAACCCACGGAGTTGGATCAACGACAGTAGATGGAGACACTTGTTTTTATATTCAGTTATTGACATCTTTGCAAAAAAAAGTACATATTTCTTCAGTTTTTTTGTTTCTGATATAATAACCCTCAACTTTAATCTGAGCTTTTATGAACATCTACATGATCAGTGGAAAATAACTGATTTTGACAGAAAAAATGCAAAATGCACAGGATAATATTGTAGTAAATAGTGATAAATCTGTGAAAAAAATGTGAAAAAGAGAAAAAAAATTCATTTGGGAACAAAAATAGCACTGGGTCTTTATGGGTTAATTGGCTGGATGATTCATTATTGTTCTCAGTACTTTTTGAACTCTGTTTCTGTCTTCCAAACGACATGCAGACAAACAGAGCAGCAGAAAGATGCAGGGGGTTACATAAGAAACTCGAGGACTCCTGTCTGTAATGAGCTGTAAAAGCTGCATGGTTACGCTGCCTCTGTCTGAAATGTCCACTCAGTCTGCCACTGTATGACTGTGCCCTCTGCTTCACACGGGGGTCAGCCGACGAGGACATGGGCAATTTTCAAATGAGGGTAATAATTTTTACTTCTTTTGCAGGGAAACTGTTAGAAAAAAAAATCAGCACTTTGTGGTTTGTGATTCCGTATTATCTGCACACATGAGCACCAGAGGCTTAGGAGAAAGGTTAAACTGGAGATCAATAAAAAAAACATAACGCACTTGAAAACCCTGGGCCTGACTTATCAGTGCATGCCAAAGTTTTTGGACAGACAGACAGATGGACAGATGGACAGATGGGCGACCAACTAATGTCAATACCCTGCGGCCAGTGTGGCCGAGGGTAAAAAAAGAAACTTGAAGACATTCTCTTGCTCTGTGTTAAAAATATATTAACTCTTGTGCCCTCCTCAAATGTACTACACCTTGACACCTTTGTAGCAAAAATGTACATTCACAAAAAAACTGCTATTAAATCATCATACATAAATCCTTTTTTGGCTTTTTTTTTTTTAAATGTATAAATCTTTCTTTGAGAATTTGGACTTTCTCCAAACTACCAAACATCCGGTCATTTTCAAGATTTTAACTCTTTAAATGCCATTTTAATTATGAAGTATTTATTATATTAAAAAAAAGTAGTATTATTTTCCATATAATAAATAGAAGGAGTTGTGGAATTGGTGGTGATAGGGTCATGAATATGTCAAAGATTAGCAATAAATTGATTTGAATGTACACTACCAGTCAAAAGTTTGGACTCACCTGGTTTTTCTTTATTTTCATGACTGTTTACATTGTAGATTCTCACTGAAGGCATCGAAACTATGAATGAACACAGACGGAATTATGTAATTAAAAAAAGTGTGACATAACTCAAAGCATGTTTTATATTTTAGATTCTTCAAAATCGACACATTTTGCTTTTATCACTGCTTTGCACATTCTTGGCATTCTCTCGATGAGCTTCATGAGGTAGACACCTGGAATGTTTTCCAAAAGTCTTGAAGGAGTTCCCAGTGACGCTGAGCACTTGTTGACCATCTGCGGTCCATCTCATTCCATTTAAATAAGACGGTGAGTCCAAACTTTTGACTGCTGGTGGATTAGTATTTTTTTATGTGGTGTCAGACACTCCCTTTGGACACCTTCATGGCCAAAAATGCCTCATTGACTCCCATTAAATCCTGATTTTTTTTAATCTTACTGCCATTTCGCTACATAACCACGCATCATAATCATTTCATTTTGAAGAAACTTAATGATATTTGATATTCTTACTGTATTCCACCAGATGCATGAAATTGTTGGAAAATGTAACTAAAAAGAAATTTCTTGCAACAACCTATAACACAGCCAAAATGATCAGCCAATAAAAAAAAGAAAGAAAAAAGCTGAGAATGTACAAAAATGCCAGAGGGCGGCGTAAGATTTAAATTGCAAAGGTCAGACAAACGGTGAAAATAAAGAGGTTTTGTCATGCAGCCTACGTGCTGTAATGAAGATACTCTGGATTCAAGGGCAGACACGAGTGAGTCAGGATCAGAAGTATCTCCAGGGACGGCCAACTGAGGACATGACCGTCAGCTGGTACAATCAGGATTGCCACCCAGGGCTCGTGCAGAGGGTCCTGGGCATTGGGACCCAGGGATGCTGGAGCCCTCAGCAGTGGAGGAACACAACACAAACTGGGAGCTTTCTGTCTCGTAGGGTTCCTGCGGTGTGGGACGCCCGGAGCCATCTGGGAAGCAACAAATAACCCCAGCAGGAAATATACACAGACATCAACTCTTTCTCAGACATATTTCTGGAAAGAAAGGATCCTGGCAGTTAAGAGGGATTTTGTACTTTCCTGGAGATTGAAGCTGCAGCAAATAAAGGTTTGGCTGGAGCTGCCTTCTGTTTCCCCATAGTCCCCATGCTATCTGTTTGGTCTGAGGCATTTGGTTAGAGTGATTCACTGTGAGCTTTTGGATGACAGAAGGTGTGATAGTGGGAAGATCCAGCAGCAATGTGGCTGAGCCCTACTTAGCTACCTCACAGACCTCGCTTTTCACTCCTGTAAGTTCTTGAGCAGGGGGGGGGTGATCACTTCTGGTTAGCCCCATGGGTCTGCTAATAAGGAAACTATGGACTGAAGTGTAGACACAGGCAAAGTGTAGAACAAGTTGTACTGTGCAGTGTGGAGAAGTGATGAACACATGAACCAGGTAAGACGTGATCTACAGCTGGAAGATGGTTGAGAAGTAGAGCAGATCAAAATCATTTACTGACATGTACGTAAACAGGGTTCACATTACTAGGGATTAGCTTCAGTGGTTTGGTGCGTACATAGAACATGGAGTAGGTAAGAAGCACGCAGTAAAAATAAAATAAAACAAGTGGTTCCAGGCACAACAAACCCCGCCCCTCACATGTGTTGTAGCTTATTTTGGCAGCTGATGTCATCATGTCTATGCGTGTGCTGATGTCAGCATATCAGCTGCCTCTATATATGTGCCAATTTTGAAGTAAATTGAAACAAAATGGATGTTTTTATAGACATTTGAAACTGATTTTAAAAAGATTTTAAAACTTCATAAAAAATTTTTACTTTGACCTACTTTTTCCAAAATGTAACCACATCTATTCTTGGTCACTGGCGATCTACAAACCCAATTAAGTATGAATTCAACCAATACTTTTGCCGCTAGAGGGTTACCAAACAAAGAAACAAACAAACCAAGCCAAAAACAATACCCACTGCCTCCCCTTCGGAGCCGGGGTCAAAAAAGAAATTAAAATAAAATAATTTAAAAAGTAAGACAGAAATGAACCGAACCATCAGCTGACAGTAGACAGGTCACCACACAGACCAATCAGAACAGCAGGTGGGAGGCAGGTAGGTGACGACAGCCACAGATCTGCTCCGACGCTGTGCCGTAACAATCACACTGGTTGAGGCAGGGATTTGTCACCCCATGAAAAAAAAAAAGCAACTTTGGTCTTACCACTTCAATGCTGCAAGCCATGCAACCCTATATGACACTGTACAGGCATGGATCATAGATTTTAGGATTCTGTGAAAGAATGTTAAGACATTTTAGAAATATTATTTAATGATATTATTAGATTTTTTTTTCCCTTACATATATAGATTTCATTCCATATATTTTATTATAAATAAAATATAGTTGTACTTTTTGGATGAAAGTATTTATATATGCGCATGAACAACGAGTTCTGACACCAAACCATATCTTAAAATAAGTCAGGGGAGATGAGGGTCAGAGGCCGACTGGATTTTAATCTACTTTGCCAAAAACAAAACTAATCCAAAGAACCGATATGTTTAGCCGTGCCTTGTGATGCAAAAAAAAATCTTTTATGATGATAAGTTGATGATTTTCATTTAAAAAATGACTAATTTTCAATTATTTTCTCGGGCCCCAGTCAGTCATCATCACTTTTCTCCCCCTTTTGGTGCCCCTGGGTTGATTAATCTGGCTGGGGTGCTCAAAACAAAAGACAAAAAAAAAAAAAAAAAGAAAAAGAACAAGGACTAAGGGAAAATGGCAAGTATTTGTTTTACCTGATAAGAGAGTGTGCAAATGCAGGAGTTTGGTAGAAGACGGTGGAAACTACATGAAAAAGAGTGAGGACAGGAGGGGGCAGTGAGAGGCAGGATCACAAGAAACATGACAGAGGTGTCCTGAGTTGACCATTCTGTGTGTGATGAAACCCAGTTTGTTTATATCTCTAATATGAAACTGTGCGGTGTACTTTCAGAATAGTTCAAAGCCATGGGTCTGCTCGAATGCTTATTCACTGAAGTTGACCGGAGCACAGAATATAAACAACTTTTTCCTCACATGTGAAATTGCAATTTTTTTTAACTGCAACAGACTGAGTGTTGAAAATGCTGGACTGATGCGCAAAATGAATAAAATACGTGCATATGGACTGTCAATAACATATACCAAGAAGTATTTCCATCCTACCTTAAAGTACTAGGCCTGTAACGGTACACAAAATGTTCAGTTCGGTATGTTTTCGGTTTTGAAAGCCACCATTCGTTTTGTTTTTTTTGGTATTGGAAGAAAGAAAAACCCTCAAAATGTCTTTAATGCATCTATTATGAATTTTTGAACATTTCTCCCCCAATTTTTGGAGACCATAGAATACAGAAAACCAGGAATAATATAATTCTGCTACTATAAATCAAATACAAAATAAAATAAAATATTACTAAATGTATTTTAAACATTAGTATTGCACTTTTCCCTGAAAGGTAATTTTGAACAAACAACAAAAATCAAATCACAGTTCTGTCAGTTCACATTCTGCATACAGATAATAACAAAAAAAATTCCACATGAAGTGCAACATTAACAAGAGGGTAAAGTCGTATTCTCTTTTAACAAACTTAAGAGCAACACTGACAACAAAATTAACCATCAAATATTTATTTTAGGACAGCGGGAATCCGAAGTGATCCCAAATGGGACCGTAATGATGGGTCTTCAATCTCTTCCTTCCAGGTTGACATATTTGTTGTTGTTGTTGTTTTTTTTTAACCTTATGGCAGCTGCTATTTTCGTATTTTGGGTTCGACATCAACTGTTACGTGTATACACTTTATCCCAGTTACAGACGGTTGAAGACGAGAGGTTAGCAACACCGCTATGCTCAGGGTAGTCTGACGTGGAAGTTATGCGTCACACTACACCGCCCCTTTGATTCCAGAACGCAGGTCCGCCATGTAAAAGTCCAACCTGTCTCACGTCTGTTACTCCTTTGGCTTTGGCTGTGGGAATCGATCAGCGGTGGAAAAAAAGGCGGGATCACCATCTCGCCTTTTTTTCCCGGGATCTCTGTGTAAAAGTGGCTTAAGTGTTGTCGACAATGGCATGTAATAACTGGTTCAGACAGTGAGGTTTGCAAATCTTTATGGGTGTTTGCAAGAAGAGAAACTGGACTACACATCCGAACAGCCCCCACGGTGGAGTGTTTTAAGTCTCGTCTTAAGACTCATTTTTACTCTCTGGCTTTTAACTCCGCGTGAGTTGTGTGGTCCTCTGTGTCTTTTATCTATTTTTTTAATTAATTCATTTTTTTTTATTGTTTTTTTTTTATTTTTATCTTTGGTTTTATTGTCTTATTTAGAGCATTATTGTAGTTTTATGTATTTATTTATTGTTTTTCCTTTTAATTGTTTTATAATTTTTATGATGTGCAGCACTTTGGAAACGTTCTTGTTGTTTAAATGTGCTATATAAATAAAGTGGATTGGATTGAACATTCATAGACGCTGTGAAAGGACCAGGTAAGCTGTAGTTTTTATTTCTACATAATGATGTGGATTCTGTGTACATTCAAGCATTAGCCCAATACAAACAAAGGGGCTGGCTTTAATGGACAGCAGCTCCAGTCTGTGTGACATGGATAATATAATACTCTGTTTGAGAGTTTCCTGATTTGTGACAATATTTGATGAATCAAACAGATGTCAGGGGCTGGATCCAGACACTTCTGAGCTTCTGCACCCCTACACACCTAGCCGATCTCTTAGGTCAGCTGACCAGCTGCTCCTGAGGGTTCCCAAAACTAGGCTGAAGCTCAGAGGGGAGCATTTTCTGTTGCAGCTCCAAAACTGTGCAATGAACTGCCGCTGCACATTAGACAGAGCTCCTCACTGTCTAATTTTAAAGCTCTTCTTAAAACCCACCTCTTTTCTTTGGCTTTTCACACCGTGTAGGTTGTTGATTTTATGTACACGGGTATTTTATCTGGGGTGGACAGTCTATTTATTATGTTTCATTGTGTTTTTATCTTAGTATTTTATCTTCTTATTGTGTTTTCATTGTGTTTATTTTACTGTACGGCACTTTGGAAACCTCTGTGTTTATTTAAATGTGTGCTTCATAAAAAAAAAAAAAGGATTGGTTTAGACTTGAGTGTGTTGTGTTGTATAGTGGAATAGCTTGATTATTAACTGACTATCAAACTCTAAAATCTGACCCAGTTGTTGGACACATTAAATGTCATTAAATGTGTTGTGTCTGATCTCTGAATGTTTCTGCAAGTTGTCGAGTGTGTGCCCGCTGTAAAAACACACACATGAAACATGAGTGCTGCCAGTGTAGACACGGTGTTACACATTTAGGGAAACAGAGAAGTGGCAGAGGGAAAAGATGGGCAAGGCAAATTAAAGATGAATAAAAATAAGTTGGTCTTAGTTCATATTACATTTTTAATAGTATATATATTATACATATTTTCAATTATAAAGTGGATTTCTTTTGGACTTTTATAGCATTCTAAAAATGTATTAAGTCAAACCTTTAAAAGTCCAAGTACTGAAAATACCACTGTTTAAGTCATCTCTACAGCATCCCATCACCCCTGGTGTCAGGCCCAGACTGACTGTAAGCTATTCATTCACAGCATGGGGTCTGAGACAGACAATGAGAAGGATTGTCTTCTAGAAGGATTTGTCTGTCTGACAGAATAAAATCTCATCAATGTAAAATCACCCTGTGCATGAAAATGTGTGTATGTGAAATGTAATCAGACTTGGAGGCAGAGCATTTCATTGCAATCATCTCTCTACATTTGCACACATCCCACCTTCACATCATCACTGAAATCGTAAGAAAAACAAGAAGATGCTGGAGAGGGCAGACACAAGTAGTCCGTGGATGTACAGTATTTCATGTTCAAGGTTTGAGCCCCTGTTGATGTCAGTTAACAGGCTGGAATGGTTTCTACCTTCTAAAGCACCACACTCACAAGAAAACTTCAGATATCATCAACTGTCTTTATATTTTATTTTGTAATTAGTAGCATTAATTGCTTAGTTATTTTCCGTGTTTTAAGATGTTTCAATTTTGTATAATGTGTACTATGGGAGTGAGTTTGTGGTGGCACAGTAGTTGGCTCTTTCCTCGCAGCAAGTAAGGATGGGCAATACTGGAAATTTGGTACTGATCCGATACAAAGTAAATAATAGGCTAGTATCACCAATACCGATACTTTTTACTTGAAATGTCATGATCATTGAATAATTTTGTGATTTTGCCTTTAGTGAGTTGATTATGATTATGCTAAAACACAGGACAAATATTTGAAGCAAATAAACTTTTTTTTAATTAACTAACTACAATATAAAACAATTCAACAGTGTAAAAATAATAAAATAATTCCCCTTTTAAATTTGTGGCGTTACCACAGTGGCAATTGACTTTATTGCACACATCACATGTGGCAGTTTCTCTGTCAGCTGCAGTGACTAAGCTCCACACAGTGCTTCTCTTTCTCTCCGTCATCACAGGCTGCTCTCAGTCAGTGCTCTGACTCTGACCCAGCAGCGAGAGAGATGCGTGCGCTGTTTGCACAGACAGACAGACTTGGAGAGAAGCTGCGCACGCATGAACTCTGTGAGGAAATTCAAATAATTTGTGGGACGTATAAAAGAGAAACTGCAACAAAAGTATCGATCTCATCATGCTAGTATCGATCTGATACCGATACTCACCTTGGTATTGCTAATATTGATATTTAGATTAAAACACCCAGCCCTAGCAGCAAGAAGGTTTTGACTTTGATTCCCAGTTGTCCCATCGAGCTATGTACTGGTTTAGATGTGGAGTTGGTCCCTGGGCATCCTCATTGGCTGCCCACTGTTCCTTGTGTACATTAGTGATCAGTGCACAAGGACCATTCTGACCACTGACAGTAGAAGTGGTAATATTGATAATTTCATTACAATCAGAGGTTAAATTGTTTTTTGTAAGGAGGAGGAGCTATCCAACCATTGACATAAATGGTAGTAATATTACCTAATGCGCTGTCTGCGGATATATGTATTAGTATATAGTGGTGTTGGATTATTTTGTCATTTTATAAGAAGCTCACAAGCAACACAACTCACAGCTCACAAAACATGTGGGCAATCCTGCTGTAGGATCTGTTTAGAAAAGATCATAGTCCAAATAGTAAGTGACAATAACCAACTGTAACACTAAATGCCACCCATCATTAAACAAAAAAGGAAGCAATCTGTTCTGAGATATTGCATACACATGGCAAGGTGATGTGGATGACGCAGTGAAAGGAATTAACTCCCCCCTCAGATAAAAATAACTCATTCTAATCTAATTAAAACAAGTCATATCGATTGATGTTTTCAACTGATTCTACTATAATGACATAACCCAGTGTTTTTCAACCTTGGGGTCGGGACCCCATGTGGGGTCGCCTGAAATTTCTAGAAACTGATAAAAACAAAAACAAAAACAAAAAAATGTAATAATAAAAAAATATATAGTGAGCTGAGAGAGACAATCACAATACATAAAAAACATGACAAACTGTGGTACTGTTTATCTGTCAAATGTTCAAACTGAAGCACTGTGGTACTGTTTATCTGTCAAATGTTCAAACTGA
>JAPQRP010000001.1:14261147-14287146 GCA_037367295.1 Apogon hyalosoma | reverse complement strand
CTGTACATATCCTGACCAAGGAAAATCCAATTCTCACTTTGTGCAGTAATCTACACCTGGCTTTTCTGCCTCCGTCCGTGATAATTTATGTTATCTAGCCTAAGTGTCATCTAAAATTAACATTTATTTGCAACATAGTATAGCAAACTATTACGTGATCAAAAACACATTAATTTTAGTAAAACAAAAAATCTGTGTTTTGAATGTCTGGGGTCGCCAGAATCTTGTGATGTTAAAATGGGCCAAAAAATGAGCCAAAAAAGGCTGGGAACTATTGACATAACCGTAACTCTAACATAACACTGATATGGGATTTCATTTCTGCATTTGCATACCCCTAAATCCTACACACTGGACCTACACTTTTTAACTAAAAGCTCTGATAAACACATGATTCGTTATGTGCAAGTTAACTGGTTGAAGTTTAGAAAAGCAGTTAGCCCTGCTACTTTTACCAGGTTACATTTGTCATACTGACAATCAGGTGAAAAAATAACACAAAACAAAATATCTAGCAGGCCTTCCAAGATCATAAATCTCTTGATATGCCTTGAATGATAGATATCACAAGCATTCGAAACCTCAGACTAATGAAATTCTATATGTAGGTTAATAATACAGTGAACTCTATTCGCCGTCTATAACATGTCAGTGGTGTGAAAAATTGCATCTCTTTCTC
Source organism: Apogon hyalosoma (assembly GCA_037367295.1). NCBI lineage: Eukaryota > Metazoa > Chordata > Actinopteri > Kurtiformes > Apogonidae > Apogon > Apogon hyalosoma. The sequence continues at coordinate 14,286,467 of JAPQRP010000001.1, read as the reverse complement.
CACCTATTGGGGCTAAATCCAATGAGTGAAATTAATTCTGTCTCCAGAGCAGCTCTGCCACCTAAAAATGGAAGCGGAATATGACTTATGGTGAAACAAAAAGGAATACTTACACGTCTTTTGCCTGAGTGGGGCAGACCCAAGTCAGCACTAAATCTCAAATCAAAGTCTCTCTGAAACGCCCTCAGAAAAATGTTTCGGCCGTAACCACAGAGAAAAATGAGGACGTGATATTGTTGTCACTAGGGATGTGAATAAGGGTTTGTTATTAAAGTTACCCTAAAAGAGAATGGACAAGTGGTGGGAATGCGGCAAGCATGCAAACTGAGGCGGAGAGGTGTCAGCCTGGTGATACACGGAAAGAAATGATGAGATGATTGGATGGTACCTGCCTGGGGAGAGAAAAGGTTTAAAGAGCTGAGTGTTGATGCTGTGGAGCGAGTAGGCAGGTAGAAAATCACAGTCTTTCACTCCGAGAACTAGGGTTTCGCTCAAAAACACACACACACACACACGACCACGAATAAATTCAAAACACAAAAACATTTAAAAAGAAATGTTCCCAAAAAGCCTCAGAACACTGCAGATTTTTTTTTTTTTTCTCTCCTGAAAACCTTCTTAAATCATAGTCAACAGCTGTGGGACTGACAGAAAAGATAAATGTCTGCACATCTAGTACGCACAAATACAGCCCGAGTTGCACACAAACGGCAAATGCGGGTATGTGTCCGCGCACGTAGGTTTTGGCTTGAGTCACGATGGGTTTATCACAAAGCCATGCAAATATGAATGTGTCTGTACGCATTTATTCACAAACACACCACAGACATGAAACCTAGCAGCATACCTATTGCAATCCATCATCATATTGTGGAAAGGCACTCTCCAAACCAATATTACAGAATCACATGGTCTAGAATGGAGGGTGATGATTGGTTGTCGGTGTTATTTCTTGCTTTGCCATTTATTTCAGAGTGAGATACAACCTTGGGCCCCAGTGGTATTTGCATTATCATAAACTCATTCGTTTTTCTCTCTTAGCCAGGACCAGGCAAAAATTGGATTGCTATTTTGCAACGTAAGAGTAAGGAGTGATTAGAGAGTGTATGAAGGCACTGACATTTGCTCAGTAAACTTAATATTATGGGATGCACTGGATGATGGTTATTGAGAAATATGCCGAAAAATGACTTGAACTGCATTTCATTAGCTACTTTTGAACAAATTGCTCAATGAGAATGAGTGATAAAGCCATTTGGATCATGATGAGCAGCATATTTTAGGATTTATTAAAGACTGTGAAGAGTGGCCTGGTGCTTAAAGGCACCAACCTCCAACCCCAGGTTCCCGATGCATCATTCAATATTACCATCCACTCTAAACATTGGCACAGATGGGAGCCATGTTATTAATTTATTGTAGCATAAATTGGAAATGGGTCATAAGAGATGCATGTTTTTTTTTTTCCCCTCATGAGTCGCTCACCTCCCAGTGGGCATTAACAAACCAAAGAAATGAAAAAAAAAAAAAAAAGTTTGATGACAGAGGCAGAGGGAAGCTGGCACAACTTGCACTAAGCCACAGATGTCAGCTGGCTTCTAACCACCAGACTGCTTATAAAGCATCCATAAAGGAATCCACAGCTTGTCATGTCCTGACAGAAATATGGTCAGCAGCCAGGATTGTTGGAGAAATTTCACTTTACTGAGCAAAAACATGCACAAAGACAAAGGAATAAAACTGTGCAGAAATAGCTTTATGTGTTTTCTGGTTTTTGGTGTTTGTATTTGTGGGATAAGGTGAGCCTAGTGTTTTTCACTGTCAGTTTGGCCACGTACTGTGTGTTTGTTAGGGCTGTCAAAATTAACACATTAACACGGATTAATCCATCATCGTGATTAATCTGATTACAAATTTTCACGCAATTAACCTATCTGCAGAATGACTCAGAATGTCTCTGCCAGCACATTTCGGGCAGTTTGTCCAAGTAGAGTTAGCGTCGCACATGCAAAAATGGGTCGTTGATCCGGTAGTGACAGGCAGCAGAACCAACCCATAAAGGTGGAAGACGCTAAACAGCACGTTGCCCCTCTGAAAAATAATAACGGATTAGATTTCTGTAGCGCTTTTACATTATTGACCCATTATTCATTCGCCCTCACATTCACGCTCTGGTGGTGGTAAACTACATATGTAGCCACAGCTGCCCTCTTACGATTTCAGCGCGGCTGCCAATTCGTGCCAAGCGGCCTCTCCGACCGCCACCGAACATTCATACGCATTCATACGCCAGCGTGAGTGGCACTGGAGGCAAGGAGGGTGAAGTGTCTTGCCCAAGGACACAGCGGACTGACTAGGAGAGAGTGGGATTCGAACCACCGACCCTTTGGTTACTGAACGACCCACTCTACCTCTTAAACCACGGCCGCCCCAAAAAATGGAAATATGAGGACAAAAAAAAAAAAAACAAGACGTAACAGTCGACCGACATAAAGTATTATACACACTCTACAGGAAGGAGTTTTCTTTTCACCGAAGCACTTCCAGCTTAAAATAACACATTAACGTGAAGCATACGTTAGTCAGGGATTCCGCTAGCACTTCAGCTAACGCACCGCCCAGCTTGCGACAAACACGTTATGTGCATATATATATATATACATTCCCTTCGTTCTTGAGTCTGCTTACTCATGCAAAACGAAACGTGATTAATATAGATTAAAAATAAATTATATTTAATCGGGATTAATCAAAATTAATCCACAGCAACCCTGTCATTAATCTGATTAAACATTTTAATCGTTTGACAGCACTAATATTTATCTTTTACTGTTTACTGATGATTTAACACCATAATAATGCCATCGGTATGTTATTATGTATTATAGTATGATATTATATTATACAAAATTAACTAGTATTTGCTCCTGGAGGATTCTGTCGGGTTTCTGTAAATTATAGTCTGGTTTCGACCGACTCTATATGTAAAGTGTCATGAGATAACTTCTGTTATGATTTGGCGCTATATAAATAAAATTCGATTTGATTTGATTTATGACTGAGAAGTATTCAGACATTATGTAAGTAATCATCCCCGTCTCTCAGAATCTGACAGTTATGAAACAACTCTTTTAGAACAGGGCAGACGGTAACTTTTTTTTTACACTTTATTTTTTAACACTAGAGAATCTCAAGGTAATAAGCCCTCCAGGCCCTGCTGCCATGAAACATCCCTACAGCAACCAAAGTACCCCACAATGACAGACAAGCGTAGTATGACATCTAGTCTGATGACACAAAAACCTGCTTTTTGGTTTCATCAGACCAAAGAACCTTCTTCCATTTGACCGTGGAATGTCCTGCATGCCTTTGCGTGAACTCTTGTTTCAGGAGTGACTTTGCCAATTTCCCATTAAGGTCTGACTGGTGAAGAACCTGAGAAACAGTTTTTTGTGCACACATTCTCTCCCATCGCAGCTGCCGAGGCTCGTAACTCAGAGTGGTCTTAGGGTCTTGGCGGCCTCCCTCACTAGTCTCCTTCACAGACACTTGGTTTGTGATGATGGCATGTTTTAGGCAGATTTACACGTTATATTCCTCCGTTTTCTTAATGATAAATTGAACTGAACTCAAGGGGATGTTCAGTGTCGCTGATTTTTTTTTTTTTTTTTTTTTTTTTGCATCCGTCCCATGCCTTACACTTTTCAATAACCTTTTCTCAGAGCTGCTTTGAGTATTCTTTTGTCTTCATGGTAGACTTGTAGATGGTAATACCGATTAAGCGGTCACTGAGCCGTGCAGATTTCTTTATATTACAGTCACTTTAGACACATTAACCGCACTCAGCTGATCTCCGTTTCACTAGTTGTGATACAACTACCACCAGTTGGCTCGATCATTGTTAAATTAGATCTGTTTCTTTTAAGGCCATGAATATTTATGCAATCACACAGTTAGTTAGCATTACTTTGCAGAAAGTAATACCAGGGTAAAACATCCAAGGCAGAGAACTTTTTGTAGGAACTGTATTATAGTTCTTCAGAACTTACCACTGCAATTTATGTAACTAGTACTGCTACAATAATATCCATTCTGACAATGTCCACATACAGTAAAGGATACAATACTGTGCTTCAGTCCAGTGTGATAACTCTGCCACACTGTAGCAGAGAAAACACATATAAATGCAGGACAATATATTATTAACCTCTGCCTGATCCTCTACTGCTTGCCTTGGTGAGTATGAGGAGAATTTATCAAACGGTGTCATGAGCAGTTGCATCTTGGCTCGGTGTTTACTTGTGCATTTGTGTGTGTTTCAGACATGTTTACTTTTCCCTAGGCAGACGACGCGGGACCCCTGCAGACCCATATGGCCTGGCATATGGCTCACCCTCTGCCCCACCTCTCTACTTACACACAAACCAACAAGCCGAAGAACTCACACAGAGGTAATGCAGCCACGCAGGACATTTTGGCATGATGCAAACAGGTAGACAGAACCACCCATCCGGCTTTGAATCCACCAGCACGATCTGTACACAGTGGATGTTCACAGCAGAATCAAACACAGGCTCATTCCCTACGTCTCTCTCTTATTTTTTCTTTCAAGAGAGATGAAACATTTCATTTCATCTCACTGATTCAGGAAGATCTGTCACTGACTTTAGATTGCTCTCTCCCGTCTGCTTGATCTCCACAGCTGCTTCTGCTTACTAGTTCTTTATAACCACTGAGTCCACTGGACTTTGATGAAACCCTGGCAGCCTTGTAGGCACACAAGCTAATGTGATTAGCTGAAAGATTCCCTGTGCAATATTTGGTAGGAGCCTAAGTACTAACATGCTCTCTCCTGGGAACACACAAACACTTACACACAAACAAATATGCATACATTATTTCCAGCTTCAGTCCATTACTCTGCAGGGTGTAAAAGCCGTCTCTGATTCAGATCTGTAACAACAAACCTCCTGATGTGCGTGTGTGTGCATGTATGTATGTCTGATCCTTTGTGGTTGATGCACATGCTGCAAAATAGGAAAATGACGTAGCACTTTACCTTTTTCCTCTGTTTATGTTAATACTTCTTCAGTGTTATTTTGGCAGTCAAACTACACAATATGCATTTTTCTCATATCAGATCCAAATCATATTTGTAGGTGGTTAGAAATGCAGTTCCAGATGGATTTCTACAGATTTGTCTTGGGAGCTCTAACTGCCAAAATCAGATTTCAGAGGGTCCTTTTTGCATCACTCAATATGCAAAACACAACAGCCTCAAATTCAGAGTGATGGACGTGCTGAGCTGAATCCATACTGCTATTTGAAAACAGCTATGGATGGTAATATTAACACTGAAATACTGAAAATGGAATTGTGTGGTGGGGTGGTTCTTTGGCAGGAGGTTTCTGTACAGACCAAGCTGGAAGGATTAAATGAGAATGAAACAAGTAAGACCATGTGTACACATAGCCCAGTATTTATAGAGACAGGTATTTCCCAGATAGTACCATCATACAACAGATTGTTTTCAGAAAAGTTTTAATTTACGAAAATCTGCATAATACACCCGTAGAGTACTACCATGGGGTTATGGTTAGATAACAAAGGTTGCACACTTGACATTGATGCATTTTTGTCACATACTGTGATGTTCAGGACCCTAAATTCCCCCTGTGTATACACAAATTTTCCAAAAACTTCACTCTGGCTAGTGTTTTCACAAATAATCCTTTTCTGTGACTTAAACCGGAGTTTTCACGTGGATGAAAGGTAAAGACAGAGGAGAAAATACTTTCCAAATACTCGGCTATACTGTATATACACCTGGCATGAAAGATATATGCCTGTGTAAACAACCCCAAGCAACTGCTCAGTTCACTTCTATAATTGCATCTTGGCATATTGTTTTTTTTTTTTTTGACTATGTAAAAGGTAACTTCCAGTTTGGATATAGCGGACTTTTATTTTGGAGACTAGCTTCCTAACTTGACATTGAAAAGAGAAAAAAAACAGTTCAAAAAAAAAAAAAAGGAAGTTCTATGCTACGCTGTATGCTACAGCCAGTAATACACTTACTGATACTTACGTTGTCACGATAGCATCCAAATCAGATAGGATGGTCGTGTTTGGATGCATAAATCAAACTCGGTCACTTGTATCTTCAAAATCCAGATTGATTTTAGAAAATGTGGAAAAACAAATTGAAGGAGCAAAGACTTGGGTTATGCTCATACGACAGATCGGAGTCTGGACAGCACAAATTTAGACCCAGGCCTCTTTCTTATGTGGTCTTAAATCAGATGTTTTGCAGTGCGAGCTCAGTCTGAACGGTCATGTCACATTTCATCCAACTTTTATGTCACTGAAATACGATAGACGTCACAATTCTGTGCTGGAGGAGGCGGGACCTGATAAGATCCATATTTACTCCATGTTTACACTTCTGTGCCTGCGGGTCATGTCAGGGCCATAGACTGTTCATATGTGAGTCTGATAAAAGTCACATTTCAATTATAATGTGAACCACACAAAAAAATAAATGATTTCAACAAAAATCTGACTAGAGCATGAAGACCTCCAGTGTGAATGTAGCCTTAGATTGCCTGATGGCTGAGTATGGTAATGGTATTAGTGCTACAACACTGCAAAAATCTAAATCTTACCAAGTGTATTTTTCTCATTTCTAGTCAAAATATCTTATCACACTTAAAATAAGACATAATGACCTAAAGAGTAACTTTTGCAGTAAGATATAAGACTATATTTTTAGACAATAGATCTTGAAAATCTTATTTCAAGATTTCTAACCAAGATAATTTTCACTTGTTCCATTGGCAGATTTTTTTTTTTGCTTAATTCAAGATTTTTTTTGCTTAATTGGGATGTTTGCATGCTTTTTAACTAATGAAAATGGTGGCATTTACTGGTTAAGAATGCAATGTTTTCAGCGTGACTGGTGCAACAAAAATAACATATTCATTTTTAAGCAACAAAATCCTTTTTTTTTTTTTTTAAATTTCGGAGCAGTTCAGAAGTCAATATTTGGTGAAATATCCCTGATTTCTCAAGCAAAAAAAAATCTGCAAATGGAACAAGTGAAAAGTATCTTGGTAAGATTTCATGAAATAAGATTTTCAATATCTATAGTCTAAAAATAATTTATTATATCTCACTGAAAAATTACTCTTTAGGTGATTATGTCTTATTTTAAGTGTGATGAGATATTTTGACAAGAAATGAGAAACATACACTTAGTAAGATTTGGATTTTTGCAGTGAAACGAAGCTTTTTACATTCAAGGCAGAATAGTTCGCACATAACTGCCCATCATGGTACAACAGCTATAACCATTTATTACTATTTGCTGTTACTGACAATCCTCATGTCTCTTGTCACCATACCAGCGTCAGTTTTCTTTTTGTTTGGAACAAATTTTACTTCATAGTACTAATTGGTTTTGAACATCATGGTTTTTTTCTTATTTCAATAATGTAGAGAGCATTTTCTGTTCTTCACAGCCCCTTGGGCTCTTTACCACATTTTCACTTAATCTCACACTGTGGTTTGAAATCCTGTGGGCAGCACAGCCTCGTCTGCCAAATGGTGCAAATGGTCTGATCTTCTTTAATGCTCAGTGGCCGTTAATGGCTGATAAGTCTTATTTATTCCTTAAGGTTAAACTTTTCAGAGCAGCTGAGCTGAGGTGCTATAAACATGACACATGAAGTCCCGCCCAGTGGAGCCTGAAGAAAAAACCACAAACGTCAATCAAGGGTGAGAGACAAATTTTTTTATTTATTTATTTGTAGCACATTTGACTTGTAACACCATTTACACATATGATGTCTGTCCATTTAAAAGGTAATTTTACAAGTCAAGAAAGTCACAGTTTGTTGGAAAGATAGTAAAGAAACAATTAGTTTTGAATTAAACAGCTTAGTGGACTGTATGTCACGTGCAATGAGATTTACAGTCCCACCCTTTTTTGTGTGCCCCATCAGACCTAACCAAAGCAGTTTGTGGCAAAAATAAAGGTACAACTATAGATTTGTGTTAAATAGCTGAATGGACTGGATCTCTCCACATGAGATACACATCAATGCCAAAACAGCCGCACCCTCAGCACATTTTTACCTTATTCTTTAAGGTGAAAGAGCTGAAAAATGGTTTAAAGAGGTCCCCCATGATCAACATGTGTGTACAAGTGTGATCAGGTTGAAGCTGCAGAGACATTTTCAACAGCTCTGACTCTTAACAGATCATGGAGGGAGACAGTTACGATGACGTTACCTCCGTAAACTTTGGGGCGTCAGTCAGTCAGTCAGTCGTCTGCTGAACCGCTTTATCCTGGAGAGGGCAGCGGGGGTGCTGGAGCCTATCCCAGCTACCTATGAGCGAAGGCGGGGTACACCCTGGACGCACTGTGGGGCGTTTTGTCTATATTTACATATTTTTGACAGTCTGATATTTCCATAGTTTTACAACAAACTGCAACTTTCGTGACTTGTAAAACTGTCTTTCAACTTGACAAGCATCATATGTGTAAATGGTGGCACAAACTAAATGTGATAAAAAAAAAAAAATTAATCAAATGACGAGCCGCTCACGATTAACTATATTTCAAAAAAGAAGGGGAATGGGTAGGACTTTGGCTTTCTATATATTAGACATAAAAATACACATTCTAAAATGCATTGAAGTGTAGTTTTATTGAGTATGGGCAGTCTGTTGCTTTACTCTAGGGGTGTAATTTAAAAAATGTTTCTCTGATGTCTCATGGCTGTAGCAAAACAGTGAAGTGAGAAACTCATGGAATGCAAAAGCATAACTTTTTCATGCTATAATTTAATGTAATATAATGACTGTAGTTATATTTATCTTTAACTATAATAACCTTCTCACAGTTTTGCAAATATGTCTTAAAAGACTCACATTTGAGTGACATGAGTCGTCAGTTTTTGGGCTTTGTTACTCCTTCTGCCCATAAAGTGCATTAAACAGTCAATAGTCTTTCAGTACTAAACCTCCTCTTTGAGTGTGTTTTGACTTTATGAAAACTGGGCTTAGCAAGAAAACACTGCCAGAGGAAACACAAAGAAGTTAAGAGAAGGGAATTCTAATTTAAAGAGGGTCGTTCGTGTTTGAAACATGTAAAATGAGAACAAATGTTAATAAATATCGCTGCGTTTCTGTTATAGGCGTCAAATTATGGAATCAGTTGAATGATGAGGTGAAATTGTGTAGTTTGTTTTAAAAAAGCTTTAATTTGTTAAATTCTCAAGAGCTATGAAAGTAAAATAATCTCTAAGTGACTTAAGAAGCTGAATGTAGACTAATTTGCGTTACTGTCTTATTTTCTGCGACTTCGGGCAATTCAAAAGATGGGAGTAGGATCCACAGTGGCTCCAGCTTCTTCCTTTTTCGGTTACCAGTTGTGTAAATTGCATGTTCCTTACATGTATGTGTTTTGTACATGACCGAAATAAATATAAATTAATTCGTTCAATCTATAAAGTGACATTCCACATCTTTTATACATCTCTAGAAATGTTCAGTTCCCTCTAATAATGTTTCATTAATCGCACAGTACCTGGAGACACGCAGGACTGCCAAAAAGTGTTAAGGAAATGGAAAAAGAGTAATTGGTGAGAAACTGAGTGGGTTTATTATGTGAGTGACTGTCGCGCATGTCATCATTCGGTACTGAAGTTGTGTTACTGTAAATGAATTGAACCCCATGCGTTCAATTTGTTATAATGACTGTGTGAAAATGAATATTGGTAAGGAGTGAAAGAAGATGTCAGTGTGTGTGTGTACGTGTGTGTGTGTGGTCAAGAAAAGAAGATACCGACTGAAAATTACTGAAGTGTGCACGGCGGAAGCATCAAATTAGCCTTTGTGAGTGCGCTACAGCCCACAAAGGCAGCACTAGGGGATAACTTCATCACAGTTTGGAATTTCATAACAAAAACTAGACAGCTAACATTTTTCACAGAAATAGAAAGTTATAAAGCAAACTACTATAACAGGAAATAACAACCACATATACCATCTTGTCTTGTCTTGAGCGAGTGTGTTTGTTTACATAATACATGGACCCCGTTTACAATTAGCCGAGGTTTGGAGACAAAAGATCCTCCGAGGAAAAACCCGCTTTTCTGGTCAGGAGGAGAAACACACCCACATTTAAACATTATGAAAAAGGATATTGGTAAATATCAACAGCTTGACTTTCTACAGCATGTCTTTGATGAAATGAAATTGGGAATCTGTGATCACTCAGTGGAACATCTGCCACAGGTGAAAAACACAGAAAAAGCCCTTTGCACTCATTCGTTTTCAGTAGCCACGCAAACACTGCACTTCCATCTGTCGGAATCAGAGTATTTTGTGCACGTAAATACAGTCTATATTTGCATGTGCACCAATATCCTGATTATGTGGTATATTTCGTTTGTAATCCCGCCCCTCGAAGGGGAGGCGAGTGGGTTTTTTTTTTGTTTTTTTTGTTTTTTTTTTTGTTTGGTTTGTTTGTTTCATGGTTAACACTCTAGCAGTAAAACTATTGGTTGAATTCATTCCAAATTTGGTTCATAGATTTCCAGTGACCCAGAATAGATGTGGTTACATTTTGGGAAAAGTCGGTCAAAGTTCCAGTTTTTTATGAATTTTTAAAATCTTTTTTTCTCCCATTTACTTAAAATGGGTGAAATTTCAAATGTCTATAAAAAACATCAATTTTGTCTCAATTTACTTCAGACTTGGCACATATATAGAGGCAATTGATACGCTGACATCAGCACACGCATAGACGTGATGACATCAGTTGGATCGATGGCAAAATAAGTGGAGCCAGCAACAACAAACCCTGCCCCTCACATGTATTGTAACTTATTTTGGCATCGATCCACCTGATGAAAGCTGTGAAAATTGGAACTTTGACCAACTTTTCCCAAAATGTAATGACATCTATTCTGGGTCACTGGCAATCTATAAACCCAGTTTGGTATGAATTCAACCAGTAGTTTTGCTGCTAAAGTGTTAACAACCAAAGAAACAAACACACAAACAGACTGAGCCAAAAACAAAACCCCTTGCCTCCCCTTGGGGGGGCAGGGTAAAAAACTGCAGGGGTTTGTGGGGTTTGTTGTGCCTGGCACCACTTGTTCATTAAGCCTATTCAGGTTTTGATCATACATAGCTGTGATATGGAACACTGTAATCTAGTAATACAAATGGTTGTATACATGATAAATATTAGAATTCCGCTTACAGAGTGTGCTGTTTGCACAGGTGCCTGTGATGTACACAGCATGGTAATTTAATTTGACATTCCTGTAACTGCTAAACTCACTTTAAATTAATTTAACTGTGGCTGTAGGAGAGACACTGGTTTACAGAGGGCTTAGTATTATTAAATGCCAACATGGTGTTGTGGATTTGTCTTACCGCTACACATCTTCCAACAATAGGAGATGAGAGTAACAGGTAAACACGTCCTTTGACTTTGTTGGCGTTTTGTGAAAAATCACATCCTGTAACTTGTTTTTAATCCAAATACAGGTCAGTATTGCAATGCTTTTTCTGTCTAAACTGACAAATATATTTTGTTCTTTCATTACAAGGCACAAAACTCTGTTTCTCTGTTGCTGCAGTAGTGAAACACTTCATTTGCCACCACTATTGTTTATATTTCTGCAGTGCCTATGCAATAATCTGCAGCTGTCAGTTACTGGGATAAGATGTATATATGTAATAGTATCCTGTTTTCTTTTGGAGTAAACCAGGTAGAGCATTCAGGTTTCTCGAAAAGGAGATATGATATTAACATACAAATACAGATACAGATATAGATACAGATGAACATTTATAATCCCCAGGGGGAAATTCACTCAATCAGATCAATAGAATAAAGAGAAAGAATGAACAACATGCAAACACAGAGAGGGAGATGGTGGTGGGCTTTAGGAGGAACCAGTCAACCTGTCCCAATCAGCATCCAGGGTGAGGAGGTGGGGATCGTGGACTCATACAGTACCTTGGGGTCCACATAAACGATAAACTAGACTGGTCAGAGAAAAAAAAAAATGCTCTGCACAGGAAAGGATAGAGTAGTATGTTCTTCCTGAGGAGACTGAGGTTGTTTTTGGTGTCTGCAGCCATGTGTGCGCAATTCTGCATCCAAACCATTTGCTCCTCCCTTTGAGTCATGTTAAATGTAGATGCAGTTTCTATTGGCAAAATTGCTTTTTGATAAATCACTTTGCGTGCGCTAAATTAATATATTTACATTTTCTCCTCCCAGCACACGCACGATTGCATGTAAACGCCCCATATTGCATATTCAAACGTACACAGTGGATGCAGATGCACTAGTTTGCACCTTTGAAAGACGCAACCCTTAGTGCGCACTGTTAGTAAATCAGTTTGTACATTTTTTTTGCGTGTGCAACGAGTTTTAATACACTCAAACCTTTAGTAGATCCGGCCCCATCTGTTCAAAGGGGATCAAAAAGTAATTGTCTCTCATTGTTAAATGTAATGCCGTTTTTTTCCATCAGATCCCACGGGACACAACCCGAAAGAAAGGGAGCTCACACTGAACTGTGGTGGTGATCATCAGACATAACATATCAGACCACATCAAAACACTGCACAATGACCAAACTATTTTTAGATGTATTGTTTTTTGAATGAGGTGGAAGAGGTGTCGTTCTATCAATTTTTCATCAGGTCATTAATCCGTATCACACACCGGCTAGTGTTCTTTTTTATGCCGTCTTATTATCAGTCGTCAGTGGCAAACCTGAAACGCAACATCCGCTTCCAATAAATTTAGCCGCGTAATAGTTTACCCTAAAGGGTTGGTTCTTTCGCATGTTTTTCTGACCCTTGTGTTTGGATTCATTGTAAGTGACACATAATATAATTTAATCAACAAGAACAGAAAAATATTCATTGTTGATTCGGGTGATGTGATGGTCTGATTACCAACACAGATATTATGATTGGGGCCATTATGTGATTGCATTATTGCATTTAATTGCAATTTATGCTTGAAATGATCACATTATCTGTTAGAGCATATTATTCGTGCTACAGCTAAAACCTCCACAGAGTTATTCTAATTAGCTCTACTGAATTATAGTGATGTGTTGATGTGCATTGGATTATTGGCCAAAAGAGACTGATAGTCCAGACCTTGGCTGCAATTCCTGTCAGTCCAGCTGCTAACAGTATTAGTATGAGCCCCAAACACTTACAGTTCTGAATGGTAGGGACAGTACAGTAGACAACATAACTCAGTTTATTACAAAGCTGAGGACTTCTAAAGGGCCTTAGAAGGAGATGAGAGAAGATGTAAGTGCCTTACACTGGGTTATGTAGAGACTCTCCAGAGGGTGAAGGATATCACCATTTCTATTCAGGCTGACATAGAAGATGAGGACAAGTGGAAAAAAAAAAAAAAAAAGAGCTATAAGGAAACGCAGCTGCTTTGAAAACGATTTCAACAGATTCTTCATTTCATTAACTGCTTATATTTTACTTGAATCGTGTTGTGAATACATCAAAACTAGTTGGGACATTTTATTTGTCAATGACATAACATTATTTCACTCTACAAAATAAATAAAAATAATAATAATAATAATAATAATAATAATAATAATTATTATTATTATTATTATTATTATTATTATTATTATTATACATTTTATTATTGAACTTATTATTTGTCTGTTTTGTGCTTTCTTTTTAACTTCTACTTCTTTTGAAGGTCACTTTTGCATTAGTCATATTGAGTTACTTATTTACACCTGTGTTGAATTCATAGCTCCTCCCTCCACAGCAGTGATTGGTCACCAGCAGCAGCAGAAAGAAGCAGAAAACAATGAAAGGCAGGTGGGACTGAGCACCAGAGGATTTGTAGCCATGTGGAGCCCAACATGGGGATTCTGACCAGTGAAATAATGAAGTAGAATATGAAATAATGATGATAATGATCATCACCAGGAACACAATGCACCACACAAGTAACATATTTATTGGAGGTATTGATATTTGGGAGAAAAAAAAGCTGAATTATTCTGTTTTTTTTTTTTTTTATCATGTAATAAGTGGAAAAAACTCAGTAAGAAACCTGTTGAATTTAAATAAATGTTTAGAATGAAGTGAAACAAGTATCCCTAGTATTCATCCAGATTTGACATTGAATTTACATTTTGGATAGGTTTAAGTTAAGATTTTTACACTGGTATAAATAGTTCCCTTTATTTTCCAATATAGTCATTCAGATTGTTTTGGGGACAGATATGAATAACTTTATGAATACAAAATTAAACTGAATTCTGATCTACATTCAAATGTATCTGATGAAATTTTATATTTTGTGTGCAGTCGGTGAGGCAGCAATAGTTTTATAATTCAGCTTCTGATCTTTCTTTCTTGGCAAATTCCACATTCATAAATTGAAATGGTTTGGCTCTGACAGCTGCGTCATTCAGTTTATGGTTCAGGCTCAAACAGAATGGCACTTCAGTGTGAAAAACCAAAAAAAAGGACGTACGTTTTCTTTCAAAATTCAAAGATTCAAGATTCAAAAATCTTATTTGCCATTTGTGCATACGTATACACGCAGGAACTTTTGTGCGGTCGTTCAGGGAATCAGATAAAAGATACTAAAAGATAGATAGATAGATAGATAGATAGATAGATAGATAGATAGATAGATAGATAGATAGATAGATAGATAGATAGATGTGCATAAAAACCAATAAAAGTGCAAAATGTAAAACGACTCACATTATATGGACATCTGACCTGGATAAAGCTGCCCTTTTTGCTTTCTACAGCCCATGTATAACTAATTTGTTGTCGGTGAGTTGGAAATGGTGGAGGAGAGTAGGGGGAGGGGCCACGGCAGGCTTCGAGCAGAGGAAAACCTGGGTTAGTCTACAGGGACCAGGTGCACATGAGCTGGAGGAGGCAGATGATATTCAACACACTTGATCTCGCCAAGTGAATGTGCACGAGTTTTTCCCAAATGAGCGTGAGATTAGCTGAGCAGTTGGTGTGCGGCTTCTGGAAGCTCCCTCTACTATTGACTTGACTGTATTGTTTCATCTTATTGCTTTGTTATCACCCATCATCTCTGTGTACAGTCTGTATTGATGATACAGCTTTCCTCATTCTGTCATGTCTATTAATTATACTGAGGTTGTCCGATCTCCCCAACTGTCTTGCCTGTCTACTCTGTTCCAACGCGAATTAACCCACAGTTTATTGGAGCCCATACTAACATTTATCTTTAGATGCTGCCGATACCGGTGAGGAAGATTAAGCCTCGAAGAAGAAAACACCAGCGACCAAAGGCATCTACTGATATGAAATGTTTAATAACTCTTGCATCCCCTAATACTATCAATACTTTTAAATAACTCAGGTAAAATGCAATTTCTCAGCATTTAAGCAGCATAAGATATGGCCCGTTTGGATGTTCAGAGGCTCCGTACTGGACGTAGAAATAGCGACATCCTCTGCAACACTGATTCACCAATAAAACCTGAAAGTATTTTGATGAATCAGACTGATCTCATGAAATCGCATTGTATGGCGCGTCAGTTCGTATGGCATTTGGTGTGCTATAGACAGGGTGTGATTTGTTGGAGGGGATGGGGGAGATGAGATCAACCCCCCACTGGTTTTTACATCCCTATGTCTGCTCAGTGAATTTCATCTTGGAGGGGGGGGCAACCAACCAATTGAAATAACAGGCAGGTTGCCAAAGGGGGGGGGGGTGTAAATGTGACAAATTCATGGGGCCCAGCATTTATGTGTCCAGTGGATAGAGGTTAGAAGTTGGGAAAATTTCATGGAAGATCTGCTGTAAAATAGAGGAATAGAACCAGGGAGTTGGACGTTTGAAGTATGTAAAGTTTTGTTTTTGTTTCACCAGCGTTAGTTACATTAGTTATGGAAGGCTGCCCCACCCCCCGCTCTGACAAAAAAAAACAAACAGACAAATCACACCCTGGCTAGACGTACGCATTTTAATCCTGTCATGTGTTACAACATTTGATCGCATGTCAGTGTACGCCAAGATCTCCGGTTTACATATCCGTAACCCTTAACCCTAACCGCTAATCTCGTGGTATTTGACGTGGTGCGAACATACACATGGAAAGTTCATAATGCGTACAGAAAACACGCCAGTGACGTGTTATCTGTACACAATTCATGAGATCACATTGTGACAAATGCCAGCTGTTGTAGACACTTAATAAATATTGAAAAATACCTGATTTTTCCTGAAAAATGTAGAGGATAATATTAAAATAAATGGAGAGAAAGCACTTAAAAGCACAGCAAAGGTTAAATGTAGAGTAAAGCATCCAAAAAGACAAAAAAAAAACAAAAAAAACAATTTCACAGGGAGCTACTGGTATTCAGCAAACCAAAGGTGCTCATAGAGAGGGCATGAACCATTGGAAAAAGACAAAAATCCAGGCACTCACTTAGAAAATTTTAAAAAGCCTTTATTTCATGAGGACCTGTAGATTAGTTCATTCAACAATACACCAACGCGTGTCGGCAAATGCCAGTTGTTGTAGACACTAATGTTAAATCTAGAAAAATAATTGATTTTTCTTGAAAAAAATACAGAGGATGATATTATAATAAATGGCGAGAAAGCACTTAAAAGCACAGCAAAGGTCCCATGTGGAGAAAAGCATGTTTGGAAGTCCTGCACCCTTGATCCACCGTCTGACCTTTCTGCCCCCCCCCCTCCTTTTCCCTTTGGAGTCATTGTTTTTGCAGTCCTTCCTGTCATTTGGTGATGCTATGTTGACACTGGTTAGACCTACCCACTGTTTATGACCTTGATTTGTATGTTTTTCTCCACCTTTGCATTGCATGTTCCACGTTTTGTTTTCCCCACCTTTTCGGTCACCTGTATAACTGCCACCTCTTTGACAAGCTCACCGTCACTTCCTTCTCTGTACCTAGGGAGAACCTACCTTATTTTTCTTGAATAAATAAACACCATCCACAGCAAAATGATGGACCTTCACTGATAACGTTTTTCTTCAATTATGTTTTTCTGTGCTCTGAACTTCCCACTTCTTCATCCGCACTGTCCTTCTGAACCTGTTATCCAGTGATAATTACAGATTTTGTCTGCATTCTCTTCTCCACGCTCTACATGCCTAAAGAAAACCTTGCTGAGACCAAAGACTGGACAAAAAGAAAGACTTTGCCAGCCTTGCTTTGCCGTTGCAGAAATGTAATTTTTTTTTTCACTGGATCAAAGTAGAAGATAGAATGCAAACGCTATCTCACAATCCTTGTTGTCACAGTGTACTACCTGTGTTCAACAGTTTACAAGATGTGTTTAAGGTGATGATGAAGGTATGATATTAAAGGAGTGATATTTTGCTTTTTTTTTAACCCTTTAAACTCTAAGCCTAAAATGTTCTCTTTTTTTATTATTATTATTATTTTGACTTTAAAAAAGGTTAGAAAATATTCTGTGAGTGAGTCCCATTTTTCCAGAGCACTTTCTTTTTTCTTTTTTTTCCAGATCTTTCAAAATCTAGCAGTCATTTACAATTTACTGCATATTATAATACTGCAAAAACGGCTTCTTCACCAGCCTCTAGTACAAGCGTGAGTGAAATTACCGTAATAACCCAATGAAACCTAAAAAAAAAAAGCAAAACCTCAGGTTTCAGAAACCGTTTTTCCATTTGCACAAAAGTCAAAGAGTTACAGCCATCCAAACTGCATATGCGCAGGGTGTGTCAGCAGTGACGCATCAGATTTTAAAGAGTTAAACAGAATTTTGCATTTTAAAAAAATTCCCTGTGCTCTACATAAACTGTAAATGCTATGTTTGGGTCTGAATTCTTCATTCATTCAACTCCACAGGTCCATCTTCAACCCTATTTCTGAGTAATGACACCAGAAATGTCATTTTGAGCGCTGGCCCTTTAAATACACATGATCCACTTCACACACACACACACCCTCTAGGTTGTTGGCTGTGCTGCTCAGCCAACAACTGAACATTTTAGGTAATCGGCTCAAAGTTTGGACATATTTTTAGTTTTTACCACAACCACTGCTGCTGACAAACAATTATGTCGTACTCGGAGAAACGTTTGTCGGAAATCTGGACCTTATATGTGCAAATGTCGTGACGTAACTATTAATAAAATGTAACAAATTAAGAAGGAATTGAAACGGGTTGTAGAAATGCACTCAATTTTTGCCAAAAAATGAATATGAAGATAACTTTGCAGCACCTGGAGGGTTCGAATTCAAACTTTTTGAATTATTAGGATCCAAATACACAAATAAATGAACCACAGACTAATAAAAGTGGGTTTAGCGGAATATGACCCCTTTAAGGCTACGACCAGCCTTTGTGTTCCTGTAGCCTGCACCTGACCCTGAAGCGAACAGATTCTTCTTTCTTTAAGTTGAGGTCACACTCAAGAAGTGCCTCACTTTTTAACAACGTATTGACTCAGCATCCATCAAGGACATAAGGAGCATCTGCCTGTTCTTGTTTCAGGTGAAAAGACCCTGCATGATTTGCATTCCATCTTAGGCGGAAAGTGTAGACTTGTAGATGGGTTCAAAAACGCTGTGTGAGGAGAGTAACCTGTGCTCAACGTCAGATTGTATGGTCATCATTGTTCTCCTCGGTGTCCACTTTGGTTCAGTAAGAGTTTCTGCATAAAACTCCTCAGGCCTATATGCTATGTCACAGTTCGTACTAATATGGACATAAAATCTATCCATGTGACCTTGCTTTTAAAAAAAAAATCACTACACAGATATGAATGAAAGGCTCAAAGGTATCATTGTTGCAAAAAGTTTCTTCACCACAGACACCACAGTTTTTATATTTCGCAGCAATGCCAAACTGAAAACTTGTTGCTTTGAAAATTATATCAGGATCCCGTATATTCCATATGCATGTTACTTAGACAAAGCAATGCCATCAAGAAGCATTTTTGTGGTCTGAAGCCTTGTTCACATGTGGGGAAGTGGCACAAATTTAGAGCAGAATGTTCACTTTAGTAAAGATGTTGATTAGTGTAGGTTAACCTGGTCACAAGAATGCATCCCACCCAGCCCCTTTTTTTGTGGCATTTTTGACTTTATTACAAATAATATGCAGTAGAAAGAGGGGGATGACATGATTTGGACCAAGAATTAAACCCAGGTCGCTGCATCTCCATGTGTGATGAGCTCTACCAGGTGAACCATGGGGCCTGATTTGGATGCACAGTAAATATAAATGCACTGCTGACTGAGGTCCTCCCTTAAAAAGTGATTTCATGTTCATGTGGATGGATGGCATTACAATTTTGCCTACAGCCTGGAGGCTGAACAGCTGGCTCTCCAGTGCAGTCATAGAAACCT
This sequence comes from Apogon hyalosoma, assembly GCA_037367295.1. Taxonomy (NCBI): domain Eukaryota; kingdom Metazoa; phylum Chordata; class Actinopteri; order Kurtiformes; family Apogonidae; genus Apogon; species Apogon hyalosoma. The sequence continues at coordinate 14,267,030 of JAPQRP010000001.1, read as the reverse complement.
AGAACTGAACACATTAAACTTCATCAGTAAGAACTCCCTAAATCCTGCCCTCCTTATGTAACATATTCACTTAAATACAAGAACTCTGCAAACATCAGGCCTCGTTTGGATATTGTAACCCCCCCCAAAAAAAACCAAAAAACACTGATTTATGAATGAATGAATTAATAAGACAAGAAAGTGAGACAATATCATTTTCATGCATGAACAAGCCACCTTTTCAACATTTTCAACATAGTTGTTCATTTTATTTACATATAATGCACACATAATGAAAGCACTGAATATAGATTACAGTACATAAACATCTTCCTATATATTTCAGTACTGTTGGCATATATGGCAAAAAAAATTATATAATAGGATTGTCAAAGTTAATGCACTAATGCTGATTAGTCCATCATCATGATTAATCTGATTTAAAAACTTTTAACGCAATTAACCCATCTGCAGCACAGAATGACTCTGAACGTCTCTGGCAACACATTTGGGGCAGTTTGTTCAAGTAGAGTTACTGTCGCACGTGCACACATGGGCAGTTGATCCGGTAGTGACAGGCAGCAGAACCATCCCATAAATACGGAAGACGCTAAACAGCACGTCAGCCCTCTGGATGGAAACATGAGGACAAAAAAACAAAAAAAAAAAAAACAAGACGGAACAGCTGTTTAGAGTTGAAGTTGACACTGTTGAAGGTGTTTAATAAACATGTTAAGTGCATATATATTCCCTTCTTTCTTGAGTCTGTTTGCTCATGCAAAAGGAAATGCGATTAATATAGATTAAAAATGAATGACATTTAATCGTGATGAATTGAAATTAATCCACAGTAACAATGTGATTAATCTGATTACATTTTGTGTGTGTGTGTGTGTGTGTGGGTGTGTGTGCGTGTGTGTGTGTGTGTGTATATATATTTGTTTATTTGTTTGTTTTGGGGTTGTTTTTTTTTTTTTTCAAAATTTGGGGCTTAATTCTTTTTGAGACAGTCAATCATTAATTAAAGTCCTGCACCACCTGCAAAGCTGTCGTTGATTAACAGATGTATATATGTATAATTTTTATAAATAATAGCAGTCCAATATCTGCAGACAGCTGTTAGCTAGTGTTAGTTATCAGGCTACAACAGATTGTTAAACTACCCACACACTGTTCCGCTGACTCCTGCAGCTTCACCTCTTGTAACGGCAGATTGCACACTGATCTGCAGCCTCTGTTTGTACAGTTAAGTTTTATAGTGATGTGTGAGGAGTCTTCTTTAAACTTTATCCTTCTTATAGATGCAATGTGTAGCAGTTTGGCTTACGTTTAGTAGAACTAGTCATCTTACATATTTAGGGGCACTAAGTATTTAACGTATTAACTATTTCACTCCATTTCTTCTTGAAGAAATTTCTTTATTTCTTCTAGATAACCCTTTTTGTTGATGTTGATTTAGGGGTCAGTAGTGAAGTTAGAGATAGCAAAAACTGAAAAGCCTTCACCTCACCCTCCCCTATGGTGACACGTAAAAGTATGAAAAACATCTTGTTTTTCTGCAGGTTTGTTCTTATGGCGACAATAACTGCAGCGTGCACTCTGACATTATAGGTAACGGTCATATATCTTAGCTTTAAATGCCACCTGCTATAAAACTTGAAAAAGATGAAGTAAAATAAGAAGTCAAGCCCCTGTAGAAGCATAGCAGCTCAATCTGGAGAGGAGGCTCTGCTTCAGCAGTTGATAGAAAAAGGAAAAGGAAAAAAAACACAATGATCAATGTGCAATTATTCATAAATCTCTCCTTTAACTTTGTACATCACAAAAACACTTCAATTTAAGTATGTTTTAAATGATCAAGAAAATAGCCTTTCTCAAAGTGACTGCCACTATATTTGTAATTTAATATAATTTTTAAATTTGCCCTTAATTAATCCTAAGCTTTATGTGTGTATCTATAACTAGATTCATTTGTAGTGTATGCAACTTTTCAAATTTGTCCTGCTCTGTCTGCATTAATTGCTGTAAGAATATAATTGCTTCTCTCTTGGCTCAGTCACTCCTGATATTTCAATCTCAGCGAGGTTTTAATCTGGTTAGATAAAGGATATAGCAATAATAATACACAATTCAGATGAATGAAAAAATAATTATGACTATTAGATTCCATTTCTGAAGTTAAATATACGGGAAGTTGGTCATTATTAAATGAATTACAAATGAATGAGCCAATTAATAGCTTGATTCAACGGCAGTAAAATTCAAGGGAAGATTTATTTGTCATGGACATAACAGGAGCATTGCAATATGAGTAAATACCAGATGAACTGTATGAGGCACTTGTAGAGAAACATTAAATTATAAAACCTGCCTGCAAGAGACTTTGTATTGGAATAAATAAATAAATAAATAAATGTACAGTACTATGTAAAAGTCTAAGTCCAACATTAGGTTTGTTTGTTTAGTAAAGTTCTAATGACCACACATATGCATTTCTCAGTTTCTGTATTAGGACACAGTCTGGATATATGGGAAGTATGTACAACAGTAAAAACAAAAGGTTCCCACCCTTTGCACTTAACATGTCTTTAACCCTTTTGTTCAGACAATATTAGATTTATTGCATTGCGTATATTACATTTTATTCAACACGTCAGATGTTTCTCATTGTTTGTGCTGCTTCTTGTCATGGAGTCGAGGGTCACAATAAAATGTTACTTTAACCTTTGGAGCCCATTCAGTTCAGGTTTTTATGTGTCTTTTCAGGCTGTGTACACACGCCCTCTATTTTCTTGTTGAAAAATAATGAGAAACAAGTGGTTCCAGGCACAACAAATCCCACCTCTCACACATATTGTAGCTTATTTTGGCATCAAGCCAGCTGATGTCATCATGTCTATGCCTGCGCTGATGTCAGCACAGACATAGACAGTGAGGACAAATTTCAGACATTATAAGTAAAAAAAAAAGAAAAATTCATTAAAAATCTGAACTTTGACCTACTTTTTCCAAAATGTAATCACATCTATTTTGGGTCGCTAGCAGCAAAACTATTGGTTGAATTCATACCACATTGGGTTTATAGATTGCCAAAGTGTTAACAAACAAAGAAACAAACAGAACCAAAAACAAGTGGTTCCAGGCAAAACAAACCCCGCTCATCGCATGTATTGTAGCATATTTTGGCATCGATCCAGCTGATGTCATCATGTCTATGCCTGTGCTGATGTCAGCATATCAGTTGCCTCTATATATGTGCCAAGTTTGAAGTAAACTGAAACTAAATGGATGTTTTTATCGATATTTGAAATTTTGCCCACTACAAGTAAATGGGAGAAAAAAAAGATTTAAAAAATTCATACAAATTTAGAACTTTGATCTACTTTTCCCAAAATGTAACCACATCTATTCTGGGTCACTGGCAATCTATAAACCCAATTTGTTATGAATTCAACCAATAATTTTGCTGCTATAGACATGTGAAATTTCACCCATTATAAGTAAATGGAGAAAAAAAGAAGAAAAAATGTGAACCTTTACCTACTGTTCCCAAAATGTAATGAGATCTATTTTGGGTCACTGGCAATCTACAAACCAAATTTGGTATGAATTCAACCAATAGTTTAGCTGCTAGAGTGTTAACAAGCAAGGAAACCGGACAGCTGTGGTTCAGTTGGTAGAGCGGGTCGTCCAATGACCAAAGGGTCGGCGGCTCCAATCCTGGCTCCACATGTCAAAGTGTCCTTGGGCAAGACGCTGAACCCTAAATTGCTCCTGGTAGGGTCTGACAGCGCCTTGCACGGCAGCAGCCGCCTACTGGTGTATGAGTGTGTGTGAATGCAAAGGTGACTGTGAGGAATTGTAAAGTGCTTTGAGCCCCATGAAGGTGCATAAAATGTGCTATATAAGTTCAGTCATTGACTGTTTACCATAAGCCGAACCAAAAACAATACCCCTTACCTCCCCTTCGGGGCTGGGGTAATCTATGTATGCTAATTGCAAAAACAACAAAGCTAAAGGTGGCCTTTTGTAGAGTACCACAGACCTGCAACATAACTGTAATATAATACACATATAGCAACGATCTGTAATTCATAGCATTGACAAAACACAATGGAATATTTTGTAAAACTGTACAAAAAATGTATGTTTAATTAAATAGTCAATGTTATACGTTGCCCAGAAGTAAAAATTCCAGTTAATTAAGTTGTCATGGTAAGTAATCTCAACTAATTCATGCAAAGATCTCAATACTTTTCAGTAAAAACACTTGATAACCCTGTAAAATCGTTTTAACAAAGAAATGCTATACTTATCGGTTTACACCTCAGCCCAACATTAGCTCCTCTGATGATAATCTCGATAAGCTGATTAAATATCTGGTGGAAAAGAAGAGTATTTACAAAAATATCAGAGTGAGTGCTCAGTGGTGTGACAGCTGGAATCAAATGCTTCCTCCATACTATAGCCGGAGGGGAGCAGGATCTAACTGGGCGAGAGCACATATGCTGTTTGGGTTTGCATATGTGAGATGTCAGCGTGTGTGCACAAAAGCTAATATTTATTAGTGTGTCTGTGTGCGTTCCTCTGTATGTGGGTCATTTTGCCAGCGTGTGATCTCAGAGTGAGCATCACCTCCGGGCGTCCTGAGTTAAACACACGAAGCACATGTTTGGCTTCCGGGGCCATGACATCCACCGCTAGGGGGGGAGGGAGGGCGTCTGAAGGATGGTTTTGTTTCAGTCTGTTCATCTGATCTGTAGCGAGGGAAATGTCACACGGAAAAGAAAGGATATGACAAAAGAGATGTGAGATAAACAGCTCTGGCACCGCAGTTAACTCTGACCTCTGAGTGCTCTCTCCTTTCACCAGATATAGGAAAATGAGCTCTTCGCAGCTCAGCCACGAGCACTGGATTGAAGCAAATGTGCCTCAGCATATAAATAAACCATATAAATTATGTGTCTGTCTTGTGGTAGCATTTTATTAAAGGCAGTTTAATGAATATTTCTGCATACAAATAACAATAACAGTTCTGAGGTGTTGTTTTTCCCTGTCATTTATTGTGGCCATTTTTCTTCTCAGAGAGGATTTTTATTCTTATGTGGAAAGATGGACCTCCGATAATAAGCTGCTTTCGGTGCAAACATATAACTAGAGCATCCTCAGATAGAATTAATGATATCCAAGTCCACGTATGGTGATGATTGATGGGTAAAATAAACCAGACTGGAATTTTAGCGACGACTGAGTGAAACACAACACTTGCCCATGAGCTTAAAAAGCAATTTAACAGCAACAATATCAGGTATGACACCAGTTAATCAGTTTACATTTTGGATTAAATTAAAAACCCGAATCCAATCCAAATCAAACTACACTCAAATACACAGAAAATGTCACGAATGTGTAATAACCATATAAATGTTAATATTGGACAAACTGAGGCAAATATCTGTCATCTCCAAAAGACACAAAATCAGCCATACATACAATTAAAGCGATAGAAAAATAAGAAAAGCACCACTAACTTGGTTAAAGAACAAAGTATGTACATATAGCATTTAATTCTCAAACATCTAAGCTATAGTACAGGTTCTAATTATTTTACTTTGAAAAAAAAAAAAAGTAGGATTGGCTCCAAAAATTTCTAGCTCCCATAAACGTACAACGAACTTCCCTCAAAAATACTGTCAATTATTTCAGTGAGGAGTCACTCTGGTCTCAACTATTTGGATAAATAAGTCTAACGAGTACATTGATTGAGAAGCTAGAAAGCACTGAGTTGATAAAATGGGGAGCTGAGCTATGGTTACTGGTGATTAGGAAAAAAATATAATGGCTGTCATTTTGTTATGTATTGAAACCAAAAGTAACAGGAAAGAAGGCATTCATAGTTTTATA
>JAPQRP010000001.1:14234385-14245769 GCA_037367295.1 Apogon hyalosoma | reverse complement strand
TCTTTTGTAATGTTTATCTTACTTTAATAAATGTATGTGTACTAAACTTAATCTCTCTTAGAAGATCATTTGAATTCCACTACACCCTATAAAGGGCTAAGAAAAGAAAAGAAAAGAAAAGAAAAGAAAAGAAAAGAAAAGAAAAATAAATATGAAAACGAGAACTCAAACTGGAGACCAAACTAAAGATTGACTGAATATGTAAATAATTTACTGTCTTCCATTGACTAAGGTGTTGTAAAGTCTGAATCCTCTGAACTGTTCAGTCCTGCATCATAGTGGAGTCCTCCACTGCGGTTTCTTCTCTGGTTTGGTAGAATGTGTTGAAGAGGATGATCCGGATTGACCACATTATTCACTGTGCATCTCTTCCACCACACTCCCCGGTGAATCCAGCTTCTGTCCAGTCATTGAAACAGTTTGTCCTGCCATTCTGCATTATTTTGCCTGATGCTGCCATCCCACTAGACCACTGCATAGAACTGGCTAACACAAAGTGGTAAACAAGCCAACAGGGCTTCTGCATTCAGGAACCATTTCATTTGGTGTACCAGATCCACTCAAAGATATTTGTCCATCAGCGCCACCTTAGTGTCCACCCCATGAATGTGGAGTGGCTGAAGAGGGGGTTTAGACTTTTGGATACAACACATTAAAATTAAGTCATGTGATCACTCTTTCTTGGAGGTGTTCAGCAGGAAGTTTTTATGGCTCCAGTCACAGAATGTTTTGATCCGATGCCTGTGCTGACTGTGGAAAGATGAATTTTAATGCCAATAGTGTGATTACTACTCAGGTATCTTCTCTCATTTTAGTTTAGGAGACAGTTGAATAAGACAGATAGATCTGTGTATCACGACTGTTCCCCTCCTGAGTTTCTTTCTTCATTCCTTTTATCTTCCTCCTCTGACCAGTCCATCTCTTTCATCCAGTCATCTACACATTGGCCACCCACGGCTTTGAAAGTGGAACCATTTGTTTTATAACTCCACTTCTAAGCAAATAAATGTGTTGTGATTGATCATTACAGGCTTTACGCTTATTTCTGTACGGCTGACTCAGCTCGGCTATTCTGTGAAAATTCTGAAGTCCTTCAAGTCGAGTTCTTCAAGGCACGACATTAGCAGAGGCTCATGTCAATATAGGATAACTTGCGGTACAAAAGGAAGGACAGTCTAAATAAATACAGGAAGGCACTTCAGTCTGAGAGCAGCTCATTACTCATCACTTATAGAGGAAAGTAAGAACAGTCACAGGTTTCTGTTCAGTACTGTAGCCAGACTGACAAAGAACCACGGTGCATATGAGCCTAGTATTCATGTAACCCTCCATAGCAACGATTTTATACATTTCTTCGGCCTCCTGTCCTCCACAAATTCTAGTCCACCTTTAAATCCTTCAGACCCAGAAACCACTGAGCTGACTACTGAACCATACGGTTTTAATGGATTGCTTTTATCCCATAGAGATCAGTCAGCTAATTTCAACAGTCTCTTCATCTAAATCGTCTACCCGTCTCTTAAGCCAGTTCCAACAAAGCTCAAAGATGCTTTACCGTCACTTAGCAGCCACCTCCTTGATATGAGTAACTTGTCATTATCAACAGGCTACGTTCCACGGTCCTCTAAAGTAGCTGTAATCAAACGTCTTCTCAAAAAACCCAGCCTTGACCCTGCAGTTTTAGCTAACTATAGACCCATATCAAATCTAACATTCATATCTAAGATTCTGGAGAAAATAGTAGCCAATCTAGTACTTCAATCAGCAATTGATCCGTGTTGCAGTCTAATATATTATGCTAATATGAACTAAATCTACACTGTTTCTACGTCCGACCTATTTGCTATCTGATCGCTTTGGTACTTTTCGGGATGTAACAAGTTAAAAGTCTAGATATGATATAATGAGGGCACTGATTGGCTCTGTGGTAATAGATAAACCGATATTTCGTGCCACAGTACTGTGTCAGTAGCCACTTTGTAACTGTATAGCTCCATAAGCCTCATAATCAAACTCACCCGTGTAGAACAGACACTGTGATTTCATCATTTAGATTCAGGTCCAGTGGTGAACTTACACTGGACACAATAAATATTGTGCTACATTTGCAGTATGGTATTGCTTTGCAGTACAATGAGCTCAAGTAAAATGCATCTTGTCACTTTTATACTTTAGATTTTATACTTAGGGGTTTGTTCTATAGGTATGTATTTATTCCTGCTCTTTATACTGTGAATATTTTTTTTCTTACCTTGTTTCTTTACCTTCTGTTTATTTGACTGATGTTTGTTTATATCCAACTAACTCTGTGAAGCCCTGTGAAACAACCTTGTGATATAGGGCTCTACAAATAAAATTGACTTGAATTGAATTATTTACCTTTATATTATAATTCACACCATATTGGTCAGAGAACCCTAATTCCATTGCACATGACTACAATGAACTATTCTATTTCATTTTATTCTATTCTATTTGAAAATGACCATAGTGACTAGCTTTTATGAGTTTTTCACTTCCTTTGACTAAAAATTGTTTCTAAGTAGTTCTTATCTCACCAACTTTTCCGATGCTGCTGTCAAAAGCCCTGTACTATTAGTTCAGCAGAATGACTCACTACTCCCTCTAGTGGTCACATAAATCTGACGGTTTGTTAGGGAAATTATATGCAGGTCGTATGTCTATAATCAAAAATATTGGCATCTTAGGAATAACTTCAAAACAAACACCTTGTAGTATTTCTTTTTTCAAATAATACAAATTACCTAAAAGTATCTTTACAATACAGCTAAATGGTAATAGTTTTAATACATGATGTTTGTGTAGAAAGTCCTTCAATGAGTAATGCTATATAGCAGCAAGTATTGTGCTTCCAAATAAACACTAGAAAAACTGCCATTCTATCTGTATTTCCCTGAAAAGGTAGAAAATAAAATTATTTTGAGGGAAAAAAAGGATACCTACCTGAAGATTTCAGCAGTGCTCCAAGACCCAGTCTTTAAGTTTCATCTGTTCAGTTGCTTGTGCAATACTGACCACAGTGCAAGCACGTTGTCTAGATTTAACTAGTATGTTTCTAACCCTGTGATCATCTTAATATAATAGAAAAAGTATTAATTTTTTTTCCAAAAGGACCAATGGGAAAAATGAAGGGTGTTGGACAAAATCAACCCAATTACATTGTTAGCGTTTGTTTTTCTACACAGATCTTTCATCCTCAATAATACCACAAAAATATTTTTTTTTGTATATCATCTAGCATCTAAACACTGTGCTCACTGATTGAGATAAAAAGACACTCCAAGGTTGTCACAGAGTGAGGTCGAGTGTTACAAAGAGGGGAAATGAGGGAGTGAAAGCTGGTGACAAAAACAGAGAACGGAGGAGGGAACGGCAGATGTCCACAGTGATGGAGCCACTCAGCAGTTGTTCTCATTAAGTGACAACATAGTGAAGCAAACTGGAAAAACGGCCCATGTGGGCTCTCATACACATTGGCTGACTTAATGAACTGAAGTCACGAGACGTAAAACTTTAAGACTGTATACAGACTAAGACCATGGTTTAAGTACACATCAAGTAGATCTTTGAATCACAGTATATACTTAAAAGTTCAACGTGTAACATACATGTCAGCTGCTTTTTTGTGTCCAGTGAACCATCCATCCATCCATCCATCCATCCATCCATCTTCTCTCACTTATCCAGCTCACAGGGGCATCAGCTTGAGTAAAGCTGCCCAGACTTCCCTCTCTCCAGCCACCTCCTCTAGCTCCTCCAGGGGATTCCAAGGCGTTCCCAGACCAGTCCAGAGATATAATCCCTCGGGCGTGTCCAGGGTCTGCCCCAGGGTCTCCTCTGGGTTGGACATGCCCAGAACATTTCACTAGGGAGTCATCTTGACCTGTGGCATGTGCTTGAACCACCTCAGCTGGCTTCTCTAGATGTGGAGAAGCAGCGGCTCTACTCTGAGCTCCTCACGGATGGCTGAACTCCTGAACCTATCTCTAAGGGACAGCCCAGCCTCCCTGCTGAGAAAACTCATTTGCACTGCTCGACCCACAGCTTGTGACCATAGGTGAAAGTAGGAATATATATCGATCGGTAAGTTGAGAGCTCTGCCTTTCAGCTCAGCTCCCTCTTTACCACAACAGACCGGTACAGCGTCCACATATTACTGCCGACACTGCTCTGATCCATCTGTCAATCACTCGTTCCATCCTTCTCTCACTTGTGAACAAGACCCTGAGATATTTAAACTCCTCCACTTGGGCAGCAACTCCTCTCCAACATAAAGAGGGCTAGCTATCCTCCTTTTCTGACTGAGGACCATGGCCTCGGACTTGGCCAACATAGAAATAGCTTAAATTTGTAAAACTACAGTCAGACACCGGGGTTAAAACATCCCCGGCATCTTTAGATTTACACTGAACTTTTCTTAAAAATGCAAAGTCAATGATTTTCTTCTCATTCCACTGTTGTCCATTTTATTTGGAATCTTTAATAAGTAAGGGTGAGTTAGGTGGTTCATTTTTTAATTTTTCTACCATGAATGCCATGTTGGATTTTTGGAGCTTCGGTTTATTTAATACATTCTGACAGACTTACTTGTCTTATTAGTGTGATCTACATTTATGCTTTGAAGAAATATACAGGTTTAGTAATTAAGGTAGCTGTAGCATTAGCTCACCTCTGACCCCACAGTACGGCGATTGCAAAATTGCAAACTACTGACTTCAAAACACTAGTTCAAGAACCAAACTAACATCACGGTTCCACAAATTAGACGCAACAGTAAATGAAATTCACTTAACGGCCTAATTGCAATTCACCCCTTGGCCCCTCCTCCCTACCCCTCCATTTTGCACATTCACGTGAAGGGGTAAGGGTATCCAGATTCTCGATGAGTCGGAGGGGAAGGGCTAATGGGGAGGGCTGTTTGGCCCTCGAAACTGCGATTTTTCAGGACCACACTACAAACGGAGGGGTAGAAGAAATCTCTCATAATTCTTTTTGAATCATTGGCAAGATGGAGGTAAACACAGCAAAAAAGTGCAGCAGTTTCATGAAAGAAACACGTAAATGTACATATTTTCTTCGTACACAACTCAATCATTTGATCGACCGTTTAATACCGTTTCAGGGTGTTATAGACCGCATTTCTGCAGTTTATAGTTGATAGCCGCAAAAAGATGCCCAAAGCCCACGGAACAGAGATGGTTACAGCTGCTGACGGCATGGGGAATGCTTTCGGAAACAAAGTTGTTGCATCTGTTTATAGCGGCATCGATGACTGCTGATGACGTAACAGGTCTGGAAGGGTTGTCTCACTTCATAGGGGAATGTTTCAACCCCTACCCCTTTCAACTTTCAAGGGGTAAGGGGGAGGGCCAAGGGGTGAGTCGGGATTGGGCCAATGTCTGTCTTCCAATTCAGACTACAACACACATTTCATGTTAGCGCTTTAGCGTGATATTAGGTGTTAGCTGAAATATGCTAATTAAACCATCCGTTTTTGTTTTTTTGTTTTTTTTGTCCCTGAAAATAAAATAAATGGTGACGCATGTTAAAAAGTACATGCTGAGCTTTGCATTATTCAACAGGGGATCTTTCACAAAGTCTCCCATGCTCATCAAGGTAGGATAAATGGAAAAACTAATTAATTCTACAAGGAGTGAACTGAGGTGAAGTTAACAAGGGACCGTGTAAACTAGCATGCATTAAAAATCAGTGTGACTGCATTTCTTGGTCTGTGCTTGACTGTTATGTGCGTTATTGTTCTCATGTGGTCTTAACGGACAGGTGCATCATTATGTGTGCAAGAAACTGAGTTAGACATTTGCACTTCTTCTCTCCCAGAAAAAATTCCCTCCAGTCCCTTCCTCCCACACAGGCTGATATGGGGCAGAGAAAACAACCGATGTTAAAACAGCCTAATGTTATTATAATGTGATGAGCATTTACTAGAGCAAAGACCCCATGAAGTGGAAAAAAAATGATTTCTGGAGGTGCTAAGCAATACACTTTAGCCCAAGATTCTCCATAGATATGATGCATATAAAAAGTTTTTATAAAAACTTAACCTGCTAGACATTTGACAAAAAAAAAAAAAAAAAAGCCTAAGTAATTTTCTTCAGCTTTATAGTAAATGTACTGTGAAGTCCTGATGCGATGTGCTCCGTTGGCCATCAGCTTGCAAAACTCCTGCCTATTTTCTTTTTTTATCAGGTCCACTTGTCATAAAGTCAGCTCCGATCTCCATTTCATGGGTTCTTTAACAAGGCATATTGTTTTGAGTTCTCCTCAAATCGTGGGAAAGTCATTTTTTATTCATTTGCTTCCAGGTTCAACTCGATTTCAATCTCTAGATATTTCAAGAACCTACATAAAGTAAAAGATGCTAATATTTTTTGAGTTGATAAATAGTCAAGAAATTCAACTTTGATGCTCGGATATTTAATTTGGATGCTGATGAAGTCTGGTGCCAAATTGAAGTAAAACTATGTAATGCATTATTTGAGTTGCTGTGATTCTATAGTAAGTCATTCACATTGCTTATTCAATGCAGTTCATTTGAGCAAATTCAGTCTGACGGTAGACACTGCTGCCAGCCAACTCCCCAGTCAGGAAAAGCCGTATAGATGGCTCACATCTTACAAAATCTGAAATTTAAATTATATACCCTTTTCTTAATTTATTATTTTATTCATTCATTTTAATGTTTTTTTATTGTCTAGACAGTATTTACCCTTCACACAACCAACTCTGCAACCACCGATCCAGACTTTTATTACTATTGTATGGATAGACAATCTGTTTAATTTATTTGACATAATCCCTCTATTGTTAAATTTTGTATAATTACTTTATTTTATGCGAGTTGTATCTCCTTGGTTTTTCAGTTTTTCAAGAAAACGACTGTACTCGTGCGCATTATTGCATAGTCCTATAACTGAATTTGCATTTTGTGAAAGCCAAGCATCTGCGCTTTGTGCATACCCAGTGCTTCTATTTTTATACGCTACTTATTATGAGCCCGAGGTCTACACTGGTGTTGCTTTGTCAGAAATTAGAAGCGAGAAAATGTGCACGGTAAAGTGCGTTTATATGTGTGTGCCCATACACACATGTGCATGCGTAGGAAAATGTGTGTATATTCAGGGTTATAACTCATCATTGACTACATTTACATTGTCCTCTAAGTCAGCAGGGAGGAGCAATGACGGTGTGTGTTTGTGTGAGTGTGTTTGTGGGTAGGTGTGTGAAAGACACACTGTGTAAGCAGATGCTGTAATATGCAGATTCACTATGTAGTTTCTTGTGTGTGTGTGTGCGTGTGTGTGTGTGTGCGTGTGTGTGTGTGTGTGTGTGTGTGTGTGTGCGTGTGTGTGTGTGTGTGTGTGTGTGTGTGTGTGTGTGTGTGTGTGTGTGTGTGTGTGTGTGTGTGTGTGTGCGTGTGCGTTTCACTGTGGTCTACTTGACCTCCTCTCCACCTCTTCCCTGGTTCTACCGCCTTCATTACCATCAGGATGCTTCATACTGCTGCTGTCTGCCCACACACTGATGCAGATACAGTACACGAACACACATACAAGAGCAGCACAACATAGAAAGACAGCTTTTCTGTACCGATCCCATCACCCTCCGTGATCCAAGGATAGTCAGATGAGCAGCCAGCAGGACTGCTGTCAAGCTAATCACCCACAAACTGAGAACATGGAAGTGAGAGATACACCGAGACAAGAGAACCTGAGAGAAAAGGCTGACGGGCGGAACATATAGGCACTGGGGGAGGGGGTATACATTAGGATCATTGTTGATTCAGGTGTACCTTGAGGCTAGACGTATTCATAGAAGTCAGACAACGGCTATGAGATGCAGCAGTAAATACTGTTCATCCCCATGCCTGCGCCTTTTGTGCAGTCATGCTAATGATGTATTTAATTTGTATCTACATAAACAGATAATGTGTAAAATACAGTGTGGTGAACTGTTAAATGGTCAACTGTTTAATGGATGCCCCCCCCAAAAAAAAAAAAACAAAAACATGAAGAAGAGAGAAAAAAAATCATATTTGTATGTATACATGACAAATACAAACAAACGCTTTCTATTACCTCAGGGGCACAACCCTCGACTCCTGAACCAAAAGTAGCTCTTAAGCTGGATTTATGATCGCGCGTAGCTCTGCGTCACATCGTATCTGACGATTGCGTTATGTGCTCTCGCACTCGAGCTCACTCTAGCAGCGTTGTTTTGAGAAAGTGTTGTAGTTTTGCCTCCTAATCAGAGGGTGCTATTAGTACTGGTATCGGCTGGTTATAAAGATGAAACTCCACTGAGTGGAGTTGTTTCCATGGTTTCGATATCTTCCAGCAGGCATTTCCTGTTGTAGAACAACAATAGTGGTCGACATGGGGCAGTGTCTTTACCAGCTCGTAGAAGTCAACGAACAAATTGTTCTTTTACAAGTATTACAGTGAAAACGATGGAGAAGGAGGCAATGTAAGAGATGGGCCGTGTGACCGCTGAATGAAAATAGGTTAACCGATGGGGAATACCAAAATCTAATAATTATTGATTATACTAATCAAATAAAGGCTCAATTTTGTTAAATGAATGTGCACAACCACACAGGTTTTTCAGGAGCAAAAAGTAACAGACAAGAACAAAAGTGCAATAAGTATGAACAAATACAAATGAACTAAATACAGCGGAACCCCACAACGTCTGTTGCTGTATAGTCCTAGTGTCACATGATCATAAATTGGCCCAGCAGTTGGGGGTGTCTCTGTGTTGCTGTGGTGCGTACTTAAAACCTGGAAGAGGTGCACATCATGGCTGTGCCGGCCAACGCAGGACTGCCCAAAGTGATGGTGTAGGTAGTGACGCATAACGTCTGCACGACCATAAATCCAGTTTTAAGCCTCTCCAGCAGCTCCCTGTGGCTTTAACAGAAAAGCATAAGGAACATACAGAAGTGAATGAACATTTGACTGATTTTAACACTTTTCAAATGAATGAAGCAATGTAGAAACTGGTTTGTAAATACAAATGTTCACTAATTATTCAAACACATCTTGTGTATCTTGTGTTACAACAGGGACAAAGTTTGTAGTTGTATGTTTTCATAAATGAACCAAACATTTCTTTACTAAAAGCATATGCAAAAGTAAGGTGTCAGATATTCATAACCAGGGAACTTCTCACTGGTTTGAACAGACGACATCACATCACCCCAGTCCCGGCTTGACTTCATTGGTTTCCTGTGCATTTTAGAATGGATTTTAAGATTTTACTGATCACTTTTAAAGCCCAAATGGGCCTGACCCCTGGTTATATACGTAACTGACGTGATAGTCAATTATGAGCCAGTACGCAGGCCTTAGATGCTCGGGGGGGGGGGCTCCAGGCTGTTCCAAGGTCAAGGTTTAAATCAAAAGGTGACTGCGCCTCTCGCTATTTGTTGCCATTGGGATTATTTAGACCTGTTTTTAATTTAAAAAACAAAAAACTCGACCAAAATCTCATTTTTTTCTCATATTGCAGGTTTATGTTTTTTTTCACCACAAGGGGTCATCAGGGCTCCTCGACTTTGGAACGGTCTGCCGGAGGAGATAAGGCTTGCGGAATCAGTTAAATCACTTCTTAAAACACATTTGTATAGACTAGCCTTTATGTGATGTTGTCTCTTTTTAATGTTTTGAATGTTTGAATATTTAATTTTACCCTGTTTTGATTATTCATTTATAACATACGTGATGTATTTTATTCCACTCCTTCATTTTTGCATTGATACAACACCATCATGTTGTTTCCTTCTGCCCTCTCTACTAGGATGCATTCAAACTTAGTCATGTTTTCATGTTTGCTGTACTTATTTCTTTCATTGTTGTGTTGTTTTCTATGTTTTTTATTCGGCTGTTGTGCTCTTCTGCCTTGTCTGTCAAAGCACTTTGTAAACCCAATTTTTAAAGATGCTATATAAATAAAGTTATTATTATTATTATTATTATTATTATTATTATAACAATATAGTAGTAACTATCAGGTAAAACATAGTGGGAGTTAAATACTTTGTGACTTCAGACTGATTTTTTTCCCTCTGTGGTCAATAATCACTCTTCGATTGTGAGGGTCGCTGACTCCTGTGTAACATCAAAATGATGGGAGTTGTGTGAGCGCTGAAGGCTTCTGGTTTCCTCACGCGACTAAATCACAAACTGGTCCTCAGCTGGGTTTTACAATGTTAAAAATCGTACATATGGCTTCACATCTTAAAATGTGATTGAAGATGAGTGTAAAGACTCTTCCTCTTTGGATGATGGAACTAACGGTCAGTGTATTCGATGTCAGGCTATTTTTACACAATGATTCCAAGCATCCAAAGACGATAACACTAAGGAAACACATTTTTGGGTCGAGGGGGCTGTGGTGTTTATCCACCTTAACACCAGCATTACAGAAAGGATGTTGTATCTGCCCTGACAGAGGAAATTCCACGGTAGATCATCTGTTTGGTACTTGACTAAATGAGGACATATTACAGGGATATAGCCTAATAATGCACTTCAAACAATAACAAATGGCATCTGAATTTGTGCAATAATTGTTTTCCTACTGTGTGATCTATTGTCTTTTCAGATAATAGATTGCGACAAATACTTTCATTTACATATTCAGACTTTTATTGCAGTTCACAAAAGATTAATACAGTTTAAAATATATGAGAAGTGTTAAATATTAATATTAAGTACTCAGTTTTAGTATTTAATGCCAAAATGCAGAGCACATTTATATTTGATGAACATATTTATATTATGTTTAGGGGTTATACATATTACAATCACAAATAGCTTTTGTACATAATCTCCAAATGGACTGTATGTTCTTCACTGTATATGAGTATATTATCATTTGCTTTAAAGGAGCAGGTAATGAACAGGTAATGAACGCTTCCAGCAAGAAATGAAGACATAAAAATAGGCACAAAACGAGTCAGCATTGTGGTTCTTTTTTTTTGGTCGGAGACAGTTTTGAGCCAGTAAAGAAATGAAGTTTTAATGAATCCCACACTACTGATCTAGTGATAGCTTAAAAAGGAAAAGGATTATCGTAAAGATAAAAAGTATTAGGCTACAACCTGAGACACCGCAGACCGCTGAGCATCAGCGCTCGCAGGACCCGCCTCCATAACAGCTTCTTCCTAACCCCAGGACATTAAAGACAGAAGGAAGTACCCCAGGCCACCAGTCACTCACACTCTTACAGATATTTAACGTAACTACTACCGTGCTTTTAACTGAACGTGCAATACCTGTTCTATCTCCCAGTACTTTATTCAAATGTGCAATAATGTGTTTTTCCTCCCAGTACTTTTACTT